>CM042009.1:141827079-142174579 GCA_023525715.1 Cichorium intybus
CACAAGCGTGTACACCTTCCAAACTCGTTACTCATTTCAAGTTTTTCCTTTCAATGTGTATAAACGTATGTAGTTTTAATACACCAATTCATTGATGGACACACACACTCATACTAATATACACTCATTCTCATATACACTCATACTTATACTCATACACATGATTGTATGTGTATCAATGTGTTGGTGTGTTAAAATCACAAGTGCTTATACACCTTGAAAGGATAACGTTTGAAATAAACAATGGGTTTGGAAGGTGTACACGCTTGTGTGTAACTAGAATTCACGTATAAACCGAGAAATATAAAGATAAGAAAGTATAATAAGGATGGGTAAAAAATGAACCCAAAAAAATAATGTTTACCCTTCAAAAAACGAAAAATACAAATAAAGTCGTGGATATTGCGTGGCTAATTAACCACGCATTTACCACACAACCAGACAGTGCGTGGTAATTGCGTGGCTAATTAGCCACGCAATAGCCACGACTGTATTTGTATTTTTTGTTTTTTGAAGGCCAAAAATTATTTTTTTGGGTTCATTTTTTGTACATATTTGTTATACTTTATTATCTTTATATTTCTCGGTTTATACATAAATTGGACTTACACACAAGCGTTTACACCTTTTAAACACGTTACCCATTAATAAAACGAAAACGAAAACGGATGAGGCTTATTGCGTGGCTATTTCGTGGTTAAAAGTCAAAGAAAGTCAAAGAAAATGTTTGTGTTTCTTGCGTGGCTAATGCTTTGCGTGGCTGATGCGTGGAAAAATGTTGGTGGCTATTGCGTGGCTAAATTTGGGTGGTTATTGCGTGGCTAAATTTGGGTTGATATTGCGTGGTAGTTGCGTGGTTAATATATATAAATAGAAAACAATAAATACAGTCGTGTCTATTGCGTGGCTAATTAACCACGCATTAACCACGCACTGTCTGGTTGTGTGGTAAATGCGTGGTTAATTAGCCACGCAATAGCCACGACTGTATTTGTATTTTTCGTTTTTTGAAGGGTAAACATTATTTTGTTGGGTTCATTTTTTACACATCTTTATTATAATTTATTATCTTTATATTTCTCGGTTTATACGTGAATTCGAGTTACACACAAGCGTGTACACCTTCCAAACTCGTTACTCATTTCAAGTTTTTCCTTTCAATGTGTATAAACGTATGTAGTTTTAATACACCAATTCATTGATGGACACACACACTCATACTTATATACACTCATTCTCATATACACTCATACTTATACTCATACACATGATTGTATGCGTATCAATGTGTTGGTGTGTTAAAATCACAAGTGCTTATACACCTTGAAAGGATAACGTTTGAAATGAACAATGGGTTTGGAAGGTGTACACGCTTGTGTGTAACTAGAATTCACGTATAAACCGAGAAATATAAAGATAATAAAGTATAATAAGGATGGGTAAAAAATGAACCCAAAAAAATAATGTTTACCCTTAAAAAAACGAAAAATACAAATAAAGTCGTGGATATTGCGTGGCTAATTAACCACGCATTTACCACACAACCAGACAGTGCGTGGTAATTGCGTGGCTAATTAGCCACGCAATAGCCACGACTGTATTTGTATTTTTTGTTTTTTGAAGGCCAAAAATTATTTTTTTGGGTTCATTTTTTGTACATATTTGTTATACTTTATTATCTTTATATTTCTCGGTTTATACATAAATTGGACTTACACACAAGCGTTTACACCTTTTAAACACGTTACTCATTAATAAAACGAAAACGAAAACGGATGAGGCTTATTGCGTGGCTATTTCGTGGTTAAAAGTCAAAGAAAGTCAAAGAAAATGTTTGTGTTTATTGCGTGGCTGATGCGTGGAAAAATGTTGGTGGCTATTGCGTGGCTAAATTTGGGTGGTTATTGCGTGGCTAAATTTGAGTTGATATTGCATGGTAGTTGCGTGGTTAATATATATAAATGGAAAATAACAAATACAGTCGTGTCTATTGCGTGGCTAATTAACCACGCATTAACCGCGCCCTGTCTGGTTGTGTGGTAAATGCGTGGTTAATTAGCCACGCAATAGCCACGACTGTATTTGTATTTTTCGTTTTTTGAAGGGTAAACATTATTTTTTTGGGTTCATTTTTTACACATCCTTATTATACTTTATTATCTTTATATTTCTCGGTTTATACGTGAATTCGAGTTACACACAAGCGTGTACACCTTCCAAACTCGTTACTCATTTCAAGTTTTTCCTTTCAATGTGTATAAACGTATGTAGTTTTAATACACCAATTCATTGATGAACACACACACTCATACTTATATACACTCATTCTCATATACACTCATACTTATACTCATACACATGATTGTATGCGTATCAATGTGTTGGTGTGTTAAAATCACAAGTGCTTATACACCTTGAAAGGATAACGTTTGAAATGAACAATGGGTTTGGAAGGTGTACACGCTTGTGTGTAACTAGAATTCACGTATAAACCGAGAAATATAAAGATAATAAAGTATAATAAGGATGGGTAAAAAATGAACCCAAAAAAATAATGTTTACCCTTCAAAAAACGAAAAATACAAATAAAGTCGTGGATATTGCGTGGCTAATTAACCACGCATTTACCACACAACCAGACAGTGCGTGGTAATTGTGTGGCTAATTAGCCACGCAATAGCCACGACTGTATTTGTATTTTTTGTTTTTTGAAGGCCAAATATTATTTTTTTGGGTTCATTTTTTGTACATATTTGTTATACTTTATTATCTTTATATTTCTCGGTTTATACATAAATTGGACTTACACACAAGCGTTTACACCTTTTAAACACGTTACTCATTAATAAAACGAAAACGAAAACGGACGAGGCTTATTGCGTGGCTATTTCGTGGTTAAAAGTCAAAGAAAGTCAAAGAAAATGTTTGTGTTTATTGCGTGGCTGATGCGTGGAAAAATGTTGGTGGCTATTGCGTGGCTAAATTTGGGTGGTTATTGCGTGGCTAAATTTGGGTTGATATTGCGTGGTAGTTGCGTGGTTAATATATATAAATGGAAAACAATAAATACAGTCGTGTCTATTGCGTGGCTAATTAACCACGCATTAACCACGCACTGTCTGGTTGTGTGGTAAATGCGTGGTTAATTAGCCACGCAATAGCCACGACTGTATTTGTATTTTTCGTTTTTTGAAGGGTAAACATTATTTTTTTGGGTTCATTTTTTACACATCCTTATTATACTTTATTATCTTTATATTTCTCGGTTTATACGTGAATTCGAGTTACACACAAGCGTGTACACCTTCCAAACTCGTTACTCATTTCAAGTTTTTCCTTTCAATGTGTATAAACGTATGTAGTTTTAATACACCAATTCATTGATGGACACACACACTCATACTTATATACACTCATTCTCATATACACTCATACTTATACTCATACACATGATTGTATGCGTATCAATGTGTTGGTGTGTTAAAATCAGAAGTGCTTATATACCTTGAAAGGATAACGTTTGAAATGAACAATGGGTTTGGAAGGTGTACACGCTTGTGTGTAACTAGAATTCACGTATAAACCGAGAAATATAAAGATAATAAAGTATAATAAGGATGGGTAAAAAATGAACCCAAAAAAATAATGTTTACCCTTCAAAAAACGAAAAATACAAATAAAGTCGTGGATATTGCGTGGCTAATTAACCACGCATTTACCACACAACCAGACAGTGCGTGGTAATTGCGTGGCTAATTAGCCACGCAATAGCCACGACTGTATTTGTATTTTTTGTTTTTTGAAGGCCAAAAATTTTTTTTTTGGGTTCATTTTTTGTACATATTTGTTATACTTTATTATCTTTATATTTCTCGGTTTATACATAAATTGGACTTACACACAAGCGTTTACACCTTTTAAACACGTTACTCATTAATAAAACGAAAACGAAAACGGATGAGGCTTATTGCGTGGCTATTTCGTGGTTAAAAGTCAAAGAAAGTCAAAGAAAATGTTTGTGTTTATTGCGTGGCTGATGCGTGGAAAAATGTTGGTGGCTATTGCGTGGCTAAATTTGGGTGGTTATTGCGTGGCTAAATTTGGGTTGATATTGCGTGGTAGTTGCGTGGTTAATATATATAAATGGAAAACAATAAATACAGTCGTGTCTATTGCGTGGCTAATTAACCACACATTAACCACGCACTGTCTGGTTGTGTGGTAAATGCGTGGTTAATTAGCCACGCAATAGCCACGACTGTATTTGTATTTTTCGTTTTTTGAAGGGTAAACATTATTTTTTTGGGTTCATTTTTTACACATCCTTATTATACTTTATTATCTTTATATTTCTCGGTTTATACGTGAATTCGAGTTACACACAAGCGTGTACACCTTCCAAACTCGTTACTCATTTCAAGTTTTTCCTTTCAATGTGTATAAACGTATGTAGTTTTAATACACCAATTCATTGATGGACACACACACTCATACTAATATACACTCATTCTCATATACACTCATACTTATACTCATACACATGATTGTATGCGTATCAATGTGTTGGTGTGTTAAAATCACAGGTGCTTATACACCTTGAAAGGATAACGTTTGAAATGAACAATGGGTTTGGAAGGTGTACACGCTTGTGTGTAACTAGAATTCACGTATAAACCGAGAAATATAAAGATAATAAAGTATAATAAGGATGGGTAAAAAATGAACCCAAAAAAATAATGTTTACCCTTCAAAAAACGAAAAATACAAATAAAGTCGTGGATATTGCGTGGCTAATTAACCACGCATATACCACACAACCAGACAGTGCGTGGTAATTGCGTGGCTAATTAGCCACGCAATAGCCACGACTGTATTTGTATTTTTTGTTTTTTGAAGTCCAAAAATTATTTTTTTGGGTTCATTTTTTGTACATATTTGTTATACTTTATTATCTTTATATTTCTCGGTTTATACATAAATTGGACTTACACACAAGCGTTTACACCTTTTAAACACGTTACTCATTAATAAAACGAAAACGAAAACGGATGAGGCTTATTGCGTGGCTATTTCGTGGTTAAAAGTCAAAGAAAGTCAAAGAAAATGTTTGTGTTTATTGCGTGGCTGATGCGTGGAAAAATGTTGGTGGCTATTGCGTGGCTAAATTTGGGTGGTTATTGCGTGGCTAAATTTGGGTTGATATTGCGTGGTAGTTGCGTGGTTAATATATATAAATGGAAAACAATAAATACAGTCGTGTCTATTGCGTGGCTAATTAACCACACATTAACCACGCACTGTCCGGTTGTGTGGTAAATGCGTGGTTAATTAGCCACGCAATAACCACGACTGTATTTGTATTTTTCGTTTTTTGAAGGGTAAACATTATTTTTTTGGGTTCATTTTTTACACATCCTTATTATACTTTATTATCTTTATATTTCTCGGTTTATACGTGAATTCGAGTTACACACAAGCGTGTACACCTTCCAAACTCGTTACTCATTTCAAGTTTTTCCTTTCAATGTGTATAAACGTATGTAGTTTTAATACACCAATTCATTGATGGACACACACACTCATACTTATATACACTCATTCTCATATACACTCATACTTATACTCATACACATGATTGTATGCGTATCAATGTGTTGGTGTGTTAAAATCACAAGTGCTTATATACCTTGAAAGGATAACGTTTGAAATGAACAATGGGTTTGGAAGGTGTACATGCTTGTGTGTAACTAGAATTCACGTATAAACCGAGAAATATAAAGATAATAAAGTATAATAAGGATGGGTAAAAAATGAACCCAAAAAAATAATGTTTACCCTTCAAAAAACGAAAAATACAAATAAAGTCGTGGATATTGCGTGGCTAATTAACCACGCATTTACCACACAACCAGACAGTGCGTGGTAATTGCGTGGCTAATTAGCCACGCAATAGCCACGACTGTATTTGTATTTTTTGTTTTTTGAAGGCCAAAAATTATTTTTTTGGGTTCATTTTTTGTACATATTTGTTATACTTTATTATCTTTATATTTCTCGGTTTATACATAAATTGGACTTACACACAAGCGTTTACACCTTTTAAACACGTTACTCATTAATAAAACGAAAACGAAAACGGATGAGGCTTATTGCGTGGCTATTTCGTGGTTAAAAGTCAAAGAAAGTCAAAGAAAATGTTTGTGTTTATTGCGTGGCTGATGCGTGGAAAAATGTTGGTGGCTATTGCGTGGCTAAATTTGGGTGGTTATTGCGTGGCTAAATTTGGGTTGATATTGCGTGGTAGTTGCGTGGTTAATATATATAAATGGAAAACAATAAATACAGTCGTGTCTATTGCGTGGCTAATTAACCACACATTAACCACGCACTGTCTGGTTGTGTGGTAAATGCGTGGTTAATTAGCCACGCAATAGCCACGACTGTATTTGTATTTTTCGTTTTTTGAAGGGTAAACATTATTTTTTTGGGTTCATTTTTTACACATCCTTATTATACTTTATTATCTTTATATTTCTCGGTTTATACGTGAATTCGAGTTACACACAAGCGTGTACACCTTCCAAACTCGTTACTCATTTCAAGTTTTTCCTTTCAATGTGTATAAACGTATGTAGTTTTAATACACCAATTCATTGATGGACACACACACTCATACTTATATACACTCATTCTCATATACACTCATACTTATACTCATACACATGATTGTATGCGTATCAATGTGTTGGTGTGTTAAAATCACAAGTGCTTATATACCTTGAAAGGATAACGTTTGAAATGAACAATGGGTTTGGAAGGTGTACACGCTTGTGTGTAACTAGAATTCACGTATAAACCGAGAAATATAAAGATAATAAAGTATAATAAGGATGGGTAAAAAATGAACCCAAAAAAATAATGTTTACCCTTCAAAAAACGAAAAATACAAATAAAGTCGTGGATATTGCGTGGCTAATTAACCACGCATTTACCACACAACCAGACAGTGCGTGGTAATTGCGTGGCTAATTAGCCACGCAATAGCCACGACTGTATTTGTATTTTTTGTTTTTTGAAGGCCAAAAATTATTTTTTTGGGTTCATTTTTTGTACATATTTGTTATACTTTATTATCTTTATATTTCTCGGTTTATACATAAATTGGACTTACACACAAGCGTTTACACCTTTTAAACACGTTACTCATTAATAAAACGAAAACGAAAACGGATGAGGCTTATTGCGTGGCTATTTCGTGGTTAAAAGTCAAAGAAAGTCAAAGAAAATGTTTGTGTTTATTGCGTGGCTGATGCGTGGAAAAATGTTGGTGGCTATTGCGTGGCTAAATTTGGGTGGTTATTGCGTGGCTAAATTTGGGTTGATATTGCGTGGTAGTTGCGTGGTTAATATATATAAATGGAAAACAATAAATACAGTCGTGTCTATTGCGTGGCTAATTAACCACACATTAACCACGCACTGTCTGGTTGTGTGGTAAATGCGTGGTTAATTAGCCACGCAATAGCCACGACTGTATTTGTATTTTTCGTTTTTTGAAGGGTAAACATTATTTTTTTGGGTTCATTTTTTACACATCCTTATTATACTTTATTATCTTTATATTTCTCGGTTTATACGTGAATTCGAGTTACACACAAGCGTGTACACCTTCCAAACTCGTTACTCATTTCAAGTTTTTCCTTTCAATGTGTATAAACGTATGTAGTTTTAATACACCAATTCATTGATGGACACACACACTCATACTTATATACACTCATTCTCATATACACTCATACTTATACTCATACACATGATTGTATGCGTATCAATGTGTTGGTGTGTTAAAATCACAAGTGCTTATACACCTTGAAAGGATAACGTTTGAAATGAACAATGGGTTTGGAAGGTGTACACGCTTGTGTGTAACTAGAATTCACGTATAAACCGAGAAATATAAAGATAATAAAGTATAATAAGGATTGGTAAAAAATGAACCCAAAAAAATAATGTTTACCCTTCAAAAAACGAAAAATACAAATAAAGTCGTGGATATTGCGTGGCTAATTAACCACGCATTTACCACACAACCAGACAGTGCGTGGTAATTGCGTGGCTAATTAGCCACGCAATAGCCACGACTGTATTTGTATTTTTTGTTTTTTGAAGGCCAAAAATTATTTTTTTGGGTTCATTTTTTGTACATATTTGTTATAGTTTATTATCTTTATATTTCTCGGTTTATACATAAATTGGACTTACACACAAGCGTTTACACCTTTTAAACACGTTACTCATTAATAAAACGAAAACGAAAACGGATGAGGCTTATTGCGTGGCTATTTCGTGGTTAAAAGTCAAAGAAAGTCAAAGAAAATGTTTGTGTTTATTGCGTGGCTGATGCGTGGAAAAATGTTGGTGGCTATTGCGTGGCTAAATTTGGGTGGTTATTGCGTGGCTAAATTGGGGTTGATATTGCATGGTAGTTGCGTGGTTAATATATATAAATGGAAAACAATAAATACAGTCGTGTCTATTGCGTGGCTAATTAACCACGCATTAACCACGCATTGTCTGGTTGTGTGGTAAATGCGTGGTTAATTAGCCACGCAATAGCCACGACTGTATTTGTATTTTTCGTTTTTTGAAGGGTAAACATTATTTTTTTGGGTTCATTTTTTACACGTCCTTATTATACTTTATTATCTTTATATTTCTCGGTTTATACGTGAATTCGAGTTACACACAAGCGTGTACACCTTCCAAACTCGTTACTCATTTCAAGTTTTTCCTTTCAATGTGTATAAACGTATGTAGTTTTAATACACCAATTCATTGATGGACACACACACTCATACTAATATACACTCATTCTCATATACACTCATACTTATACTCATACACATGATTGTATGCGTATCAATGCGTTGGTGTGTTAAAATCACAAGTGCTTATACACCTTGAAAGGATAACGTTTGAAATGAACAATGGGTTTGGAAGGTGTACACGCTTGTGTGTAACTAGAATTCACGTATAAACCGAGAAATATAAAGATAATAAAGTATAATAAGGATGGGTAAAAAATGAACCCAAAAAAATAATGTTTACCCTTCAAAAAACGAAAAATACAAATAAAGTCGTGGATATTGCGTGGCTAATTAACCACGCATTTACCACACAACCAGACAGTGCGTGGTAATTGCGTGGCTAATTAGCCACGCAATAGCCACGACTGTATTTGTATTTTTTGTTTTTTGAAGGCCAAAAATTATTTTTTTGGTTTCATTTTTTGTACATATTTGTTATACTTTATTATCTTTATATTTCTCGGTTTATACGTAAATTGGACTTACACACAAGCGTTTACACCTTTTAAACACGTTACTCATTAATAAAACGAAAACGAAAACGAAAACGGATGAGGCTTATTGCGTGGCTATTTCGTGGTTAAAAGTCAAAGAAAGTCAAAGAAAATGTTTGTGTTTATTGCGTGGCTAATGCTTTGCGTGGCTGATGCGTGGAAAAATGTTGGTGGCTATTGCGTGGCTAAATTTGGGTGGTTATTGCGTGGCTAAATTTGGATTGATATTGCGTGGTAGTTGCGTGGTTAATATATATAAATGGAAAACAATAAATACAGTCGTGTCTATTGCGTGGCTAATTAACCACGCATTAACCACGCACTGTCTGGTTGTGTGGTTAATTAGCCACGCAATAGCCACGACTGTATTTGTATTTTTCGTTTTTTGAAGGGTAAACATTATTTTTTTGGGTTCATTTTTTACACATCCTTATTATACTTTATTATCTTTATATTTCTCGGTTTATACGTGAATTCGAGTTACACACAAGCGTGTACACCTTCCAAACTCGTTACTCATTTCAAGTTTTTCCTTTCAATGTGTATAAACGTATGTAGTTTTAATACACCAATTCATTGATGGACACACACACTCATACTTATATACACTCATTCTCATATACACTCATACTTATACTCATACACATGATTGTATGCGTATCAATGTGTTGGTGTGTTAAAATCACAAGTGCTTATACACCTTGAAAGGATAACGTTTGAAATGAACAATGGGTTTGGAAGGTGTACACGCTTGTGTGTAACTAGAATTCACGTATAAACCGAGAAATATAAAGATAATAAAGTATAATAAGGATGGGTAAAAAATGAACCCAAAAAAATAATGTTTACCCTTCAAAAAACGAAAAATACAAATAAAGTCGTGGATATTGCGTGGCTAATTAACCACGCATTTACCACACAACCAGACAGTGCGTGGTAATTGCGTGGCTAATTAGCCACGCAATAGCCACGACTGTATTTGTATTTTTTGTTTTTTGAAGGCCAAAAATTATTTTTTTTGGGTTCATTTTTTGTACATCTTTGTTATACTTTATTATCTTTATATTTATCGGTTTATACGTAAATTGGACTTACACACAAGCGTTTACACCTTTTAAACACGTTACTCATTAATAAAACGAAAACGAAAACGAAAACGTATGAGGCTTATTGCGTGGCTATTTCATGGTTAAAAGTCAAAGAAAGTCAAAGAAAATGTTTGTGTTTATTGCGTGGCTAATGCTTTGCGTGGCTGATGCGTGGAAAAATGTTGGTGGCTATTGCGTGGCTAAATTTGGGTGGTTATTGCGTGGCTAAATTTGGGTTGATATTGCGTGGTAGTTGCGTGGTTAATATATATAAATGGAAAACAATAAATACAGTCGTGTCTATTGCGTGGCTAATTAACCACGCATTAACCACGCATTGTCTGGTTGTGTGGTAAATGCGTGGTTAATTAGCCACGCAATAGCCACGACTGTATTTGTATTTTTCGTTTTTTGAAGGGTAAACATTATTTTTTTCGGTTCATTTTTTACACGTCCTTATTATACTTTATTATCTTTATATTTCTCGGTTTATACGTGAATTCGAGTTACGCACAAGCGTATACACCTTCCAAACTCGTTACTCATTTCAAGTTTTTCCTTTCAATGTGTATAAACGTATGTAGTTTTAATACACCAATTCATTGATGGACACACACACTCATACTAATATACACTCATTCTCATATACACTCATACTTATACTCATACACATGATTGTATGCGTATCAATGCGTTGGTGTGTTAAAATCACAAGTGCTTATACACCTTGAAAGGATAACGTTTGAAATGAACAATGGGTTTGGAAGGTGTAAACGCTTGTGTGTAACTAGAATTCACGTATAAACCGAGAAATATAAAGATAATAAAGTATAATAAGGATGGGTAAAAAATGAACCCAAAAAAATAATGTTTACCCTTCAAAAAACGATAAATACAAATAAAGTCGTGGATATTGCGTGGCTAATTAACCACGCATTTACCACACAACCAGACAGTGCGTGGTAATTGCGTGGCTAATTAGCCACGCAATAGCCACGACTGTATTTGTATTTTTTGTTTTTTGAAGGCCAAAAATTATTTTTTTGGTTTCATTTTTTGTACATATTTGTTATACTTTATTATCTTTATATTTCTCGGTTTATACGTAAATTGGACTTACACACAAGCGTTTACACCTTTTAAACACGTTACTCATTAATAAAACGAAAACGAAAACGAAAACGGATGAGGCTTATTGCGTGGCTATTTCGTGGTTAAAAGTCAAAGAAAGTCAAAGAAAATGTTTGTGTTTATTGCGTGGCTAATGCTTTGCGTGGCTGATGCGTGGAAAAATGTTGGTGGCTATTGCGTGGCTAAATTTGGGTGGTTATTGCGTGGCTAAATTTAGATTGATATTGCGTGGTAGTTGCGTGGTTAATATATATAAATGGAAAACAATAAATACAGTCGTGTCTATTGCGTGGCTAATTAACCACGCATTAACCACGCACTGTCTGGTTGTGTGGTTAATTAGCCACGCAATAGCCACGACTGTATTTGTATTTTTCGTTTTTTGAAGGGTAAACATTATTTTTTTGGGTTCATTTTTTACACATCCTTATTATACTTTATTATCTTTATATTTCTCGGTTTATACGTGAATTCGAGTTACACACAAGCGTGTACACCTTCCAAACTCGTTACTCATTTCAAGTTTTTCCTTTCAATGTGTATAAACGTATGTAGTTTTAATACACCAATTCATTGATGGACACACACACTCATACTTATATACACTCATTCTCATATACACTCATACTTATACTCATACACATGATTGTATGCGTATCAATGTGTTGGTGTGTTAAAATCACAAGTGCTTATACACCTTGAAAGGATAACGTTTGAAATGAACAATGGGTTTGGAAGGTGTACACGCTTGTGTGTAACTAGAATTCACGTATAAACCGAGAAATATAAAGATAATAAAGTATAATAAGGATGGGTAAAAAATGAACCCAAAAAAATAATGTTTACCCTTCAAAAAACGAAAAATACAAATAAAGTCGTGGATATTGCGTGGCTAATTAACCACGCATTTACCACACAACCAGACAGTGCGTGGTAATTGCGTGGCTAATTAGCCACGCAATAGCCACGACTGTATTTGTATTTTTTGTTTTTTGAAGGCCAAAAATTATTTTTTTTGGGTTCATTTTTTGTACATCTTTGTTATACTTTATTATCTTTATATTTATCGGTTTATACGTAAATTGGACTTACACACAAGCGTTTACACCTTTTAAACACGTTACTCATTAATAAAACGAAAACGAAAACGAAAACGTATGAGGCTTATTGCGTGGCTATTTCATGGTTAAAAGTCAAAGAAAGTCAAAGAAAATGTTTGTGTTTATTGCGTGGCTAATGCTTTGCGTGGCTGATGCGTGGAAAAATGTTGGTGGCTATTGCGTGGCTAAATTTGGGTGGTTATTGCGTGGCTAAATTTGGGTTGATATTGCGTGGTAGTTGCGTGGTTAATATATATAAATAGAAAACAATAAATACAGTCGTGTCTATTGCGTGGCTAATTAACCACGCATTAACCACGCACTGTCTGGTTGTGAGGTAAATGCGTGGTTAATTAGCCACGCAATAGCCACGACTGTATTTGTATTTTTCGTTTTTTGAAGGGTAAACATTATTTTTTTGGGTTCTTTTTTACACATCCTTATTATACTTTATTATCTTTATATTTCTCGGTTTATACGTGAATTCGAGTTACGCACAAGCGTATACACCTTCCAAACTCGTTACTCATTTCAAGTTTTTCCTTTCAATGTGTATAAACGTATGTAGTTTTAATACACCAATTCATTGATGGACACACACACTCATACTAATATACACTCATTCTCATATACACTCATACTTATACTCATACACATGATTGTATGCGTATCAATGCGTTGGTGTGTTAAAATCACAAGTGCTTATACACCTTGAAAGGATAACGTTTGAAATGAACAATGGGTTTGGAAGGTGTAAACGCTTGTGTGTAACTAGAATTCACGTATAAACCGAGAAATATAAAGATAATAAAGTATAATAAGGATGGGTAAAAAATGAACCCAAAAAAATAATGTTTACCCTTCAAAAAACGAAAAATACAAATAAAGTCGTGGATATTGCGTGGCTAATTAACCACGCATTTACCACACAACCAGACAGTGCGTGGTAATTGCGTGGCTAATTAGCCACGCAATAGCCACGACTGTATTTGTATTTTTTGTTTTTTGAAGGCCAAAAATTATTTTTTTGGTTTCATTTTTTGTACATATTTGTTATACTTTATTATCTTTATATTTCTCGGTTTATACGTAAATTGGACTTACACACAAGCGTTTACACCTTTTAAACACGTTACTCATTAATAAAACGAAAACGAAAACGAAAACGGATGAGGCTTATTGCGTGGCTATTTCGTGGTTAAAAGTCAAAGAAAGTCAAAGAAAATGTTTGTGTTTATTGCGTGGCTAATGCTTTGCGTGGCTGATGCGTGGAAAAATGTTGGTGGCTATTGCGTGGCTAAATTTGGGTGGTTATTGCGTGGCTAAATTTAGATTGATATTGCGTGGTAGTTGCGTGGTTAATATATATAAATGGAAAACAATAAATACAGTCGTGTCTATTGCGTGGCTAATTAACCACGCATTAACCACGCACTGTCTGGTTGTGTGGTTAATTAGCCACGCAATAGCCACGACTGTATTTGTATTTTTCGTTTTTTGAAGGGTAAACATTATTTTTTTGGGTTCATTTTTTACACATCCTTATTATACTTTATTATCTTTATATTTCTCGGTTTATACGTGAATTCGAGTTACACACAAGCGTGTACACCTTCCAAACTCGTTACTCATTTCAAGTTTTTCCTTTCAATGTGTATAAACGTATGTAGTTTTAATACACCAATTCATTGATGGACACACACACTCATACTTATATACACTCATTCTCATATACACTCATACTTATACTCATACACATGATTGTATGCGTATCAATGTGTTGGTGTGTTAAAATCACAAGTGCTTATACACCTTGAAAGGATAACGTTTGAAATGAACAATGGGTTTGGAAGGTGTACACGCTTGTGTGTAACTAGAATTCACGTATAAACCGAGAAATATAAAGATAATAAAGTATAATAAGGATGGGTAAAAAATGAACCCAAAAAAATAATGTTTACCCTTCAAAAAACGAAAAATACAAATAAAGTCGTGGATATTGCGTGGCTAATTAACCACGCATTTACCACACAACCAGACAGTGCGTGGTAATTGCGTGGCTAATTAGCCACGCAATAGCCACGACTGTATTTGTATTTTTTGTTTTTTGAAGGCCAAAAATTATTTTTTTTGGGTTCATTTTTTGTACATCTTTGTTATACTTTATTATCTTTATATTTATCGGTTTATACGTAAATTGGACTTACACACAAGCGTTTACACCTTTTAAACACGTTACTCATTAATAAAACGAAAACGAAAACGAAAACGTATGAGGCTTATTGCGTGGCTATTTCATGGTTAAAAGTCAAAGAAAGTCAAAGAAAATGTTTGTGTTTATTGCGTGGCTAATGCTTTGCGTGGCTGATGCGTGGAAAAATGTTGGTGGCTATTGCGTGGCTAAATTTGGGTGGTTATTGCGTGGCTAAATTTGGGTTGATATTGCGTGGTAGTTGCGTGGTTAATATATATAAATAGAAAACAATAAATACAGTCGTGTCTATTGCGTGGCTAATTAACCACGCATTAACCACGCACTGTCTGGTTGTGAGGTAAATGCGTGGTTAATTAGCCACGCAATAGCCACGACTGTATTTGTATTTTTCGTTTTTTGAAGGGTAAACATTATTTTTTTGGGTTCTTTTTTACACATCCTTATTATACTTTATTATCTTTATATTTCTCGGTTTATACGTGAATTCGAGTTACGCACAAGCGTATACACCTTCCAAACTCGTTACTCATTTCAAGTTTTTCCTTTCAATGTGTATAAACGTATGTAGTTTTAATACACCAATTCATTGATGGACACACACACTCATACTAATATACACTCATTCTCATATACACTCATACTTATACTCATACACATGATTGTATGCGTATCAATGCGTTGGTGTGTTAAAATCACAAGTGCTTATACACCTTGAAAGGATAACGTTTGAAATGAACAATGGGTTTGGAAGGTGTAAACGCTTGTGTGTAACTAGAATTCACGTATAAACCGAGAAATATAAAGATAATAAAGTATAATAAGGATGGGTAAAAAATGAACCCAAAAAAATAATGTTTACCCTTCAAAAAACGAAAAATACAAATAAAGTCGTGGATATTGTGTGGCTAATTAACCACGCATTTACCACACAACCAGACAGTGCGTGGTAATTGCGTGGCTAATTAGCCACGCAATAGCCACGACTGTATTTGTATTTTTTGTTTTTTGAAGGCCAAAAATTATTTTTTTGGTTTCATTTTTTGTACATATTTGTTATACTTTATTATCTTTATATTTCTCGGTTTATACGTAAATTGGACTTACACACAAGCGTTTACACCTTTTAAACACGTTACTCATTAATAAAACGAAAACGAAAACGAAAACGGATGAGGCTTATTGCGTGGCTATTTCGTGGTTAAAAGTCAAAGAAAGTCAAAGAAAATGTTTGTGTTTATTGCGTGGCTAATGCTTTGCGTGGCTGATGCGTGGAAAAATGTTGGTGGCTATTGCGTGGCTAAATTTGGGTGGTTATTGCGTGGCTAATTTTGGATTGATATTGCGTGGTAGTTGCGTGGTTAATATATATAAATGGAAAACAATAAATACAGTCGTGTTTATTGCGTGGCTAATTAACCACGCATTAACCACGCACTGTCTGGTTGTGTGGTTAATTAGCCACGCAATAGCCACGACTGTATTTGTATTTTTCGTTTTTTGAAGGGTAAACATTATTTTTTTGTGTTCATTTTTTACACATCCTTATTATACTTTATTATCTTTATATTTCTCGGTTTATACGTGAATTCGAGTTACACACAAGCGTGTACACCTTCCAAACTCGTTACTCATTTCAAGTTTTTCCTTTCAATGTGTATAAACGTATGTAGTTTTAATACACCAATTCATTGATGGACACACACACTCATACTTATATACACTCATTCTCATATACACTCATACTTATACTCATACACATGATTGTATGCGTATCAATGTGTTGGTGTGTTAAAATCACAAGTGCTTATACACCTTGAAAGGATAACGTTTGAAATGAACAATGGGTTTGGAAGGTGTACACGCTTGTGTGTAACTAGAATTCACGTATAAACCGAGAAATATAAAGATAATAAAGTATAATAAGGATGGGTAAAAAATGAACCCAAAAAAATAATGTTTACCCTTCAAAAAACGAAAAATACAAATAAAGTCGTGGATATTGCGTGGCTAATTAACCACGCATTTACCACACAACCAGACAGTGCGTGGTAATTGCGTGGCTAATTAGCCACGCAATAGCCACGACTGTATTTGTATTTTTTGTTTTTTGAAGGCCAAAAATTATTTTTTTTGGGTTCATTTTTTGTACATCTTTGTTATACTTTATTATCTTTATATTTATCGGTTTATACGTAAATTGGACTTACACACAAGCGTTTACACCTTTTAAACACGTTACTCATTAATAAAACGAAAACGAAAACGAAAACGAAAACGAAAACGTATGAGGCTTATTGCGTGGCTATTTCATGGTTAAAAGTCAAAGAAAGTCAAAGAAAATGTTTGTGTTTATTGCGTGGCTAATGCTTTGCGTGGCTGATGCGTGGAAAAATGTTGGTGGCTATTGCGTGGCTAAATTTGGGTGGTTATTGCGTGGCTAAATTTGGGTTGATATTGCGTGGTAGTTGCGTGGTTAATATATATAAATAGAAAACAATAAATACAGTCGTGTCTATTGCGTGGCTAATTAACCACGCATTAACCACGCACTGTCTGGTTGTGAGGTAAATGCGTGGTTAATTAGCCACGCAATAGCCACGACTGTATTTGTATTTTTCGTTTTTTGAAGGGTAAACATTATTTTTTTGGGTTCTTTTTTACACATCCTTATTATACTTTATTATCTTTATATTTCTCGGTTTATACGTGAATTCGAGTTACGCACAAGCGTATACACCTTCCAAACTCGTTACTCATTTCAAGTTTTTCCTTTCAATGTGTATAAACGTATGTAGTTTTAATACACCAATTCATTGATGGACACACACACTCATACTAATATACACTCATTCTCATATACACTCATACTTATACTCATACACATGATTGTATGCGTATCAATGCGTTGGTGTGTTAAAATCACAAGTGCTTATACACCTTGAAAGGATAACGTTTGAAATGAACAATGGGTTTGGAAGGTGTAAACGCTTGTGTGTAACTAGAATTCACGTATAAACCGAGAGATATAAAGATAATAAAGTATAATAAGGATGGGTAAAAAATGAACCCAAAAAAATAATGTTTACCCTTCAAAAAACGAAAAATACAAATAAAGTCGTGGATATTGCGTGGCTAATTAACCACGCATTTACCACACAACCAGACAGTGCGTGGTAATTGCGTGGCTAATTAGCCACGCAATAGCCACGACTGTATTTGTATTTTTTGTTTTTTGAAGGCCAAAAATTATTTTTTTGGTTTCATTTTTTGTACATATTTGTTATACTTTATTATCTTTATATTTCTCGGTTTATACGTAAATTGGACTTACACACAAGCGTTTACACCTTTTAAACACGTTACTCATTAATAAAACGAAAACGAAAACGAAAACGGATGAGGCTTATTGCGTGGCTATTTCGTGGTTAAAAGTCAAAGAAAGTCAAAGAAAATGTTTGTGTTTATTGCGTGGCTAATGCTTTGCGTGGCTGATGCGTGGAAAAATGTTGGTGGCTATTGCGTGGCTAAATTTGGGTGGTTATTGCGTGGCTAAATTTGGATTGATATTGCGTGGTAGTTGCGTGGTTAATATATATAAATGGAAAACAATAAATACAGTCGTGTCTATTGCGTGGCTAATTAACCACGCATTAACCACGCACTGTCTGGTTGTGTGGTTAATTAGCCACGCAATAGCCACGACTGTATTTGTATTTTTCGTTTTTTGAAGGGTAAACATTATTTTTTTGGGTTCATTTTTTACACATCCTTATTATACTTTATTATCTTTATATTTCTCGGTTTATACGTGAATTCGAGTTACACACAAGCGTGTACACCTTCCAAACTCGTTACTCATTTCAAGTTTTTCCTTTCAATGTGTATAAATGTATGTAGTTTTAATACACCAATTCATTGATGGACACACACACTCATACTTATATACACTCATTCTCATATACACTCATACTTATACTCATACACATGATTGTATGCGTATCAATGTGTTGGTGTGTTAAAATCACAAGTGCTTATACACCTTGAAAGGATAACGTTTGAAATGAACAATGGGTTTGGAAGGTGTACACGCTTGTGTGTAACTAGAATTCACGTATAAACCGAGAAATATAAAGATAATAAAGTATAATAAGGATGGGTAAAAAATGAACCCAAAAAAATAATGTTTACCCTTCAAAAAACGAAAAATACAAATAAAGTCGTGGATATTGCGTGGCTAATTAACCACGCATTTACCACACAACCACACAGTGCGTGGTAATTGCGTGGCTAATTAGCCACGCAATAGCCACGACTGTATTTGTATTTTTTGTTTTTTGAAGGCCAAAGATTATTTTTTTTGGGTTCATTTTTTGTACATCTTTGTTATACTTTATTATCTTTATATTTATCGGTTTATACGTAAATTGGACTTACACACAAGCGTTTACACCTTTTAAACACGTTACTCATTAATAAAACGAAAACGAAAACGAAAACGTATGAAGCTTATTGCGTGGCTATTTCATGGTTAAAAGTCAAAGAAAGTCAAAGAAAATGTTTGTGTTTATTGCGTGGCTAATGCTTTGCGTGGCTGATGCGTGGAAAAATGTTGGTGGCTATTGCGTGGCTAAATTTGGGTGGTTATTGCGTGGCTAAATTTGGGTTGATATTGCGTGGTAGTTGCGTGGTTAATATATATAAATAGAAAACAATAAATACAGTCGTGTCTATTGCGTGGCTAATTAACCACGCATTAACCACGCACTGTCTGGTTGTGAGGTAAATGCGTGGTTAATTAGCCACGCAATAGCCACGACTGTATTTGTATTTTTCGTTTTTTGAAGGGTAAACATTATTTTTTTGGGTTCTTTTTTACACATCCTTATTATACTTTATTATCTTTATATTTCTCGGTTTATACGTGAATTCGAGTTACGCACAAGCGTATACACCTTCCAAACTCGTTACTCATTTCAAGTTTTTCCTTTCAATGTGTATAAACGTATGTAGTTTTAATACACCAATTCATTGATGGACACACACACTCATACTTATATACACTCATTCTCATATACACTCATACTTATACTCATACACATGATTGTATGCGTATCAATGTGTTGGTGTGTTAAAATCACAAGTGCTTATACACCTTGAAAGGATAACGTTTGAAATGAACAATGGGTTTGGAAGGTGTACACGCTTGTGTGTAACTAGAATTCACGTATAAACCGAGAAATATAAAGATAATAAAGTATAATAAGGATGGGTAAAAAATGAACCCAAAAAAATAATGTTTACCCTTCAAAAAACGAAAAATACAAATAAAGTCGTGGATATTGCGTGGCTAATTAACCACGCATTTACCACACAACCAGACAGTGCGTGGTAATTGCGTGGCTAATTAGCCACGCAATAGCCACGACTGTATTTGTATTTTTTGTTTTTTGAAGGGTAAACATTATTTTTTTGGGTTCTTTTTTACACATCCTTATTATACTTTATTATCTTTATATTTCTCGGTTTATACGTGAATTCGAGTTACACACAAGCGTATACACCTTCCAAACTCGTTACTCATTTCAAGTTTTTCCTTTCAATGTGTATAAACGTATGTAGTTTTAATACACCAATTCATTGATGGACACACACACTCATACTTATATACACTCATTCTCATATACACTCATACTTATACTCATACACATGATTGTATGCGTATCAATGTGTTGGTGTGTTAAAATCACAAGTGCTTATACACCTTGAAAGGATAACGTTTGAAATGAACAATGGGTTTGGAAGGTGTACACGCTTGTGTGTAACTAGAATTCACGTATAAACCGAGAAATATAAAGATAATAAAGTATAATAAGGATGGGTAAAAAATGAACCCTAAAAAATAATGTTTACCCTTCAAAAAACGAAAAATACAAATAAAGTCGTGGATATTGCGTGGCTAATTAACCACGCATTTACCTCACAACCAGACAGTGCGTGGCTAATTAGCCACGCAATAGCCACGACTGTATTTGTATTTTTTGTTTTTTGAAGGCCAAAAATTATTTTTTTGGGTTCATTTTTTGTACATATTTGTTATACTTTATTATCTTTATATTTCTCGGTTTATACATAAATTGGACTTACACACAAGCGTTTACACCTTTTAAACACGTTACTCATTAATAAAATGAAAACGAAAACGGATGAGGCTTATTGCGTGGCTATTTCGTGGTTAAAAGTCAAAGAAAGTCAAAGAAAATGTTTGTGTTTATTGCGTGGCAGATGCGTGGAAAAATGTTGGTGGCTATTGCGTGGCTAAATTTGGGTGGTTATTGCGTGGCTAAATTTGGGTTGATATTGCGTGGTAGTTGCGTGGTTAATATATATAAATGGAAAACAAAAAATACAGTCGTGTCTATTGCGTGGCTAATTAACCACGCATTAACCACGCACTGTCTGGTTGTGTGGTAAATGCGTGGTTAATTAGCCACGCAATAGCCACGACTGTATTTGTATTTTTCGTTTTTTGAAGGGTAAACATTATTTTTTTGGGTTCATTTTTTACACATCCTTATTATACTTTATTATCTTTATATTTCTCGGTTTATACGTGAATTCGAGTTACACACAAGCGTGTACACCTTCCAAACTCGTTACTCATTTCAAGTTTTTCCTTTCAATGTGTATAAACGTGTGTAGTTTTAATACACCAATTCATTGATGGACACACACACTCATACTTATATACACTCATTCTCATACACACTCATACTTATACTCATACACATGATTGTATGCGTATCAATGTGTTGGTGTGTTAAAATCACAAGTGCTTATACACCTTGAAAGGATAACGTTTGAAATGAACAATGGGTTTGGAAGGTGTACACGCTTGTGTGTAACTAGAATTCACGTATAAACCGAGAAATATAAAGATAATAAAGTATAATAAGGATGGGTAAAAAATGAACCCAAAAAAATAATGTTTACCCTTCAAAAAACGAAAAATACAAATAAAGTCGTGGATATTGCGTGGCTAATTAACCACGCATTTACCACACAACCAGACAGTGCGTGGTAATTGCGTGGCTAATTAGCCACGCAATAGCCACGACTGTATTTGTATTTTTTGTTTTTTGAAGGCCAAAAATTATTTTTTTGGGTTCATTTTTTGTACATCTTTGTTATACTTTATTATCTTTATATTTCTCGGTTTATACATAAATTGGACTTACACACAAGCGTTTACACCTTTTAAACACGTTACTCATTAATAAAACGAAAACGAAAACGGATGATGCTTATTGCGTGGCTATTTCGTGGTTAAAAGTCAAAGAAAGTCAAAGAAAATGTTTGTGTTTATTGCGTGGCAGATGCGTGGAAAAATGTTGGTGGCTATTGCGTGGCTAAATTTGGGTGGTTATTGCGTGGCTAAATTTGGGTTGATATTGCGTGGTAGTTGCGTGGTTAATATATATAAATGGAAAACAATAAATACAGTCGTGTCTATTGCGTGGCTAATTAACCACGCATTAACCACGCACTGTCTGGTTGTGTGGTAAATGCGTGGTTAATTAGCCACGCAATAGCCACGACTGTATTTGTATTTTTCGTTTTTTGAAGGGTAAACATTATTTTTTTGGGTTCATTTTTTACACATCCTTATTATACTTTATTATCTTTATATTTCTCAGTTTATACGTGAATTCGAGTTACACACAAGCGTATACACCTTCCAAACTCGTTACTCATTTCAAGTTTTTCCATTCAATGTGTATAAACGTATGTAGTTTTAATACACCAATTCATTGATGGACACACACACTCATACTTATATACACTCATTCTCATACACACTCATACTTATACTCATACACATGATTGTATGCGTATCAATGTGTTGGTGTGTTAAAATCACAAGTGCTTATACACCTTGAAAGGATAACGTTTGAAATGAACAATGGGTTTGGAAGGTGTACACGCTTGTGTGTAACTAGAATTCACGTATAAACCGAGAAATATAAAGATAATAAAGTATAATAAGGATGGGTAAAAAATGAACCCAAAAAAATAATGTTTACCCTTCAAAAAACGAAAAATACAAATAAAGTCGTGGATATTGCGTGGCTAATTAACCACGCATTTACCACACAACCAGACAGTGCGTGGTAATTGCGTGGCTAATTAGCCACGCAATAGCCACGACTGTATTTGTATTTTTTGTTTTTTGAAGGCCAAAAATTATTTTTTTGGGTTCATTTTTTGTACATCTTTGTTATACTTT
Source organism: Cichorium intybus (assembly GCA_023525715.1). Classification (NCBI taxonomy): domain Eukaryota; kingdom Viridiplantae; phylum Streptophyta; class Magnoliopsida; order Asterales; family Asteraceae; genus Cichorium; species Cichorium intybus. The sequence goes on from CM042009.1 coordinate 141,850,259, forward strand.
ATTATCTTTATATTTATCGGTTTATACATAAATTGGACTTACACACAAGCGTTTACACCTTTTAAACACGTTACTCATTAATAAAACGAAAACGAAAACGGATGAGGCTTATTGCGTGGCTATTTCGTGGTTAAAAGTCAAAGAAAGTCAAAGAAAATGTTTGTGTTTATTGCGTGGCTAATGCTTTGCGTGGCTGATGCGTGGAAAAATGTTGGTGGCTATTGCGTGGCTAAATTTGGGTGGTTATTGCGTGGCTAAATTTGGGTTGATATTGCGTGGTAGTTGCGTGGTTAATATATATAAATAGAAAACAATAAATACAGTCGTGTCTATTGCGTGGCTAATTAACCACGCATTAACCACGCACTGTCTGGTTGTGTGGTAAATGCGTGGTTAATTAGCCACGCAATAGCCACGACTGTATTTGTATTTTTCGTTTTTTGAAGGGTAAACATTATTTTTTTGGGTTCATTTTTTACACATCCTTATTATACTTTATTATCTTTATATTTCTCGGTTTATACGTGAATTCGAGTTACACACAAGCGTATACACCTTCCAAACTCGTTACTCATTTCAAGTTTTTCCTTTCAATGTGTATAAACGTATGTAGTTTTAATACACCAATTCATTGATGGACACACACACTCATACTTATATACACTCATTCTCATATACACTCATACTTATACTCATACACATGATTGTATGCGTATCAATGTGTTGGTGTTAAAATCACAAGTGCTTATACACCTTGAAAAGATAACGTTTGAAATGAACAATGGGTTTGGAAGGTGTACACGCTTGTGTGTAACTAGAATTCACGTATAAACCGAGAAATATAAAGATAATAAAGTATAATAAGGATGGGTAAAAAATGAACCCAAAAAAATAATGTTTACCCTTCAAAAAACGAAAAATACAAATAAAGTCGTGGATATTGCGTGGCTAATTAACCACGCATTTACCACACAACCAGACAGTGCGTGGTAATTGCGTGGCTAATTAGCCACGCAATAGCCACGACTGTATTTGTATTTTTTGTTTTTTGAAGGCCAAAAATTATTTTTTTGGGTTCATTTTTTGTACATATTTGTTATACTTTATTATCTTTATATTTCTCGGTTTATACATAAATTGGACTTACACACAAGCGTTTACACCTTTTAAACACGTTACTCATTAATAAAATGAAAACGAAAACGGATGAGGCTTATTGCGTGGCTATTTCGTGGTTAAAAGTCAAAGAAAGTCAAAGAAAATGTTTGTGTTTATTGCGTGGCTGATGCGTGGAAAAATGTTGGTGGCTATTGCGTGGCTAAATTTGGGTGGTTATTGCGTGGCTAAATTTGGGTTGATATTGCGTGGTAGTTGCGTGGTTAATATATATAAATGGAAAACAAAAAATACAGTCGTGTCTATTGCGTGGCTAATTAACCACGCATTAACCACGCACTGTCTGGTTGTGTGGTAAATGCGTGGTTAATTAGCCACGCAATAGCCACGACTGTATTTGTATTTTTCGTTTTTTGAAGGGTAAACATTATTTTTTTGGGTTCATTTTTTACACATCCTTATTATACTTTATTATCTTTATATTTCTCGGTTTATACGTGAATTCGAGTTACACACAAGCGTGTACACCTTCCAAACTCGTTACTCATTTCAAGTTTTTCCTTTCAATGTGTATAAATGTATGTAGTTTTAATACACCAATTCATTGATGGACACACACACTCATACTTATATACACTCATTCTCATATACACTCATACTTATACTCATACACATGATTGTATGCGTATCAATGTGTTGGTGTGTTAAAATCACAAGTGCTTATACACCTTGAAAGGATAACGTTTGAAATGAACAATGGGTTTGGAAGGTGTACACGCTTGTGTGTAACTAGAATTCACGTATAAACCGAGAAATATAAAGATAATAAAGTATAATAAGGATGGGTAAAAAATGAACCCAAAAAATAATGTTTACCCTTCAAAAAACGAAAAATACAAATAAAGTCGTGGATATTGCGTGGCTAATTAACCACGCATTTACCACACAACCAGACAGTGCGTGGTAATTGCGTGTGTAAGAAATATAACAATCTGATTACCACGAATAAAAGGCTCGGTTACCAATTACTGGGTGATAGATAGATATATTTAATAAGGTTAGATGCGGAATAAATAATACGTGCGGAAATAAATAAATACTGGAAAGCTATAAATGACTGAAAGCTATAAATGAAATAAATACGAGAAAGCTATAAATAAATAAATACGATAAAGCTATAAATAAATAAATACGAGAAAGCTATAAATAAATAAGTACGAGAAAGCTATAAATAAATAAATACGAGAAAGCTATAAATAAATAAATACGAGAAAGCTATAAATAAATAAGTACGAGAAAGCTATAAATAAATAAATACGAGAAAGCTATAAATAAATAAATACGAGAAAGCTATAAATAAATAAATACGAGAAAGCTATAAATGACTGAAAGCAGTAATAAAATATATAAATACGTATATAGTAAGTTAGTAGGTGAAGTTAGAACGGGACTGTGGAACGGCTTCTTTGTCAAGTTGTTAGTCAAATAAATGACTAACAGGTTTGGGGTTGGACGGGATCCTAAAAGACTGTGTCTCTATTTGTTCAATGTTCGATCCAGTACTTAATTATGTAACAAAATATTTATTCAAAGTTTTGTCACACAGTTGTTTATATAGTATTACAAATTACACTGGTTTGAATGTAATAGGTGTAAGATAATCCTGGGACCACTTCATAAAATGCAATATATTGTTATCATTAGATTCAGATTATTATGGCAATAACACAAAATTGTTGATGGACCGATTTTATAATTATATACACTTGCCATAGTGGATTGAGTTCCCGGTTTGACTCAAGATCCTCCAGATCCCTTCCATCTCTCATATTAGGGTATATCTCCATCTATATATACACATGATGAGGAGCATCTTGAAGTACACGAAATACACACTGAAAATTCGTGAGGCTTTGCAGAGGGATTTGAGAGATAGTCTTGAGATCAACTGGAAAACCAATCTCACTCACCAGATCCAAAAGTTTCAATGGAAGCAGGTACATATTCTCTTTTCCATTGTTTATTTCTCTTATCAGATTCAAGCTCTTGATCTTTGTGTTGGCTTCCGCGACTTTTTGTGTTTTGATTATGAAAATAAATCTAACAATTGGTATCAGAGCTTTCTTGAATCTGTTAATAGAAATTTTGACTTGTTTAAGAACATCTGAGTTTTAGTGCTAGAAATACGTATGCATACCTGTTTTCTCGGTTACACTGTGTACTTGTTCACTTGATAAACGATGAGAGACCATGAGCTTTCTTGCTATCTTCTTTAATTACCTTCTGTTTCTCGGTATGAATATAATTTATCGTGTGTTGTTTTTTATAAGAGCTTACTTTTGGTCCTACCGTAAATTTGTGTGTTACAGCTGTATTGCTTTTCCTTTTTTTTCCAAAAGGTACTTGTTTCTGTCATTGTATTTGACGTCACATACTAGCTATTTAAAATTCTGCATGCTTAGGTTTATGGAAGGATACGCCTAACATAGTTACTTTATTCTATTTGAGATAAAATATGTGGCAACTTATTATTAAACCTTGCACGTATGAAATCATATAACTGTATAAAAAAAAAATGTCCTTATTGTTTGTATGCTAATAATCATACAAACTTCATTCAATCCATAATTTATGATGATTTATTATATTGGTTATTTATATTACTAAAGTTTTATTCCGACAAACTAAATTTGATTTTTTTTTCTTTTGTTAAAGAGTAGTATAAATTTTTTTTGTCGGTCATTAAACCGAGGGATTTAACAACCAATAAATTTTTACTGTGCAAATCGTACAACAACTATTCACTTTATATTATATTGTTACTTTTGACCTGCAAATGATATTATAGCATGGCCATCAACAATTTTCATCGTGATTAGATTTTACGTATGGTTTAATCCAACTTTGGGTTTTGAGTTGCAACTTGGGAATATAAAATAGGATGAATTTCTAGCTTAACCTACTTTTATGTTGCAATTCCGATTTAATTATTGTAGATCATTTTTTTTGTTGCAATAATTTTTATGCAAATTATAAATGTATTGTATTACGATTGTTATGTTTTATGACTTTTGGTTGTCAATAATTTTCAATTGTGACATTATTTATTTTCTGGATAAATTAATCGACACAATATATCGCCAAAGTGATCTCTTTTGTGAAAATTGATTTACAAAGAATTTAAATATTGCGGTTTATGTGTTTATTAATGCGGATATTAATCGACCCAAAGGTAGGTTAATATTTTGTCGGATAAACACATATTTGGTGGTAAACATTTGAACAATTATTCGGTTTTATGTGATTAATAAATCTATCCAAAGATGGACTTATTGATTGACATAATTATTGTTAATATTTTATCACTTAAACAATATATCTGTTGCAAGTTAATATTACTGTCCAAAGACTTGATATTAATGTTGTGTTGATATATTGTGATGTTGTCATAAACTGAATTTATTGAGTATAATTTATGATGTAATGAACATCAAACTAATTTAAATGTTTTTTTTTTTGTTCTCAAATACAGCAAATATGAATTGTGGAATAATATCTTCCAACATGAACCACATTCCTGTACTGAACGGGACTAACTTTAAGGAATGGAAAGAGAACATTATGTTAGTTCTCGGCTGCATGGATCTCGACCTTGCACTTCGGGTAGAGCAACCTATCATCACTCTTGCAAGTACTTCTGATGATAGGAGGAACCATGAAAAATGGGACCGCTCAAACCGCATGAGTCTGATGATCATTAAGCGCGGCGTTCCAGAAGCTTTTAGAGGCACAAATGAGCAAGCTATTACGGCTAAAGAGTTTCTTGCTGAAATTGAACAACGTTTTGCTAAAAATGATAAGGCTGAAACAAGTACATTTTTGCAAAAGATGATTTCAATGAGGTATAAAGGCAAAGGAAACATCAGGGAGTACATCATGGAGATGTCTCATCTTGCTTCAAAACTCAAGGCACTAAAGCTAGACATTTCGGATGATTTTCTAGTGCATTTGGTGTTGATTTCCCTTCCTGCACAATTTAACCAGTTCAAGGTCAGTTACAACTGCCAAAGGGACAAATGGACTCTTAATGAGCTCATTTCTTTTTGTGTGCAAGAAGAGGAAAGGATGAAACAAGAAACGACTGAAAGTGCTCATTTGGCTAGTACCTCTAAAGATAAGGGCAAAAGGAAGAGGAAAGAAGCTGCTCCTAAGGGACCAGGACAAAAGAAACCGCATTTAGGAAATGATAAAAAGAAACAACATTCGGGGCCTCCAAAATGCTTCTTTTGTGAAGAACCTGGTCATATAAAGCCGGATTGTCCAAAATACCATGCTTGGCGCGTTAAGAAAGGTATAATTCGTGCTTTAGTCTGTTCTGAAATTAATTTAGTTTCTGTACCTAGAAATACTTGGTGGATAGATTCTGGTGCTACTACTCACGTAAGTATTTCTATGCAGGGTTGCCTGAACTACCGAAAACCAAGTGATGCTGAAAGATACATCTATGTGGGTGACGGAAAGCATGTTGAAGTTAAAGCAGTCGGCACATTTCGTTTATTACTAGAATCTGGTTTTTATTTGGATTTTCAAGACACTTGTATTGCACCGTCTTTTAGACGGAATTTGGTTTCTGTTTCTAAATTGGATAGGTCTGGTTATTTTTGTTCTTTTGGAAATGGCGAATTCAAGTTGTCTTTAGATTCAAATATTATAGGTACTGGTTCTTTAACGTTTTGTGATAAGTTATATATGCTTAATATTGTTACTTCATACAATGAAACCTTGCATGTGGATTCACGTGGTACTAAACGAAAATTAAATAATGAAAATTCAGCTACATTATGGCACAAACGTCTAGGTCACATATCAAAACCAAGAATTGATAGGCTTGTGTCAGATGGTGTGTTGAGTAACCTTGATTTCACAGATTTTAATATTTGTGTTGAATGTATCAAGGGAAAACAGACGAAAACTAAAAGATTAGATGCCAACAGGTCTACAGATGTCTTAGAATTGATACATACCGATATTTGTGGACCATTCCCTTCGGCTTCTTGGAATGGTCAAAAATATTTTATATCATTCATAGACGATTACTCACGTTATGGGTATCTATATCTTATTCATGAAAAATCTCAGTCGCTGGACGTGTTCAAATCTTTTAAATTGGAAGTTGAGAATCAACTCGATAAAAAGATTAAATGTCTCAGATCTGACCGTGGTGGTGAGTACTATGGCAGATACGATGGTTCAGGTGAACAACGTCCAGGACCTTTTGCTAAATTCCTAGAGGAATGTGGAATCGTCCCACAATACACCATGCCAGGTTCACCTAGCATGAATGGTGTATCTGAAAGGCGTAACAGGACTCTTAAGGATATGGTGAGGAGTATGATAAGTCACTCTACCTTACCAGAGTCACTCTGGGGTGAAGCACTTAAGACTGCAGCTTACATTCTCAATAGAGTACCAACTAAAGCGGCTGATAAAACACCTTATGAGCTTTGGACAGGAAAAAAGCCCAGTTTAAAGCATTTGCGTATATGGGGATGTCCAGCTGAGGCTAGGCCTTACAAACCAAATGAAAAGAAATTGGACTCCAAAACTGTTAGCAGCTACTTTATTGGTTATTCTGAACGATCTAGGGGCTATAAGTTTTATGATCCCGCGACAAAATCAATTTTTGAAACGGGAACTGCAACGTTCTTTGAGGATGTTGAGTTTGGGGGGAGAAATAAGGTCAGAAACATTGTCTTTGAGGAGGAATCAATCCCGATTCCTATTGTTGCTTCTGATAGCATACAGTTTTATGTGCCTATTGATGAAGAAGTGATTCAGGAACCTCAACAAGACAATGTTGTTCAACCTCCTATTCATAATGAACAACCTCAACAACCTCAACTTAGGAGATCCACTAGAGAAAGGAGAGATGCAATTCCTTCTGATTATTATGTATATCTCCAAGAAAATGAGGAACAAGTTGGAATGATTGAAAATGACCCAATCAATTTCTCTCAGGCCATGCAAAGTTCGAATTCTCAAAAGTGGATTGATGCCATGAATGAAGAGTATAAGTCTATGAAAGACAATAAAGTTTGGGATCTTGTCCCATTACCTAAAGGTTCGAAACCTATTGGTTGTAAATGGATTTTTAAAACTAAAAGGGATTCAAAGGGTAATGTGGAAAGACATAAGGCGCGTCTTGTAGCTAAAGGCTTTACTCAAAAGGAAGGAATTGACTTTAAAGAGACTTTCTCTCCAGTTTCTACGAAAGACTCTTTTAGGTTGATCATGGCACTAGTTGCACATTATAATCTTGAGTTACATCAGATGGATGTTAAGACAGCATTTCTCAATGGTGACATTGAGGAAACAATATATATGGTGCAGCCTGAAAACTTTGTCTCTGAAGATTCAAAGAATATGGTTTGCAAATTAAATAAATCTATCTATGGACTCAAGCAAGCATCCCGCCAGTGGTACCATAAGTTTCATCAAATTATTGTCTCTTTTGGTTTTGAGGCAAATGTGGTAGATGACTGTGTATATCACAAGTTCAGTGGGAGCAAATATATTTTTCTGGTTTTGTATGTTGATGACATCTTGCTTGCCACCAATGATTTAGGACTTCTACATGAAACCAAGAGATTTCTTTCAAATCATTTTGAAATGAAAGATCTTGGGGAAGCCTCTTTTGTATTAGGAATTCAGATTCAACGAGACAGATCTCGAGGAATTCTTGGATTATCACAAAAAGGCTACATTGAAAAGATCCTTGAAAGATTTGGCATGCAAAACTGTAAACCAGGTGACACCCCTGTTTCTAAAGGAGACAAATTTAGTCTCGATCAATGCCCTAAGAATGACCTTGAGGTTAAAGAGATGCAAAAGATTCCTTATGCTTCAGTTGTTGGGAGTCTTATGTATGCTCAAGTGTGTACACGTCCTGATATATCATTTATTGTAGGGATGTTGGGAAGATATCTAAGCAACCCAGGTACGGACCATTGGAAAGCAGCCAAAAGGGTTTTGAGATATTTACAGAGAACAAAGGATTACATGCTGACATATAAGAAATCAGATGTATTGGAGATCATTGGGTATTCTGATTCTGATTTTGCTGGATGCCAAGACAGTCTCAAGTCCACATCAGGCTACATATTTCTGTTAGCTGGAGGTGCTATTTCATGGAGGAGTTGTAAGCAGACTTTGACAACTTCTTCCACCATGGCGGCAGAATTTGTAGCGTGCTTTGAGGCATCAGATCATGGGATATGGTTGCGGAATTTTGTCACGGGGCTGCGTATTGTTGGTGTTGAAAGACCATTGAAGATGTATTGTGACAATAAATCAGCAGTGTTATATTCCAACAACAACAGAAGCTCTACTAAGTCAAAACATATTGACATTAAGTTTCTGGTTGTTAAAGAAAGAGTGCAAGATGGAAAGATTTCAATAGAGCACATCGGGACAAACTCCATGATAGCGGATCCGCTCACGAAGGGATTACCTCCCAAGGTCTTTCACGAGCATACTACACACATGGGTGTGATAAAGATTGATGACATTTTGTTTTAGTGGGAGTTTTGCATTTTATTTTGGTGCTTTATGGTTTAGTTAAGAACAATTATGTTTTTCTGTACAGAATTAAGAATTCGGTTTATTTCACTACTATTTGCACTTGTTTGAAGTTTGATCTCACTTCAAGTTAAAGAGGAACTCGTAGAAAACTCATTATGAAGTTAAACCTACATATTTGTGTTTATTAATCTATGTCATTTACTTATACTTGTATTTGTGACCATTGATGAGTTTAGTTATGTTGATTGTAACAAAGACTACTTTGATCCTATACAATTATGATTAATGGACGAGATTGTTTGAGGATACCAATACTATGATAACATACATTAAAGCGCTTATACAGTTATATGTGTATTTAGATATTCGTGGTCCAGTGGGAGATTGTAAGATAATCCTGGGACCACTTCATAAAATGCAATATATTGTTATCATTAGATTCAGATTATTATGGCAATAACACAAAATTGTTGATGGACCGATTTTATAATTATATACACTTGCCATAGTGGATTGAGTTCCCGGTTTGACTCAAGATCCTCCAGATCCCTTCCATCTCTCATATTAGGGTATATCTCCATCTATATATACACATGATGAGGAGCATCTTGAAGTACACGAAATACACACTGAAAATTCGTGAGGCTTTGCAGAGGGATTTGAGAGATAGTCTTGAGATCAACTGGAAAACCAATCTCACTCACCAGATCCAAAAGTTTCAATGGAAGCAGGTACATATTCTCTTTTCCATTGTTTATTTCTCTTATCAGATTCAAGCTCTTGATCTTTGTGTTGGCTTCCGCGACTTTTTGTGTTTTGATTATGAAAATAAATCTAACAATAGGAAAGGGTAAGTAACACGGGGTAAGTTGGTATTTTGAGAGGGGTATTTTCGGAACGAAAATGAGCACGGGGCTTGTAGCTTTTGCTTGGTTTCAACACGGGAAGTGTTCGAGGCTTAGAAGGAATTCTGGGTTTTGATTATGAGCACGGTTCGTGTTTGTTATGCTTTGATCGACACGGGTCGTGTTCACGTAGTTTGCATGCAAAGATCAAGAAAAAAACAGCATGGATATCCGATTCTCTCTCGCGTCTCTCTGGTGTTTCTGGTGGTCAAAAAATTCGAGGAAAATTCCTGGATGTAGGTAAGGTCCTGAAGAATTTGTAGTAAAAAATCTCTCTCAATCTCTCTTCTGAGTTCTTGCCAGTAAATTCGTTTTTGACCTGATAAAAACTGATGTCGAAAATCAGCAAGGTGGTGATTGTTGAGGTGATTTGAAATTGTTTTTGGAGGAGGTTTTTGGATGGTTTTTGGAGGGTGTTTGGAGGATTTTTGGAGAGTATTTTGAGGTTGTTTTAGTTGTTCTTGAAGGTTGAAGTTTGCAAGAGTTGTTCTTGGTTTTGATCTTGGTGTTCTTGGTGTTTTTCTTGGTGTTCTTGGTGTTTTTGGTGTGTGTTCTTGGTGTTTTGGAGAGTGTTTGGACGTTGGAAATAAGATGGTGGAAGTTGGAGAGGATTTGGTGAATTTTTGGTGGTTAAAATGAAAGAAATGGTGTTGAAATGGTTTATATATGAATTTTAAAGGGTTTTGGGTTGTTTTTGAAGGTTTTCGGAAGTTCAGGGACCAAAATTGTAAAATGTTGGCTGAAAATCTCGCGGGTCTGTCGGATGGATCGGATCGGGTCGAAGCGCGGATCTGTATGTGTGACGAAATGGTTCTTCCGGATCGGGTAGTTGGTCGGATCTGGGGCGGGTAAAGTCCGCGTGTCACATGTGAGTGCGCCGGATCGGAGAGGTGGAGCGGACCGGGTCGGTAGGCGGGTCAACACGCGGAGCAGCGTGTGAGGAGAAACGGATGCCGGGGCGGGTCGGTTCCGGATCTGGAGCGGATGAAACGGGTCTGGGCGGATCTTGGGCCGGTGGAGTGGGCTTGGGCTGCGGATCTGATGTGCTGTTGCTGTAGCGGTCCAATTTCTTTGGTTTTTAATTTAAAATGATTTTAAAATACGAAATAAATTCAAATAAATTAGGAAAAATTATTTTTAATTTATAAAATTAATTAAGTCTAATAAAATAAATTATTTAGAAAATATATTTCCAAAAATTCATTTTAAATAGATTTAATTTAATTTTCTTTTATATTTTTCTTTGTTTTTTTTGACTTAAAACTCATTCTCTTTTATTTTCTCGTTTTCTCGTTCAATCTCGAATCCACGTAACCTGAAATAGACTTATAATATTTGTCAGATAATATAAAAACAGTTCGTCTTATTTCAATGATGGTCACATACAAAAACATTTTTCAACAATTTCCCCCTATGTGATCATTGATGAAATAAGGACAGATATAATCACATTAACAATTTTAACATTGAAGATTTGGGATAAAAGTTTTGTCAATGATAAGATATATATAAAGCCATTGTAATCATTTTGAAAGTTTGTGACTTGGTTTTACATATCTTATGTTTTGAAAAAGATTTTGAAGAATGTTTGTTTCCGAATCAAAGTCTCGGGTTCGATTATCAAAGGGTAGCCATATATGTATTTAAAGAAATTTCTTAAGATTTTATAGCATTATTGATGATGACAAGTGGTCTAACAGGTCGATTCAGATGAACGCTCATAGATATAGCTCACATTTCACTTGGGTGTTTGGTTGTTCTGGCAGCAGAACAAGTTAATGATCACTAAAAATGAGTGATATCTCTCTCTGACGACTCACACTCATATTAGAGGTGTTCATCTATGCTTTTCCTGTAAATTCACTTAGTCTCATTATTAGATAATCAATCACATAAGACTGGTTTCGGCATTACTCAGTGGGTTTCTTCATTCATGCCATTAACGTTCACTCTCTCTCCGTCAGGAAATACATGTAGAGGGGTTTAACAATTTTCATAGTGCAGTTTGCAACTAAGAAACTTCAGTGATGAAGGCTACAGTATCCCGGGAAATCCATTATTGTTGCAGCTTCTTCTTTGATGGTATCCTGTTTGTTGATCAATATCAATTTATTGTAAAAAGATATTTTGTTTTATCATTGAGAAGTTGCTACAATTGAGAATAATTTTTTGTGTAATTTTTTTTAAGAGTATTTATCTTGAGTGATTGAGATATCTGCTTTTCTGAAAAAGTAAATGGTTAAAAACAAATTGCGGGATTTGATGATGTTTGTTTTGAAATAACCATTTGGTTGAGAGTTTGTTTAACTTGGTATTTCTTCGGTGAGTGATTTGACTTTCTTGTTGACTCGTCTTTGAGGATTGGATGTTGATAAATCTTTGTTTCGCCTTTGATTTTCTTATAAGGATATGTCGTTGTTTGGAGTCTTTCCAATTTTGCGGCTGTCTTCATTTTTGGCTTTTAACTAGGTAGGGATAGGTGGCATAAAAGACATTTTGTCTAGTATGTAAGAAATGAATGTATCGTCCCTGGTCATTTTGATATCTAAGCAAAAATGAGACCGTGACAAGGCATAATCGGATATACCTTATAAGCAATAGTGACACACCTAAGCTCACAAGAAATGAATTCCACAATGATTTAGATCGACGAGGCACAAATTCTCACGTGGGTTTTGTTTTCATCTGAACCTCCTAACCTTATGTCCCTTGATTGTTTAAAATCGTCAATAATGAAATAAAATCGAAGGAAATAAAGTTATATACATTATGAAAAGTAGGAGATTTGAACCTTCACTCCAATTGAGAATCAATATGACTTAAAATCTTCATCGAGCATAAGCATCTGAAAATTAAGTCAAAAGACGATTAATCACAAGGTTCTATAAAAGCTTATTATGACAAGTCTTTTATTGTTTTTTTGAAAATTTGTTTTTTTGAATGTTTTTGGAAATTTTGGTTATTTGAATGTTTTTGGAAATTTTGGTTTTTTAAGGAAAGATATGAAAATTATAAAAATCTAAAATCTTTTTGTCTTTTGAAGTTTTGTAATTTTTTTGTTTTTCTTTTTGAATTAAAGTAAACACACGTTTCTACAAACAAAAAGTAACAGTTTAAGGATGGATGATATCTGGATTTAACATTCCTAGACGGCCTAGGAAGTATAGAAACTTTGTTTCATCGAGAGCCTTAGTGAAGACATCGGCAATTTGATCTTCGGTGTTTATGAAGTGTAATTCGATATGACCCTTTTGAATGTTGTCTTTAATGAAATGATATCGAATATCGATGTGCTTTGTCATGGAATGGTGAACGGGATTGTGAGAAATGGCTATTGCACTGGTTGAGTCACAAAATATGGGAATTTGTGAAACTCTGAAGCCATAGTCACGCAGTTGAGTTTGCATCCATATGACTTGTGAACAACAGCCGGCGGCAGCGACGTATTCAGCTTCTGCTGTTGATGTGGATACACAACTCTGTTTCTTTGAAGACCAACTCACTAGTCGACCTCCTAGGAATTGACAGCTACCAGATGTACTTTTCCTATCTAGCTTGCATCCTCCATAGTCTGAGTCGGTGAAAGCGTTCAGCTGAAAATCGGATTTAGCTGGATACCAAAGGCCAAGTTTGGGAGTGCCTTTTAGGTATTTGAAGATGCGTTTCACAGCAATGACATGGGATTCCATTGGATTTGCTTGGTATCTGGCACAGACACAAGTAGAAAACATAATGTCAGGTCTGCTGGCAGTGAGGTATAATAGTGATCCGATCATTCCACGATATTTTTTCTGATCAACCGGTTTGCCATCTAAGTCTGCATCGATTTTGTATCCAAAAGCCATCGGGGTTTTTACGGTATTGGATTTGTCCATTGAAAATCGAGTGAGTAGGTTTTTGACATAATTCTCTTGGTTGATGAAAATTCCATCAGTTGACTGTTTGATTTGAAGTCCGAGAAAAGTAGTCATCTCCCCAATCATGCTCATTTCAAATTTGCTTTTCATTAGATCTGCAAACTTAACACTCAAAGATTCATCAGTAGAACCGAAAATAATGTCATCAACATATATTTGTACGATTAAGAGATGTTTATTATAGATTTTTCGAAAGAGGGTTTGATCGATTGAACCCCTTTTGAAACCTGATTCTTCGAGGAACGTTGACAAGGTGGCATACCAGGCACGAGGTGCTTGTTTTAAGCCATAGACAGCTTTCTGCAATTTGAAGCTGTGATGAGGAAAGTTGGGATCTTCAAAGCCTGGTGGTTGTTGGATGTATACTTCACGATCTAACTCTCCATGTAGGAATGCACATTTAACATCCATTTGAAAAACTTTAAAGTTCTTATGTGCAGCATATGCGAGAAAGATGCGGATAGCTTCTATTCTGGCGACTGGAGCATATGTTTCATCGTAGTCTATTCCTTCTTGTTATGAATAGCCTTTGACTACGAGACGTGCCTTGTTTCGACACACGACTCCTTGATCGTCAGTCTTGTTTCTGAATACCCATCTTGAACCTATGATAGTAACATCGGGTGGTGTAGGAACAAGATTCCATACGTCATTTCTTTCGAATTCAGCTAGCTCTTCTTGCATAGCTTTTACCCAGTCTGGGTCTTTGAGAGCAGTATGTATGGTTTTGGGTTCAGTCATGGATAGGAAGGCTCCAAATAAACATTCATTTGCAGTTGCGGCTGTAGTTTGGATGCCTGAATTGGGATCTCCGATGATTAGGTCAGTGGGATGGTTTCTGGTCCATTTTATTAAACGATTTTCTTCCGTTGTAATAATAGGATTTTCAGTATCCCATTTGTTGAAAATATATTTTTGTATGTGACAATCACTGAAATAAGATGAACTGTTATTATCTAACAAATATTATCAGTTTATTCCAGATTGCGTGAATTCGAGATCAAAAAACAAGAATAAATCAAGACCCGAGATACTTTGAAAAAACATCCAAACCTGAGGAAGTAACGCTTCAAACCAAAGAGCAAAATACAACAATATCACACTGCTACAGCAATCACGACGCGACAGACATAGTGGTCGCGACGTGAAGAAGAAACAAAGACAGAAGACCAAAAACTCTACAGCGCTCGCGACGCGACGAAGGAGCTGGTCGCGACGCGAAGAGCTTGAACGCGAAGAGTTCCAACGTGACACCACCAACTTTCTAATCGCGAGACTACCAACCCAGCGCACTATTCTTCGCGACGCGATCAAAAGCAAACGCGACCAAAAGGAATCGCGACGAAAAGCTCGACATACCAGCGAAGACGCACTAACCCGACAAAAAGCGCACCGACCACCAGCTGAGCATCTTCGCGACGCGACGGACCTTCCGGTCGCGACGCGAGCACTGTTCAACAGCAACTATAAATTGAGCCTTTCTCTTGCTATTTTGTTACACCCAATCAACCAAGCATTATATTCTCATATACTCTCCAAGAAACCCACGACCAGAAACCTCAAGACTCTCAAATCTCTGCATTTGGCAACAAGAATCAAACCGCACAACCGCAAGAAACAAGATATCCTCCCGACACCAAAACTTCAAACCTCTAAAACAACCTCTACCCGACACCAAACCTCAAACCTCCAAACAACTTCTACCCGACACTAAATATCACCAAAACCTCATTCAACCCGAGCAAAGAACAAGAATCGAAGCTTCAAAGAAAATCGTCATATTCATCTGCTATCGATATGTTCTTTTGAAATTATCCGTGTTATTATTGATTTATTGAAACTGTTATAAATCAACTGTACCAAACATCCAAGACATAAAAATTGAACCGTGACAACGAAAACACATGTGGACTGTATTTAACCGAGACATCTAACTTCTAACTTCTAACCTTTTATTTATTGTAAAAACACGTTATCGTTGATAATGGCGTTTATTACATCTAACATCTAACTCCTAATTTCTAACCTTTTTATTTATTGTAAAAACACGTTATCGTTGATAATGGCGTTTATTACATCTAACCTCTAACTTCTAACTTTTACTTTATTTACCGCTTTCTGTCTATTTAAATACTGTCTAGTTTAGATTTACCATTTTATCTTATTCCGCAACTCTTATTTATTTCCGCATATTATAGATAAAATACATATCTGTCACACAGTAATTGGCTTAAAAATCCTTACTCGTGGAGATCGATCATCGTATTTTCAACAATTGGTATCAGAGCTTGTGTGATTTAATCTGAAATTTTTGTCGAGAACTTTTGTGTAGCGTTTTTATAAACCACCAATAAGTTTCCTTTGAAAATTTCATATTAATATCACTTGTTCAAAAAAAAAAAACAAAAAAAAAAAAAAAAACATTTAAAAATTACTTGTGTGATTTATTTTGAAAATTTTTGTCGAGAACTTTTGTGTAGCGTTTTTATAAACCACCAATAAGTTTCCTTAAATTTTTCATTTTAACATCACATTTTCGTTAACAAAAAAAAAAAAAAAACCAAAAATGTCTTCCGCAAACTACTCAAACATAAATTCTGTATCTATTGCTAACAGTATAGGTTCAGGTACTCGAGCACCCATTCTTATTCCCGAAGAATATAAATCATGGGTAGGTCGTATGAATCTTCATCTCAACTCTATAAGTGAAGACGTGTGGAAATGTGTAGACGGATCTCTACCAGATAACATGACTTCTCTTACGAGTAACTTGGATATACTGAATGAAAGGAAGAAACTCGAACTTCAAGCCAAAAAGGAACTTGTGTCTGGAATACCCCACAGTATTCTAAGCCAAATGAATGATATAATCCTTTTAACCGCAAACCAAATTTGGCAAACTTTGAAAAATCGTTTTGAAGGAAATGAGAGAATCATTGGAAACAAGAAAACATCTGTTTTAAACGAATTTGACAACTTCAAAATGTTTTCACATGAGACCATCCATGATGCTCATGACAGATTCAATCTCATTACCATCAAAATGAATAATTTAGGCATCAAAAAGTCACAGCATGAAATAAACCTCAAATTTTTAAACAACCTTTATGAAAGCTGGAAAATGGTCAAACTCATCATCCAGGGAAATCCGGCAATTCATACTGAATCTTTGTACAATCTGTACGGAGAATTACAATCGTATGAATCCTCGATTGACCCACCAACGTCTACTTCTTTTGGAGGACCGCTTGCTCTTTTGTCAACATCCTCTCAAAACCAAACACATTTTCCTGATCAAAGTCAAATTGATTTAAATCAAAACCAAGCTTTCTTAAGTAATCCTTGTGACTTGTCCGATCCAAATAATGAAGCTGACTACCATCAATTGTGTGCTTTGGTAGCAAACACTAATCTCGAAAGATTTTTGCCACATCATAGACCAAACTTTCAACAAAGATCCACTTTTGGACAAAACTTTCAGAATCGTGGTTTTCAAAATAATAACAACTCTTATAATAACCAAAGTTCTGGATTTCAGCAAAATCATTCAAAACCATCTCAACAGAAACAAACTCAAACATCCGAAAGACCTCCCGTTAAGAGCCAAAAGGCTGACAATAACGATGATGATGATGACGTAATCATTTGTCACAAATGCAAAGGACTAAATCATTATGCCCGAGATTGTCGAGCCAAAATCAAGGTCAAAGACTCAGCTTACTACGCTCAAAAAGCCGAAGAACTGAAGAAACAAGAAAAGAAAGCAAAGCAAAAAGCTTTGATGGCATTCTACGAACCTAGCGTGGAACACTGGCCAACTTCTGATGATGAAACAGATAATGAACCAGCTCAGTCAAACTTCTGCTTCATGGCTGACAATGAACCAACCACAAGAGCTCCATATGTCATCGATCAGGTATGGTCTATGATCTCAGATCTCGGTCTTTCAAGAACACCATTTGAGTCCCACATGACTAAGATTGAGAACAGTCTAAAAGCTGATCTCAGACTGTATCATGACACAATAGTCAAATCTGATATCTACAAATCTGAATTACAAACCTTGCAACTCAGATTTGGAGAATCCACAAGGACTAGAGACAAACTTGAAAGAGACATTGAACGAAAATCTGAAGAAAATAATCACGTCCTAGAACAATTAAATGAAGCTCTAAAATAAAAAAGGGACTTAGAAATAAAAAATCAATCGGTTATTTCATCTGAAATAAAAGATACCTTAGAAAAGGAAGTCCTTCAGTTAAAACAAAAAATTCAAGATTTAACTGACAAAAACACTAGTTTAATTCTAAAACTAGATGATTCTTCAAAGCAAATCAAGTTTCTTGAATCCGAAAATCAAAGATTTCAAGGGAAATTGGATTCTATCAATATTGCCAGAAAATTGAGTGATGATGTTTTCACTAAAGCAAACAACTTAGGAGCTGGCAAAATTGATACGAATTATAAACCAGGAATTGGAAGAGAATCTTTTGAAAATGAAGAAACTGAAAAGAAAAATGGGACAAATAGTGAAAACTCTAAATCACCACAACCAGATTTTTTCTCATCTGCTAATGAGGACGATTCAGATGATGAAACAGTTATCAACTGCAGCCCAGATGATACCTTTTTCAACAAATCATTCAAAAGAGTTGTAAAATCTGAATCAGACTCTGCTAGTTCAGTAACTCATCAATTGAGATCTACTAAACTAACAAGGAATGATGGCACGATCAAACTTGAAAATTTCTTAAATGGAGAAAATTCTGATCATCAAAATGGTAGTACTTCTGTTCCAACAGTCTTTCCCTCTTTAAACTCAACTTTTATTGGAAAGCACAGTCAGGGACAAAAGTATTCAAAGAAACAACAGACAAATAAACAACCCATTCAAGCTGTCTTTAAACCAAAAGAACAAAGCAAGCCCATTGTTTTCAAAGAAAAACCTTTGAAACCAGTCGCTGTGCCACAAAAACAAAAACCTTTTCAAAAACCGATTCAAAGTCACTTTCAAAAGATAAACTTCAATCTCTCAAGGAACTTTCAGAAACCATCATTTCACCAAACTCCATTCCATCATCATAATGTTTTCAAAAATCATCAAAATCCCGGATACAAAGAAATGTCATCAAACAGAACTTCACATATAGGATACTTTTCACAAAAACAGAAATCGTTTCAAATGACAGGTTTTCAAAGACAAATCTTAAATTGGGAAAATCTGATAAGTCAAATCAAGCCTCAACCACTTCGTCCAATTAACAGAAACCATAATGATTTCAGATTATCAAAAACCATTAACAAATCAGGACCCACCATGGTTTGGGTACCTAAAATTTCTGTCTAATTGCAGGCACTTTGTGCTGGAGAGCCCAAGGATGGCACATGGTATATCGATAGTGGCTGCTCGAAGCATATGACAGGAAACCAAAGCTTTCTACGAGACTTCAAACCCACAGAATCCAAACAAGATGTTACTTTTGGAAATAACATGACTGCAAGAATCAAAGGTTATGGAAACATAACAAATGGTAACTTCACCATCAAGAAAGTAGCCTATGTTGACGGCCTGAAACACAACCTAATCAGCGTATCACAACTTTGTGACAACAATCATGAAGTTCTTTTCACCAAACAACGAAGCATAATCACAGATGCCAAGACCAAAGCCATTCTAGTTAATTCTGATCGTCTAGGCAACATGTATCCACTAGATATGGACCTTATCTATGGAAAACCAGACATCTGTCTATTGTCCAAAGCTTCTGCTGATATTAGTTGGTTGTGGCATCGT
Source organism: Cichorium intybus (assembly GCA_023525715.1). Taxonomy (NCBI): domain Eukaryota; kingdom Viridiplantae; phylum Streptophyta; class Magnoliopsida; order Asterales; family Asteraceae; genus Cichorium; species Cichorium intybus. Next base: position 141,869,572 of record CM042009.1, read on the forward strand.
CGTCTTTCCCATCTCAATTTCGGCTACATCAACAAGTTGATCGCAAATGATCTTGTTCGCGGACTGCCACTTCTGAAACTTGATAATGAAACTCTTTGTGCAGCTTGTGAAGGAGGAAAACTGTCCAAATCCTCTCATAAAAGCATTCCTGAATCTAGTGTATCCGAACCACTAGAATTACTGCACATTGATCTTTGCGGCCCTGCAAAAACCCAAAGCATAAAAGGGAAGAAATACATCCTTGTTATTATTGATGATTACTCACGTTTTACTTGGGTTTTCTTTTTAAGGCTAAAGTCAGAAGCACCTGAAGAAATAATCAACTTCATCAAACAGATTGAATTAAAGCTCAAACGACCAGTTCGAAGAATCCGAAGTGATAATGGTTTAGAGTTCAAAAACATAACTCTAGACTCATTTCTCAAAAACAAAGGCATCGAACACAACTTCTCAGCCCCTTACACTCCTCAACAAAACGGCGTTGTTGAAAGAAAGAACCGAACTCTGTGCGAAGCTGCAAGATCAATGCTTATCTTTGCTGATCTACCACAATACTTCTGGGCAGAAGCAATAGCCACAGCTTGCTACACTCAAAATCGTTCTTTAATCCATAAACAACTTCATAAAACACCATATGAAGTCATTAACAACCGAAAACCAAACATCAAATTCTTTCATATTTTTGGTTGTCGATGCTTCATAAAGAATAACAAAGATCACCTTTCAAAATTTGAATCAAGATCAGACGAAGGAATTTTCCTTGGTTACTCCTTTACCTCAGCTGCTTATCGAGTACTGAATAAACGTACTAGAGTAATTGAAGAAAGTACCGATATTCATTTCGATGAATTTTATGTCAGGAAATTGGATCGTAAACATTTTGGTCCTAAAATGATCGATAATATTTTTCAAAATCCAATTCAACAAATGCCTTCTACGGACATAGAAATTGATCTTGATTTACTTTTTGAACAACCCAAAACCGCCTATAATTCTGAATTTCTAACATCTTCTACTATTCCTACAGGAAACTCTGATGCAGAAACTTCACAATCAAACCAAGAAAATACAGATCAAGTCGAGGGGGAATTACCAACACCAAATCCCTCTTTGAACACTCCCAATCCACCTGTTCAAAATGATCCCAATGCATCATCTATGGGGGAACCTTCATTACCTCATTCTCACCCTATAATCCAAAAAGACATATCTGACAACAACCAAAATCTATTCCCAACAGAATCTCCTGACCAAGAAGAACAATGGGACATAGAAACAACAATCGAAATACCTGAAAAAACTCGCCTAAACAAATGGACCAGGAATCATCCTGCAGACCAAATCATAGGAGATCCCAATTCTGGTATTCAAACAAGAGCCGCTACCTCAAATGAATGTTTATACGGAGCATTCTTATCCATGACCGAACCCAAAACCATCCATTCAGCTCTCAAAGATCCAGACTGGGTCAAAGCCATGCAAGAAGAACTAGCTGAATTCGAAAGAAACCAAGTATGGGATCTTGTTCCTACTCCTCCCGATGTTACTGTAGTAGGTTCAAGATGGGTTTTCAGCATTGTCAACATTTCTAGAAGAATCAGGATTCAAAAGAGGTTCAATTGATCAAACTCTCTTTCGTAAAATTTTTAATAAGCATCTGTTAATCGTTCAAATATATGTCGATGACATTATTTTCGGATCTACTGATGAATCTTTGAGTATCAAGTTTGCAGATTTAATGAAGAGCAAATTTGAGATGAGCATGATAGGAGAAATGACTACCTTTCTTGGACTTCAAGTCAAACAATCATCAGATGGAATTTTCATCAATCAAGAAAACTATGTCAAAAATCTTCTAACTCGTTTTTCTCTTGACAAATCCAATACAGCAAAAACCCCAATGGCCCTTGGTTACAAATTAGATGCAGACTTAAATGGCAAGCCTGTCGATCAAAAGAAATATCGAGGAATGATAGGATCACTCCTATACCTCACAGCCAGCAGACCCGACATCATGTTTTCTACATGTGTCTGTGCCAGATACCAAGCCAATCCTATGGAATCTCATGCTATAGCTGTGAAAAGAATTTTTAAATATCTTAAAGGAACTCCATCTCTTGGCTTATGGTATCCTGCTAACTCTGATTTTCAGCTTAACGCCTTCACCGACTCCGACTATGGAGGATGCAGACTAGACAGGAAAAGCACATCTGGTTCTTGCCAATTTCTAGGAGGCAGACTCGTAAGCTGGACTTCAAAGAAACAATCATGCGTGTCTACTTCAACCGCAGAAGCTGAATATGTAGCTGCCGCAAGCTGCTGTTCACAAGTCATGTGGATGCAAACTCAATTACGTGACTATGGCTACAAAGTATCACAAATTCCCATATTTTGTGACTCAACCAGCGCAATTGCCATTTCTCACAATCCCGTGCACCATTCCATGACAAAGCACATCGACATTCGATATCATTTCCTCAAAGACAACATACAAAAAGGTCATATCGAATTGCACTTCATAAACACCGAAGATCAAATTGCCGATGTCTTTACTAAGGCTTTAGACGAAACCAAGTTTCAATACTTCCTAGGCCGTCTAGGAATGTTGAATCCAGATAACATCCATCCCTAATCTCTTACTTTTTGTTTGTACAAAAGAGTGTTTAATTTCATCCAAATAGAAAATTCAAAAATTTTCCAAAAAACATTCAAATAACCAAAATTTTCCAAAAACATCCATATAATCAAAAATCAAAAAATTTAGGATAAAGTTTTATTTTTTAAAGACTTTATAAAACCATGTGATTAACATCTTCTTGACTAAATTTTCAGATACTTATGCTCGATGAATGTTCTCAATCATATTGATTCTTAAATTAAAGTGAAGGTTCAAATCTCAAAATTTTCGTTATGTACATTCTCCTATTCCCTTTGAATTTATTTCAATTATAACGATTTTATCAATTAAGGGACATAAGATCAGGAGATTCAGATGAAAACCAAACCCATGTGAGAATTTGTGCCTCGTCTTTAAATGCTAAGTGGAATTCATTTCTGTGAGCAAAGGTGTTTTCATGATGACTTATAGGATTTATACTCTTATACCATGATGCTAGTCTCATTTTTGCTTAGATATCAAGATGATCAGGGACGATACAATCATTTTCTTATATATTAGACAAACTGTCTTTTATATCACCTATCCCTATCCTCAATCAAGCCATTCAAGAAAAGATTTTTCATCTTGCATAGCAAGTCTGACAATTGAAGAAACGACAAAGTCGTATCCAAGAAAACCAGAAGAAAACTCAAAATCTCAAAACGCAAAGTCATCTTCAACAAATGCTGTCAACAAATTACAATTGGCAACCACATCAAATATCTTTTCACAAATCAAGAGAAGATAAAGACAAAGGTGAACAATTCACCAAAGAAAAGGAAGATTTACAACAACAATCCATCAAAACAGACATCTCTCAAAACTTTCCAAACAAACAGATTCTCAAAAACCGAAGATTTACCGAGATACTGTAGCCTTCATAATTGAATATTCTAAGTTGCAAACTGCACTATGAATATTTCTAAACCCCTCTACATGTATTTCTCGACGGAGAGAGAGTGAACATCAATGGCATGAATGAAGAAACCCTCAGAGTAATGCCGAAACCAGTCTTATGTGATTGATTATCTAATATGAAGACCAAGTGACTAAAGTATATAGGTATAAATCCACATTAAGCATAAGTCAACACCTTCAAACTGAGAGATATCACTCATCTTTAGTGATTATACACCAGTTCTGCACCCAGAACAAACAAACACCTCAGTCAAGTGTGAGCTATACCTATGAGAAGTTCATCTGAATCGACCTATTAAGATCACTTGTCGTCTTTATAAATGTTATAAAATCTTAAGGAATATTATGAAAGTACATATACAAAAACCTTTTGATAATTGAACATGAAACCTTGATTCAGAAACAAATATTCTTGACAAACATTTTTCAAAACATAAGTAAAATCTAGTCACATTTTTTTTCAAAACAAGTGATATGGTTTTATAAATGTTTTATCCAAATTACAAGAATTTTCAACCTTACCTTTTAATATGTTCTTATTTCAGTAATGATCACATAGGGGGAAATTGTTGAAAATATATTTTTGTATGTGACAATCACTGAAATAAGATGAACTGTTATTATCTAACAAATATTATCAGTTTATTCCAGATTGCGTGAATTCGAGATCAAAAAACAAGAATAAATCAAGACCCGAGAAACTTTGAGAAAACATCCAAACCTGAGGAAGTAACGCTTCAAACCAAAGATCAAAATACAACAATATCACACTGCTACAGCAATCACGACGCGACAGACATAGTGGTCGCGACGTGAAGAAGAAACAAAGACAGAAGACCAAAAACTCTACAGCGCTCGCGACGCGACGAAGGAGCTGGTCGCGACGCGAAGAGCTTGAACGCGAAGAGTTCCAACGTGACACCACCAACTTTCTAATCGCGAGACTACCAACCCAGCGCACTATTCTTCGCAACGCGATCAAAAGCAAACGCGACCAAAAGGAATCGCGACGAAAAGCTCGACATACCAGCGAAGACGCACTAACCCGACAAAAAGCGCACCGACCACCAGCTGAGCATCTTCGCGACGCGACGGACCTTCCGGTCGCGACGCGAGCACTGTTCAACAGCAACTATAAATTGAGCCTTTCTCTTGCTATTTTGTTACACCCAATCAACCAAGCATTATATTCTCATATACTCTCCAAGAAACCCACGACCAGAAACCTCAAGACTCTCAAATCTCTGCATTTGGCAACAAGAATCAAACCGCACAACCGCAAGAAACAAGATATCCTCCCGACACCAAAACTTCAAACCTCTAAAACAACCTCTACCCGACACCAAACCTCAAACCTCCAAACAACTTCTACCCGACACTAAATATCACCAAAACCTCATTCAACCCGAGCAAAGAACAAGAATCGAAGCTTCAAAGAAAATCGTCATATTCATCTGCTATCGATAAGTTCTTTTGAAATTATCCGTGTTATTATTGATTTATTGAAACTGTTATAAATCAACTGTACCAAACATCCAAGACATAAAAATTGAACCGTGACAACGAAAACACATGTGGACTGTATTTAACCGAGACATCTAACTTCTAACTTCTAACCTTTTATTTATTGTAAAAACACGTTATCGTTGATAATGGCGTTTATTACATCTAACATCTAACTCCTAATTTCTAACCTTTTTATTTATTGTAAAAACACGTTATCGTTGATAATGGCGTTTATTACATCTAACCTTTAACTTCTAACTTTTACTTTATTTACCGCTTTCTGTCTATTTAAATACTGTCTAGTTTAGATTTACCATTTTATCTTATTCCGCAACTCTTATTTATTTCCGCATATTATAGATAAAATACATATCTGTCACACAGTAATTGGCTTAAAAATCCTTACTCGTGGAGATCGATCATCGTATTTTCAACACCATTGTTCTTCTCCAGTAGTTTCTTCTTGGAAGAGGTTTGAAGGTTCCCCCATAAATGTTGCATTGGGATTGTTTTGGATATTTGGGGATGGAGTGGTAAAATCTGGGGTGGTTAAATTTGGAGTGGTTAAAGGAGGATTTAGTGTTTGTTCTAATGAGGAAGTATGTGTTTGTGGTTCCCCCTCAACTTGATCTGCAACATTTCTGTTTCTTTGTGGAGTTCCTTCAGTGGGTGTTTCTGTAGGATCAATTTGAGTAGTTAGAATTTCAGAATTATAAGCAGTTTTAGGTTGTTCAAAAAGTAAATCAATATCAACTTCAATGTCTATGTCAGGAGATGGTGTTTGTGGAATTGGATTTTGAAAAATATTATCTATCATTTGTGAACCAAAATGTTCACGATCCAATTTTCTGACATAAAATTCATCGAAGTGGACATCGGTACTTTCTTCAATTACTCTTGTACGTTTGTTCAGTACTCGATAAGCAGCTGAAGAAAATGAGTAACCAAGGAAAATTCCTTCGTCCGACCTTGATTCAAATTTTGAAAGGTGGTCTTTATTATTCTTTATGAAGCATCGACAATCAAAAATATGAAAAAATTTGATATTTGGTTTTCGGTTGTTAATGACTTCATATGGTGTTTTATGAAGATTTTTGTGAATTAAGGAGCGATTTTGTGTGTAGCAAGCTGTGGCAATTGCTTCTGCCCAGAAGTATTGTGGCAGATCAGCAAAGATGAGCATTGATCTTGCAGCTTCGCACAGAGTTCGGTTCCTTCTTTCAACAACGCCGTTTTGTTGAGGAGTGTAAGGGGCTGAGAAGTTGTGTTCGATGCCTTTGTTTTTGAGAAATGAGTCTAGAGTTATGTTTTTGAACTCTAAACCATTGTCACTTCGGATTCTTCGAACTGGTCTTTTGAGCTTTAGTTCGATCTGTTTTATAAAGTTGATCATCTCTTCTGGTGCTTCTGATTTCAGTCTTAAGAAAAAGACCCATGTAAATCGAGTGAAGCCATCAACTATGACAAGGACATACTTCTTCCCGTGTATTGTTTGGATTTTGGCGGGGCCACAGAGGTCTATGTGCAGCAATTCTAGTGGTTCTGATACACTAGATTCTGTAATGCTTTTGTGAGAGGATTTGGAAAGTTTTCCCTTTTCACAAGCGGCACAAAGAGTTTCATTGTCGAGCTTCAGAAGTGGCAGTCCTCGAACTAGATCATCGCCGATCAATTTGTTGATGTACCCGAAATTTAGATGGGAAAGGCGGCGGTGCCATAACCAACTAATATCTGCTGGGGCTTTGGATAGCAGACAAATATCGGGTTTACCATAAATAAGATCTATGTCTAGTGGATACATATTTCCGGCACGGTGTGAATCAACAATGATTTCTTTGGAGTTGGCGTCCATGATCAAGCTTCTTTGTTTGGTAAATAGGACATCAAGATCGTTATCGCAGAGTTGAGAAACACTGATGAGGTTGTGTTTCAGGTCATCAACATAGGCAACTTTCTTTATGGTAAATTTACCATTTATTATGTTTCCATAACCTTTGATTTTTGCCGTCATGTTGTTGCCAAATGTAACGTCTTGATTGGTTTGGGTGGGTCTGAAGTCACGAAGGTAGTTTCTGTTTCCTGTCATATGCTTGGAGCAGCCACTATCAATGTACCATGTATCATCCTTGGGTTCTTCAGCATTAGATCCCTGCAATTAGACAGAAATTTTAGGTACCCAAATCTGAATGGGTCCTGGTTTGTTAGCTTTTGCTATTTTGGGTTTGTTGTTCAATGACTTTGGTTTATTGGGATAGAATGGTTGAGGTTTTATTTGATTTATCAAGTTTTCCCAAAATGATATTTGTTTTTGAAAACCAGTGGGTTGATAAAATCTGTGATTTGGTGATGAATATCCTAGATGTGAAGATGTGTTTGAAAAGTGTTTTTCATGTGTAGGATGAGACGGGCGGTTTTGAAAAAGTTTTTGATTATGATTGTTTAGAACTTTCTGATTTGAATGTTTTTGAAAGTTATTTGAACGGTTAAAGGTGATATCAAGAAAGCGGTTTTCATAATGTTTTTGAAAATATTTTGGTTTGGAAACTTGTTTTTGAGATATGACTTTAGGTTGAAGAGGTTTCTTTTGTTTGTTTTCAAAAACTTTTGGTTTGTTAAGTGGGGTTTTGATTGCTTCATTGGTATTTTTGATTTGTTGATTTGAAGAACTAGCAGAGTTTGATTTGGAAACATTGAAATCAGTATCATCTGGGCTACAGTTGATAACTGTTTCGTCATCTGAATCTTCCTCATTAACAGATGTGAAAAGATCTGGTAGAGTTGATTCAGAGTTTTCACAAATTATTATGTTTTCTTGATTTTCTAGTTCTTTTTCAAACGTTTCTCTACCAATTCCTGGTCTGTAACTTGTATCAAATTTTCCAGTACCCAAGGTGTTTGCCTTGGTGAATATATCATCACTGAGTTTTCTGGCAATTTTGATAGATTCCACATTCTGTATCAATCTTTTATTTTCAGATTCAAGAAAAGTGATTTGATTTAAAGAATCAGTCAGTTTTTCATTTAAGATTTTGTGTTTTTCAGTTGACTCTTGAAAGTTTTGTGTCAACTGAATGATTTCCATTTCTAACATATCTTTTGTTTCAGAAGAAATGACTGATTGATTTTTTAATTCCAATTCCTTTTTCTGAATTAGAGATTGATTTAATTGTTCAAAGACGTGATTGTAATCTTCTGATTTTCTTTCAACGTCTCTTTCCAATTTGGTCCTTGTTCTGGTTAATTCTGCAAATTTGAGTTGTAGGGTTTGTAACTCACATTTGGAGATTTCAGAATTAACCACTGTGTCATAGTATTTCTTGAGATCAGCTTCTAAACTTTTCTCAATTTTGGATATATGGGACTCAAAAAGTATTTTAGAAAAACCGAGTTCAGAGATCATAGACCATACCTGTTCTATGACATTTGGAGCTCTTGAAGTTGTACCAACTACGAAGCAGAAGTTGGATTGTGTCGGTTCATTGTCGGCTTCGTCTTCAGAGGTTGGCCAGTATTCCACATTTGGTTCGTGGATTGCCATCAAAGCTCTTTGGTTTTCTTGGTTTTCCTTTTTCTTTAACTCATCGGCTTTTTGAGCGTAGTATGCCGAGTCTTTGATTTTTGTCTTGTTTTTGGCTCGGCACTCTCTTGCGTAGTGATTAGTTCCTTTGCAATTGTGACAGATAATCACTTCTTCATCACTTTCTTCCTTTTGACTTTTGATTGGAAGTCGTTCCGGTGCTTGAGTTTGGATTTGTTGGGAAGATTGGGAGGAGTTTTGTTGGAATCCAAGATTTTGGTTGTTTGAAAAACCATTATTTTGATTATTGTATCCTTGATTTTGGAATCCCCGGTTTTGGTTTTGAAGACCGTTGTTTTGGTTATTGTTTTGATGATTTGAGTTGGGATTGTTTTGAAATCCCTGGTTTGAGTTATTTTGGAAAGAGGGTCTTTGCGAATTTTGTCCAAAATGAGGTCTTGGTTGAAAACCTTGGTTGTTTTGACCAAATTGTGGTCTTGGTTGAAATCCGGAATTATTTTGTCCAAATTGTGGTCGGTTTTGAAAATTTGGTTTAAAATTCGATTGACCGTAATTTGGAATAAATCTTTGGAGATTTGTATTTGCAACCAAAGCACACAATTGTTGGTAGTCTGCTTCATCATTTAAATCAGTTTGATCAAAAGAGTTGTTCAAAAATGGTTGATTTTGAAACGATGTTTGATTAAAATGATTGGAGTTTTGTTCATGAAAAAGTGTTTGGTTTTGGTTTGATGTGGAAACGAGAGCAAGTGGTCCTCCAAAAGCTGTAGAGGTTGGTGGGTCAATCGAGGATTCATACGATTGAAGTTCTCCGTACAAATTGTATAGAGTTTCCGTATGAATGGCAGGATTTCCCTGAATGATGAGTTTAACCATCTTCCAGCTTTCGTAAAGATTGTTTAGAAATTTGAGATTGATCTCGTGTTGTGTCTTTTTGATGCCCAAGTTATTCAATTTTACCATGATAAAATTGAACCTATCATGTGCATCATGGATGGTTTCTGATGATAGCATCTTGAAATTATCGAATTCATTTAAAACAGATGTTCTTTTATTTCCAATAATTCTTTGATTTCCACAAAAACGGTTTTTTAAGTTTTCCCAAATTTGATTCGCAGTCAACAGTATTATGTCATCCATTTGACTTAAAATACTGTGGGGAATTCCGGACACAAGCTCCTTTTTGGCTTGGAGATTCAACCTTTTCTCGGTTTCATCAAGAGTTGCTTGAGTTGTAGCAAGGGTAGACAAATCCTCTGGAGTAGTATATGTTCCTTCTACACATTTCCAAACATTTTCACTTATGGAGTTAAGATGAAGATTCATACGGCCAACCCACGAATTATACTCTTCAGGTATAAGTATGGGTGCCCGTGAACCAGATCCTAAGCTGTTGGCAATTGAAACTGAATTCATGTTAGAATAATTAGCAGAAGACATGTTTTTAAGATTTTTAATTTTAATTTAAAAAGAAGGATTTTTTTAACAAGTGATATTAAAATGAAATATTCAAATAAACGCTTATGGAAGGTTTATATAAACGCTAACCAAAAGTATTTGATGAAAATTTCAAAGTAAATCACACGAGCTCTGATACCAATTGTAAGAAATATAACAATCTGATTACCACGAATAAAAGGCTCGGTTACCAATTACTGGGTGATAGATAGATATATTTAATAAGGTTAGATGCGGAATAAATAATAAGTGCGGAAATAAATAAATACTGGAAAGCTATAAATGACTGAAAGCTATAAATGAAATAAATACGAGAAAGCTATAAATAAATAAATACGATAAAGCTATAAATAAATAAATACGAGAAAGCTATAAATAAATAAGTACGAGAAAGCTATAAATAAATAAATACGAGAAAGCTATAAATAAATAAATACGAGAAAGCTATAAATAAATAAGTACGAGAAAGCTATAAATAAATAAATACGAGAAAGCTATAAATAAATAAATACGAGAAAGCTATAAATAAATAAATACGAGAAAGCTATAAATGACTGAAAGCAGTAATAAAATATATAAATACGTATATAGTAAGTTAGTAGGTGAAGTTAGAACGGGACTGTGGAACGGCTTCTTTGTCAAATTGTTAGTCAAATAAATGACTAACAGGTTTGGGGTTGGACGGGATCCTAAAAGACTGTGTCTCTATTTGTTCAATGTTCGATCCAGTACTTAATTATGTAACAAAATATTTATTCAAAGTTTTGTCACACAGTTGTTTATATAGTATTACAAATTACACTGGTTTGAATGTAATAGGAAAGGGTAAGTAACACGGGGTAAGTTGGTATTTTGAGAGGGGTATTTTCGGAACGAAAATGAGCACGGGGCTTGTAGCTTTTGCTTGGTTTCAACACGGGAAGTGTTCGAGGCTTAGAAGGAATTCTGGGTTTTGATTATGAGCACGGTTCGTGTTTGTTATGCTTTGATCGACACGGGTCGTGTTCACGTAGTTTGCATGCAAAGATCAAAAAAAAAACAGCATGGATATCCGATTCTCTCTCGCGTCTCTCTGGTGTTTCTGGTGGTCAAAAAATTCGAGGAAACTTCCTGGATGTAGGTAAGGTCCTGAAGAATTTGTAGTAAAAAATCTCTCTCAATCTCTCTTCTGAGTTCTTGCCAGTAAATTCGTTTTTGACCTGATAAAAACTGATGTCGAAAATCAGCAAGGTGGTGATTGTTGAGGTGATTTGAAATGGTTTTTGGAGGAGGTTTTTGGAGGGTGTTTGGAGGATTTTTGGAGAGTATTTTGAGGTTGTTTTAGTTGTTCTTGAAGGTTGAAGTTTGCAAGAGTTGTTCTTGGTTTTGATCTTGGTGTTCTTGGTGTTTTTCTTGGTGTTCTTGGTGTTTTTGGTGTGTGTTCTTGGTGTTTTGGAGAGTGTTTGGACGTTGGAAATAAGATGGTGGAAGTTGGAGAGGATTTGGTGAATTTTTGGTGGTTAAAATGAAAGAAATGGTGTTGAAATGGTTTATATATGAATTTTAAAGGGTTTTGGGTTGTTTTTGAAGGTTTTCGGAAGTTCAGGGACCAAAATTGTAAAATGTTGGCTGAAAATCTCGCGGGTCTGTCGGATGGATCGGATCGGGTCGAAGCGCGGATCTGTATGTGTGACGAAATGGTTCTTCCGGATCGGGTAGTTGGTCGGATCTGGGGCGGGTAAAGTCCGCGTGTCACATGTGAGTGCGCCGGATCGGAGAGGTGGAGCGGACCGGGTCGGTAGGCGGGTCAACACGCGGAGCAGCGTGTGAGGAGAAACGGATGCCGGGGCGGGTCGGTTCCGGATCTGGAGCGGATGAAACGGGTCTGGGCGGATCATGGGCCGGTGGAGTGGGCTTGGGCTGCGGATCTGATGGGCTGTTGCTGTAGCGGTCCAATTTCTTTGGTTTTTAATTTAAAATGATTTTAAAATACGAAATAAATTCAAATAAATTAGGAAAAATTATTTTTAATTTATAAAATTAATTAAGTCTAATAAAATAAATTATTTAGAAAATATATTTCCAAAAATTCATTTTAAATAGATTTAATTTAATTTTCTTTTATATTTTTCTTTGTTTTTTTTGACTTAAAACTCATTCTCTTTTATTTTCTCGTTTTCTCGTTCAATCTCGAATCCACGTAACCTGAAATAGACTTATAATATTTGTCAGATAATATAAAAACAGTTCGTCTTATTTCAATGATGGTCACATACAAAAACATTTTTCAACAGCGTGGCTAATTAGCCACGCAATAGCCACGACTGTATTTGTATTTTTTGTTTTTTGAAGGCCAAAAATTATTTTTTTGGGTTCATTTTTTGTACATATTTGTTATACTTTATTATCTTTATATTTCTCGGTTTATACATAAATTGGACTTACACACAAGCGTTTACACCTTTTAAACACGTTACTCATTAATAAAACGAAAACGAAAACGGATGAGGCTTATTGCGTGGCTATTTCGTGGTTAAAAGTCAAAGAAAGTCAAAGAAAATGTTTGTGTTTATTGTGTGGCTGATGCGTGGAAAAATGTTGGTGGCTATTGCGTGGCTAAATTTGGGTGGTTATTGCGTGGCTAAATTTGGGTTGATATTGCGTGGTAGTTGCGTGGTTAATATATATAAATGGAAAACAATAAATACAGTCGTGTCTATTGCGTGGCTAATTAACCACGCATTAACCACGCACTGTCTGGTTGTGTGGTAAATGCGTGGTTAATTAGCCACGCAATAGCCACGACTGTATTTGTATTTTTCGTTTTTTGAAGGGTAAACATTATTTTTTTGGGTTCATTTTTTACACATCCTTATTATACTTTATTATCTTTATATTTCTCGGTTTATACGTGAATTCGAGTTACACACAAGCGTGTACACCTTCCAAACTCGTTACTCATTTCAAGTTTTTCCTTTCAATGTGTATAAACGTATGTAGTTTTAATACACCAATTCATTGATGGACACACACACTCATACTTATATACACTCATTCTCATATACACTCATACTTATACTCATACACATGATTGTATGCGTATCAATGTGTTGGTGTGTTAAAATCACAAGTGCTTATACACCTTGAAAGGATAACGTTTGAAATGAAAAATGGGTTTGGAAGGTGTACACGCTTGTGTGTAACTAGAATTCACATTTAAACCGAGAAATATAAAGATAATAAAGTATAATAAGGATGGGTAAAAAATGAACCCAAAAAAATAATGTTTACCCTTCAAAAAACGAAAAATACAAATAAAGTCGTGGATATTGCGTGGCTAATTAACCACGCATTTACCACACAACCAGACAGTGCGTGGTAATTGCGTGGCTAATTAGCCACGCAATAGCCACGACTGTATTTGTATTTTTTGTTTTTTGAAGGCCAAAAATTATTTTTTTGGGTTCATTTTTTGTACATCTTTGTTATACTTTATTATCTTTATATTTCTCGGTTTATATGTAAATTGGACTTACACACAAGCGTTTACACCTTTTAAACACGTTACTCATTAATAAAACGAAAACGAAAACGAAAACGGATGAGGCTTATTGCGTGGCTATTTCGAGGTTAAAAGTCAAAGAAAGTCAAAGAAAATGTTTGTGTTTATTGCGTGGCTAATGCTTTGCGTGGCTGATGCGTGGAAAAATGTTGGTGGCTATTGCGTGGCTAAATTTGGGTGGTTATTGCGTGGCTAAATTTGGGTTGATATTGCGTGGTAGTTGCGTGGAAAACAATGAATACAGTCGTGTCTATTGCGTGGCTAATTAACCACGCATTAACCACGCACTGTCTGGTTGTGTGTTAAATGCGTGGTTAATTAGCCACGCAATAGCCACGACTGTATTTGTATTTTTCGTTTTTTGAAGGGTAAACATTATTTTTTTGGGTTCATTTTTTACACATCCTTATTATACTTTATTATCTTTATATTTCTCGGTTTATACGTGAATTCGAGTTACACACAAGCGTGTACACCTTCCAAACTCGTTACTCATTTCAAGTTTTTCCTTTCAATGTGTATAAACGTATGTAGTTTTAATACACCAATTCATTGATGGACACACACACTCATACTTATATACACTCATTCTCATATACACTCATACTTATACTCATACACATGATTGTATGCGTATCAATGTGTTGGTGTGTTAAAATCACAAGTGCTTATACACCTTGAAAGGATAACGTTTGAAATGAACAATGGGTTTGGAAGGTGTACACGCTTGTGTGTAACTAGAATTCATGTATAAACCGAGAAATATAAAGATAATAAAGTATAATAAGGATGGGTAAAAAATGAACCCAAAAAAATAATGTTTACCCTTCAAAAAACGAAAAATACAAATAAAGTCGTGGATATTGCGTGGCTAATTAACCACGCATTTACCACACAACCAGACAGTGCGTGTTAATTGCGTGGCTAATTAGCCACGCAATAGCCACGACTGTATTTGTATTTTTTGTTTTTTGAAGGCCAAAAATTATTTTTTTGGGTTCATTTTTTGTACATCTTTGTTATACTTTATTATCTTTATATTTCTCGGTTTATACGTAAATTGGACTTACACACAAGCGTTTACACCTTTTAAACACGTTACTCATTAATAAAACGAAAACGAAAACGAAAACGGATGAGGCTTATTGCGTGGCTATTTCGTGGTTAAAAGTCAAAGAAAGTCAAAGAAAATGTTTGTGTTTATTGCGTGGCTAATGCTTTGCGTGGCTGATGCGTGGAAAAATGTTGGTGGCTATTCCGTGGCTAAATTTGGGTGGTTATTGCGTGGCTAAATTTGGGTTGATAGTGCGTGGTAGTTGCGTGGTTAATATATATAAATGGAAAACAATAAATACAGTCGTGTTTATTGCGTGGATAATTAACCACGCATTAACCACGCACTGTCTGGTTGTGTGGTAAATGCGTGGTTAATTAGCCACGCAATAGCCACGATTGTATTTGTATTTTTCGTTTTTTGAAGGGTAAACATTATTTTTTTGGGTTCATTTTTTACACATCCTTATTATACTTTATTATCTTTATATTTCTCGGTTTATACGTGAATTCGAGTTACACACAAGCGTGTACACCTTCCAAACTCGTTACTCATTTCAAGTTTTTCCTTTCAATGTGTATAAACGTATGTAGTTTTAATACACCAATTCATTGATGGACACACACACTCATACTAATATACACTCATTCTCATATACACTCATACTTATACTCATACACATGATTGTATGCGTATCAATGTGTTGGTGTGTTAAAATCACAGGTGCTTATACACCTAGAAATGATAACGTTTGAAATGAACAATGGGTTTGGAAGGTGTACACGCTTGTGTGTAACTAGAATTCACGTATAAACCGAGAAATATAAAGATAATAAAGTATAATAAGGATGGGTAAAAAATGAACCCAAAAAAATAATGTTTACCCTTCAAAAAACGAAAAATACAAATAAAGTCGTGGATATTGCGTGGCTAATTAACCACGCATTTACCACACAACCAGACAGTGCGTGGTAATTGCGTGGCTAATTAGCCACGCAATAGCCACGACTGTATTTGTATTTTTTGTTTTTTGAATGCCAAAAATTATTTTTTTGGGTTCATTTTTTGTACATATTTGTTATACTTTATTATCTTTATATTTCTCGGTTTATACATAAATTAGACTTACACACAAGCGTTTACACCTTTTAAACACGTTACTCATTAATAAAACGAAAACGAAAACGGATGAGGCTTATTGCGTGGCTATTTCGTGGTTAAAAGTCAAAGAAAGTCAAAGAAAATGTTTGTGTTTATGGCGTGTCTAATGCTTTGCGTGGCTGATGCGTGGAAAAATGTTGGTGGCTATTGCGTGGCTAAATTTGGGTGATTATTGCGTGGCTAAATTTGGGTTGATATTGCGTGGTAGTTGCGTGGTTAATATATATAAATGGAAAACAATAAATACAGTCGTGTCTATTGCGTGGCTTATTAACCACGCATTAACCACGCACTGTCTGGTTGTGTGGTAAATGCGTGGTTAATTAGCCACGCAATAGCCACGACTGTATTTGTATTTTTCGTTTTTTGAAGGGTAAACATTATTTTTTTGGGTTCATTTTTTACACATCCTTATTATACTTTATTATCTTTATATTTCTCGGTTTATACGTGAATTCGAGTTACACACAAGCGTGTACACCTTCCAAACTCGTCACTCATTTCAAGTTTTTCCTTTCAATGTGTATAAACGTATGTAGTTTTAATACACCAATTCATTGATGGACACACACACTCATACTTATATACACTCATTCTCATATACACTCATACTTATACTCATACACATGATTGTATGCGCATCAATGTGTTGGTGTGTTAAAATCACAAGTGCTTATACACCTTGAAAGGATAACGTTTGAAATGAACAATGGGTTTGGCAGGTGTACACGCTTGTGTGTAACTAGAATTCACGTATAAACCGAGAAATATAAAGATAATAAAGTATAATAAGGATGGGTAAAAAATGAACCCAAAAAAATAATGTTTACCCTTCAAAAAACGAAAAATACAAATAAAGTCGTGGATATTGCGTGGCTAATTAACCACGCATTTACCACACAACCAGACAGTGCGTGGTAATTGCGTGGCTAATTAACCATGCAATAACCACGACTGTATTTGTATTTTTTGTTTTTTGAAGGCCAAAAATTATTTTTTTGGGTTCATTTTTTGTACATCTTTGTTATACTTTATTATCTTTATATTTCTCGGTTTATACGTAAATTGGACTTACACACAAGCGTTTACACCTTTTAAACACGTTACTCATTAATAAAACGAAAACGAAAACGAAAACGGATGAGGCTTATTGCGTGGCTATTTCGTGGTTAAAAGTCAAAGAAAGTCAAAAAAAATGTTTGTGTTTATTGCGTGGCTAATGCTTTGCGTGGCTGATGCGTGGAAAAATGTTGGTGGCTATTGCGTGGCTAAATTTGGGTTGATATTGCGTGCCTAAATTTGGGTTGATATTGCGTGGTAGTTGCGTGGTTAATATATATAAATGGAAAACAATAAATACAGTCGTGTCTATTGCGTGGCTAATTAACCACGCATTAACCACGCACTGTCTGGTTGTGTGGTAAATGCGTGGTTAATTAGCCACGCAATAGCCACGACTGTATTTGTATTTTTCGTTTTTTGAAGGGTAAACATTATTTTTTTGGGTTCATTTTTTACACATCCTTATTATACTTTATTATCTTTATATTTCTCGGTTTATACGTGAATTCGAGTTACACACAAGCGTGTACACCTTCCAAACTCGTTACTCATTTCAAGTTTTTCCTTTCAATGTGTATAAACGTATGTAGTTTTAATACACCAATTCATTGATGGACACACACACTCATACTTATATACACTCATTCTCATATACACTCATACTTATACTCATACACATGATTGTATGCGTATCAATGTGTTGGTGTGTTAAAATCACAAGTGCTTATACACCTTGAAAGGATAACCTTTGAAATGAACAATGGGTTTGGAAGGTGTACACGCTTGTGTGTAACTAGAATTCACGTATAAACCGAGAAATATAAAGATAATAAAGTATAATAAGGATGGGTAAAAAATGAACCCAAAAAAATAATGTTTACCCTTCAAAAAACAAAAAATACAAATAAAGTCGTGGATATTGCGTGGCTAATTAACCACACATTTACCACACAACCAGACAGTGCGTGGTAATTGCGTGGCTAATTAGCCACGCAATAGCCACGACTGTATTTGTATTTTTTGTTTTTTGAAGGCCAAAAATTATTTTTTTGGGTTCATTTTTTGTACATATTTGTTATACTTTATTATCTTTATATTTCTCGGTTTATACATAAATTGGACTTACACACAAGCGTTTACACCTTTTAAACACGTTACTCATTAATAAAACGAAAACGAAAACGGATGAGGCTTATTGCGTGGCTATTTCGTGGTTAAAAGTCAAAGAAAATGTTTGTGTTTATTGCGTGGCTGATGCGTGGAAAAATTTTGGTGGCTATTGCGTGGCTAAATTTGGGTGGTTATTGCGTGGCTAAATTTGGGTTGATATTGCGTGGTAGTTGCGTGGTTAATATATAAAAATGGAAAACAATAAATACAGTCGTGTCTATTGCGTGGCTAATTAACCACGCATTAACCACGCACTGTCTGGTTGTGTGGTAAATGCGTGGTTAATTAGCCACGCAATAGCCACGACTGTATTTGTATTTTTCGTTTTTTGAAGGGTAAACATTATTTTTTTGGGTTCATTTTTTACACATCCTTATTATACTTTATTATCTTTATATTTCTCGGTTTATACGTGAATTCGAGTTACACACAAGCGTGTACACCTTCCAAACTCGTTACTCATTTCAAGTTTTTCCTTTCAATGTGTATAAACGTATGTAGTTTTAATACACCAATTCATTGATGGACACACACACTCATACTAATATACACTCATTCTCATATACACTCATACTTATACTCATACACATGATTGTATGCGTATCAATGTGTTGGTGTGTTAAAATCACAGGTGCTTATACACCTTGAAAGGATAACGTTTGAAATGAACAATGGGTTTGGAAGGTGTACACGCTTGTGTGTAACTAGAATTCACGTATAAACCGAGAAATATAAAGATAATAAAGTATAATAAGGATGGGTAAAAAATGAACCCAAAAAAATAATGTTTACCCTTCAAAAAACAAAAAATACAAATAAAGTCGTGGATATTGCGTGGCTAATTAACCACGCATTTACCACACAACCAGACAGTGCGTGGTAATTGCGTGGCTAATTAGCCACGCAATAGCCACGACTGTATTTGTATTTTTTGTTTTTTGAAGGCAAAAAATTATTTTTTTGGGTTCATTTTTTGTACATATTTGTTATACTTTATTATCTTTATATTTCTCGGTTTATACATAAATTGGACTTACACACAAGCGTTTACACCTTTTAAACACGTTACTCATTAATAAAACGAAAACGAAAACGGATGAGGCTTATTGCGTGGCTATTTCGTGGTTAAAAGTCAAAGAAAGTCAAAAAAAATGTTTGTGTTTATTGCGTGGCTAATGCTTTGCGTGGCTGATGCGTGGAAAAATTTTGGTGGCTATTGCGTGGCTAAATTTGGGTGGTTATTGCGTGGCTAAATTTGGGTTGATATTGCGTGGTAGTTGCGTGGTTAATATATAAAAATGGAAAACAATAAATACAGTCGTGTCTATTGCGTGGCTAATTAACCACGCATTAACCACGCACTGTCTGGTTGTGTGGTAAATGCGTGGTTAATTAGCCACGCAATAGCCACGACTGTATTTGTATTTTTCGTTTTTTGAAGGGTAAACATTATTTTTTTGGGTTCATTTTTTACACATCCTTATTATACTTTATTATCTTTATATTTCTCGGTTTATACGTGAATTCGAGTTACACACAAGCGTGTACACCTTCCAAACTCGTTACTCATTTCAAGTTTTTCCTTTCAATGTGTATAAACGTATGTAGTTTTAATACACCAATTCATTGATGGACACATACACTCATACTAATATACACTCATTCTCATATACACTCATACTTATACTCATACACATGATTGTATGCGTATCAATGTGTTGGTGTGTTAAAATCACAGGTGCTTATACACCTTGAAAGGATAACGTTTGAAATGAACAATGGGTTTGGAAGGTGTACACGCTTGTGTGTAACTAGAATTCACGTATAAACCGAGAAATATAAAGATAATAAAGTATAATAAGGATGGGTAAAAAATGAACCCAAAAAAATAATGTTTACCCTTCAAAAAACAAAAAATACAAATAAAGTCGTGGATATTGCGTGGCTAATTAACCACGCATTTACCACACAACCAGACAGTGCGTGGTAATTGCGTGGCTAATTAGCCACGCAATAGCCACGACTGTATTTGTATTTTTTGTTTTTTGAAGGCAAAAAATTATTTTTTTGGGTTCATTTTTTGTACATATTTGTTATACTTTATTATCTTTATATTTCTCGGTTTATACATAAATTGGACTTACACACAAGCGTTTACACCTTTTAAACACGTTACTCATTAATAAAACGAAAACGAAAACGGATGAGGCTTATTGCGTGGCTATTTCGTGGTTAAAAGTCAAAGAAAGTCAAAGAAAATGTTTGTGTTTATTGCGTGGCTAATGCTTTGCGTGGCTGATGCGTGGAAAAATTTTGGTGGCTATTGCGTGGCTAAATTTGGGTGGTTATTGCGTGGCTAAATTTGGGTTGATATTGCGTGGTAGTTGCGTGGTTAATATATAAAAATGGAAAACAATAAATACAGTCGTGTCTATTGCGTGGCTAATTAACCACGCATTAACCACGCACTGTCTGGTTGTGTGGTAAATGCGTGGTTAATTAGCCACGCAATAGCCACGACTGTATTTGTATTTTTCGTTTTTTGAAGGGTAAACATTATTTTTTTGGGTTCATTTTTTACACATCCTTATTATACTTTATTATCTTTATATTTCTCGGTTTATACGTGAATTCGAGTTACACACAAGCGTGTACACCTTCCAAACTCGTTACTCATTTCAAGTTTTTCCTTTCAATGTGTATAAACGTATGTAGTTTTAATACACCAATTCATTGATGGACACACACACTCATACTAATATACACTCATTCTCATATACACTCATACTTATACTCATACACATGATTGTATGCGTATCAATGTGTTGGTGTGTTAAAATCACAGGTGCTTATACACCTTGAAAGGATAACGTTTGAAATGAACAATGGGTTTGGAAGGTGTACCCGCTTGTGTGTAACTAGAATTCACGTATAAACCGAGAAATATAAAGATAATAAAGTATAATAAGGATGGGTAAAAAATGAACCCAAAAAAATAATGTTTACCCTTCAAAAAACAAAAAATACAAATAAAGTCGTGGATATTGCGTGGCTAATTAACCACGCATTTACCACACAACCAGACAGTGCGTGGTAATTGCGTGGCTAATTAGCCACGCAATAGCCACGACTGTATTTGTATTTTTTGTTTTTTGAAGGCCAAAAATTATTTTTTTGGGTTCATTTTTTGTACATCATTGTTATACTTTATTATCTTTATATTTCTCGGTTTATACGTAAATTGGACTTACACACAAGCGTTTACACCTTTTAAACACGTTACTCATTAATAAAACGAAAACGAAAACGAAAACGGATGAGGCTTATTGCGTGGCTATTTCGTGGTTAAAAGTCAAAGAAAGTCAAAGAAAATGTTTGTGTTTATTGCGTGGCTAATGCTTTGCGTGGCTGATGCGTGGAAAAATGTTGGTGGCAATTGCGTGGCTAAATTTGGGTGGTTATTGCGTGGCTAAATTTGGGTTGATATTGCGTGGTAGTTGCATGGTTAATATATATAAATGGAAAACAATAAATACAGTCGTGTCTATTGCGTGGCTAATTAACCACGCATTAACCACGCACTGTCTGGTTGTGTGGTAAATGCGTGGTTAATTAGCCACGCAATAGCCACGACTGTATTTGTATTTTTCGTTTTTTGAAGGGTAAACATTATTTTTTTGGGTTCATTTTTTACACATCCTTATTATACTTTATTATCTTTATATTTCTCGGTTTATACGTGAATTCGAGTTACACACAAGCGTGTACACCTTCCAAACTCGTTACTCATTTCAAGTTTTTCCTTTCAATGTGTATAAACGTATGTAGTTTTAATACACCAATTCATTGATGGACACACACACTCATACTTATATACACTCATTCTCATATACACTCATACTTATACTCATACACATGATTGTATGCGCATCAATGTGTTGGTGTGTTAAAATCACAAGTGCTTATACACCTTGAAAGGATAACGTTTGAAATGAACAATGGGTTTGGCAGGTGTACACGCTTGTGTGTAACTAGAATTCACGTATAAACCGAGAAATATAAAGATAATAAAGTATAATAAGGATGGGTAAAAAATGAACCCAAAAAAATAATGTTTACCCTTCAAAAAACGAAAAATACAAATAAAGTCGTGGATATTGCGTGGCTAATTAACCACGCATTTACCACACAACCAGACAGTGCGTGGTAATTGCGTGGCTAATTAACCACGCAATAGCCACGACTGTATTTGTATTTTTTTGTTTTTTGAAGGCCAAAAATTATTTTTTTGGGTTCATTTTTTGTACATCTTTGTTATACTTTATTATCTTTATATTTCTCGGTTTATACGTAAATTGGACTTACACACAAGCGTTTACACCTTTTAAACACGTTAGTCATTAATAAAACGAAAACGAAAACGAAAACGGATGAGGCTTATTGCGTGGCTATTTCGTGGTTAAAAGTCAAAGAAAGTCAAAAAAAATGTTTGTGTTTATTGCGTGGCTAATGCTTTGCGTGGCTGATGCGTGGAAAAATGTTGATGGCTATTGCGTGGCTAAATTTGGGTGGTTATTGCGTGGCTAAATTTGGGTTGATATTGCGTGGTAGTTGCGTGGTTAATATATATAAATGGAAAACAATAAATACAGTCGTGTCTATTGCGTGGCTAATTAACCACGCATTAACCACGCACTGTCTGGTTGTGTGGTAAATGCGTGGTTAATTAGCCACGCAATAGCCACGACTGTATTTGTATTTTTCGTTTTTTGAAGGGTAAACATTATTTTTTTGGGTTCATTTTTTACACATCCTTATTATACTTTATTATCTTTATATTTCTCGGTTTATACGTGAATTCGAGTTACACACAAGCGTGTACACCTTCCAAACTCGTTACTCATTTCAAGTTTTTCCTTTCAATGTGTATAAACGTATGTAGTTTTAATACACCAATTCATTGATGGACACACACACTCATACTTATATACACTCATTCTCATATACACTCATACTTATACTCATACACATGATTGTATGCGCATCAATGTGTTGGTGTGTTAAAATCACAAGTGCTTATACACCTTGAAAGGATAACGTTTGAAATGAACAATGGGTTTGGCAGGTGTACACGCTTGTGTGTAACTAGAATTCACGTATAAACCGAGAAATATAAAGATAATAAAGTATAATAAGGATGGGTAAAAAATGAACCCAAAAAAATAATGTTTACCCTTCAAAAAACAAAAAATACAAATAAAGTCGTGGATATTGCGTGGCTAATTAACCACGCATTTACCACACAACCAGACAGTGCGTGGTAATTGCGTGGCTAATTAGCCACGCAATAGCCACGACTGTATTTGTATTTTTTGTTTTTTGAAGGCCAAAAATTATTTTTTTGGGTTCATTTTTTGTACATATTTGTTATACTTTATTATCTTTATATTTCTCGGTTTATACATAACTTGGACTTACACACAAGCGTTTACACCTTTTAAACACGTTACTCATTAATAAAACGAAAACGAAAACGGATGAGGCTTATTGCGTGGCTATTTCGTGGTTAAAAGTCAAAGAAAGTCAAAGAAAATGTTTGTGTTTATTGCGTGGCTAATGCTTTGCGTGGCTGATGCGTGGAAAAATTTTGGTGGCTATTGCGTGGCTAAATTTGGGTGGTTATTGCGTGGCTAAATTTGGGTTGATATTGCGTGGTAGTTGCGTGGTTAATATATAAAAATGGAAAACAATAAATACAGTCGTGTCTATTGCGTGGCTAATTAACCACGCATTAACCATGCACTGTCTGGTTGTGTGGTAAATGCGTGGTTAATTAGCCACGCAATAGCCACGACTGTATTTGTATTTTTCGTTTTTTGAAGGGTAAACATTATTTTTTTGGGTTCATTTTTTACACATCCTTATTATACTTTATTATCTTTATATTTCTCGGTTTATACGTGAATTCGAGTTACACACAAGCGTGTACACCTTCCAAACTCGTTACTCATTTCAAGTTTTTCCTTTCAATGTGTATAAACGTATGTAGTTTTAATACACCAATTCATTGATGGACACACACACTCATACTTATATACACTCATTCTCATATACACTCATACTTATACTCATACACATGATTGTATGCGCATCAATGTGTTGGTGTGTTAAAATCACAAGTGCTTATACACCTTGAAAGGATAACGTTTGAAATGAACAATGGGTTTGGAAGGTGTACACGCTTGTGTGTAACTAGAATTCACGTATAAACCGAGAAATATAAAGATAATAAAGTATAATAAGGATGGGTAAAAAATGAACCCAAAAAAATAATGTTTACCCTTCAAAAAACAAAAAATACAAATAAAGTCGTGGATATTGCGTGGCTAATTAACCACGCATTTACCACACAACCAGACAGTGCGTGGTAATTGCGTGGCTAATTAGCCACGCAATAGCCACGACTGTATTTGTATTTTTTGTTTTTTGAAGGCCAAAAATTATTTTTTTGGGTTCATTTTTTGTACATATTTGTTATACTTTATTATCTTTATATTTCTCGGTTTATACATAAATTGTACTTACACACAAGCGTTTACACCTTTTAAACACGTTACTCATTAATAAAACGAAAACGAAAACGGATGAGGCTTATTGCGTGGCTATTTCGTGGTTAAAAGTCAAAGAAAGTCAAAGAAAATGTTTGTGTTTATTGCGTGGCTAATGCTTTGCGTGGCTGATGCGTGGAAAAATTTTGGTGGCTATTGCGTGGCAAAATTTGGGTGGTTATTGCGTGGCTAAATTTGGGTTGATATTGCGTGGTAGTTGCGTGGTTAATATATAAAAATGGAAAACAATAAATACAGTCGTGTCTATTGCGTGGCTAATTAACCACGCATTAACCACGCACTGTCTGGTTGTGTGGTAAATGCGTGGTTAATTAGCCACGTAATAGCCACGACTGTATTTGTATTTTTCGTTTTTTGAAGGGTAAACATTATTTTTTTGGGTTCATTTTTTACACATCCTTATTATACTTTATTATCTTTATATTTCTCGGTTTATACGTGAATTCGAGTTACACACAAGCGTGTACACCTTCCAAACTCGTTACTCATTTCAAGTTTTTCCTTTCAATGTGTATAAACGTATGTAGTTTTAATACACCAATTCATTGATGGACACACACACTCATACTTATATACACTCATTCTCATATACACTCATACTTATACTCATACACATGATTGTATGCGTATCAATGTGTTGGTGTGTTAAAATCACAAGTGCTTATACACCTTGAAAGGATAACGTTTGAAATGAACAATGGGTTTGGAAGGTGTACACGCTTGTGTGTAACTAGAATTCACGTATAAACCGAGAAATATAAATATAATAAAGTATAATAAGGATGGGTAAAAAATGAACCCAAAAAAATAATGTTTACCCTTCAAAAAACGAAAAATACAAATAAAGTCGTGGATATTGCGTGGCTAATTAACCACGCATTTACCACACAACCAGACAGTGCGTGGTAATTGCGTGGCTAATTAGCCACGCAATAGCCACGACTGTATTTGTATTTTTTGTTTTTTGAATGCCAAAAATTATTTTTTTGGGTTCATTTTTTGTACATCATTGTTATACTTTATTATCTTTATATTTCTCGGTTTATACGTAAATTGGACTTACACACAAGCGTTTACACCTTTTAAACACGTTACTCATTAATAAAACGAAAACGAAAACGAAAACGGATGAGGCTTATTGCGTGGCTATTTCGTGGTTAAAAGTCAAAGAAAGTCAAAGAAAATGTTTGTGTTTATTGCGTGGCTAATGCTTTGCGTGGCTGATGCGTGGAAAAATGTTGGTGGCAATTGCGTGGCTAAATTTGGGTGGTTATTGCGTGGCTAAATTTGGGTTGATATTGCGTGGTAGTTGCGTGGTTAATATATATAAATGGAAAACAATAAATACAGTCGTGTCTATTGCGTGGCTAATTAACCTCGCATTAACCACGCACTGTCTGGTTGTGTGGTAAATGCGTGGTTAATTAGCCACGCAATAGCCACGACTTTATTTGTATTTTTCGTTTTTTGAATGGTAAACATTATTTTTTTGGGTTCATTTTTTACACATCCTTATTATACTTTATTATCTTTATATTTCTCGGTTTATACGTGAATTCGAGTTACACACAAGCGTGTACACCTTCCAAACTCGTTACTCATTTCAAGTTTTTCCTTTCAATGTGTATAAACGTATGTAGTTTTAATACACCAATTCATTGATGGACACACACACTCATACTTATATACACTCATTCTCATATACACTCATACTTATACTCATACACATGATTGTATGCGCATCAATGTGTTGGTGTGTTAAAATCACAAGTGCTTATACACCTTGAAAGGATAACGTTTGAAATGAACAATGGGTTTGGCAGGTGTACACGCTTGTGTGTAACTAGAATTCACGTATAAACCGAGAAATATAAAGATAATAAAGTATAATAAGGATGGGTAAAAAATGAACCCAAAAAAATAATGTTTACCCTTCAAAAACCGAAAAATACAAATAAAGTCGTGGATATTGCGTGGCTAATTAACCACGCATTTACCACACAACCAGACAGTGCGTGGTAATTGCGTGGCTAATTAACCACGCAATAGCCACGATTGTATTTGTATTTTTTTGTTTTTTGAAGGCCAAAAATTATTTTTTTGGGTTCATTTTTTGTACATCTTTGTTATACTTTATTATCTTTATATTTCTCGGTTTATACGTAAATTGGACTTACACACAAGCGTTTACACCTTTTAAACACGTTACTCATTAATAAAACGAAAACGAAAACGAAAACGGATGAGGCTTATTGCGTGGCTATTTCGTGGTTAAAAGTCAAAGAAAGTCAAAAAAATGTTTGTGTTTATTGCGTGGCTAATGCTTTGCGTGGCTGATGCGTGGAAAAATGTTGGTGGCTATTGCGTGGCTAAATTTGGGTGGTTATTGCGTGGCTAAATTTGGGTTGATATTGCGTGGTAGTTGCGTGGTTAATATATATAAATGGAAAACAATAAATACAGACGTGTCTATTGCGTGGCTAATTAACCACCCATTAACCACGCACTGTCTGGTTGTGTGGTAAATGCGTGGTTAATTAGCCACGCAATAGCCACGACTGTATTTGTATTTTTCGTTTTTTGAAGGGTAAACATTATTTTTTTGGGTTCATTTTTTACACATCCTTATTATACTTTATTATCTTTATATTTCTCGGTTTATACGTGAATTCGAGTTACACACAAGCGTGTACACCTTCCAAACTCGTTACTCATTTCAAGTTTTTCCTTTCAATGTGTATAAACGTATGTAGTTTTAATACACCAATTCATTGATGGACACACACACTCATACTTATATACACTCATTCTCATATACACTCATACTTATACTCATACACATGATTGTATGCGTATCAATGTGTTGGTGTGTTAAAATCACAAGTGCTTATACACCTTGAAAGGATAACGTTTGAAATGAACAATGGGGTTGGAAGGTGTACACGCTTGTGTGTAACTAGAATTCACGTATAAACCGAGAAATATAAAGATAATAAAGTATAATAAGGATGGGTAAAAAATGAACCCAAAAAAATAATGTTTACCCTTCAAAAAACAAAAAATACAAATAAAGTCGTGGATATTGCGTGGCTAATTAACCACGCATTTACCACACAACCAGACAGTGCGTGGTAATTGCGTGGCTAATTAGCCACGCAATAGCCACGACTGTATTTGTATTTTTTGTTTTTTGAAGGCCAAAAATTATTTTTTTGGGTTCATTTTTTGTACATATTTGTTATACTTTATTATCTTTATATTTCTCAGTTTATACATAAATTCGACTTACACACAAGCGTTTACACCTTTTAAACACGTTACTCATTAATAAAACGAAAACGAAAACGGATGAGGCTTATTGCGTGGCTATTTCGTGGTTAAAAGTCAAAGAAAGTCAAAGAAAATGTTTGTGTTTATTGTGTGGCTAATGCTTTGCGTGGCTGATGCGTGGAAAAATTTTGGTGGCTATTGCGTGGCTAAATTTGGGTGGTTATTGCGTGGCTAAATTTGGGTTGATATTGCGTGGTAGTTGCGTGGTTAATATATAAAAATGGAAAACAATAAATACAGTCGTGTCTATTGCGTGGCTAATTAACCACGCATTAACCACGCACTGTCTGGTTGTGTGGTAAATGCGTGGTTAATTAGCCACGCAATAGCCACGACTGTATTTGTATTTTTCGTTTTTTGAAGGGTAAACATTATTTTTTTGGGTTCATTTTTTACACATCCTTATTATACTTTATTATCTTTATATTTCTCGGTTTATACGTGAATTCGAGTTACACACAAGCGTGTACACCTTCCAAACTCGTTACTCATTTCAAGTTTTTCCTTTCAATGTGTATAAACGTATGTAGTTTTAATACACCAATTCATTGATGGACACACACACTCATACTTATATACACTCATTCTCATATACACTCATACTTATACTCATACACATGATTGTATGCGTATCAATGTGTTGGTGTGTTAAAATCACAAGTGCTTATACACCTTGAAAGGACAACGTTTGAAATGAACAATGGGTTTGGAAGGTGTACACGCTTGTGTGTAACTAGAATTCACGTATAAACCAAGAAATATAAAGATAATAAAGTATAATAAGGATGGGTAAAAAATGAACCCAAAAAAATAATGTTTACCCTTCAAAAAACGAAAAATACAAATAAAGTCATGGATATTGCGTGGCTAATTAACCACGCATTTACCACACAACCAGACAGTGCGTGGTAATTGCGTGGCTAATCAGCCACGCAATAGCCACGACTGTATTTGTATTTTTTGTTTTTTGAAGGCCAAAAATTATTTTTTTGGGTTCATTTTTTGTACATGTTTGTTATACTTTATTATCTTTATATTTCTCGGTTTATACATAAATTGGACTTACACACAAGCGTTTACACCTTTTAAACACGTTACTCATTAATAAAACGAAAATGAAAACGGATGAGGCTTATTGCGTGGCTATTTCGTGGTTAAAAGTCAAAGAAAGTCAAAGAAAATGTTTGTGTTTATTGCGTGGCTAATGCTTTGCGTGGCTGATGCGTGGAAAAATGTTGGTGGCTATTGCGTGGCTAAATTTGTGTGGTTATTGCGTGGCTAAATTTGGGTTGTATTTTGCGTGGTAGTTGCGTGGTTAATATATATAAATGGAAAACAATAAATACAGTCGTGTCTATTGCGTGGCTAGTTAACCACGCATTAACCACGCGCTGTCTGGTTGTGTGGTAAATGCGTGGTTAATTAGCCACGCAATAGCCACGACTGTATTTGTATTTTTCGTTTTTTGAAGGGTAAACATTATTTTTTTGGGTTCATTTTTTACACATCCTTATTATACTTTATTATCTTTATATTTCTCGGTTTATACGTGAATTCGAGTTACACACAAGCGTGTACACCTTCCAAACTCGTTACTCATTTCAAGTTTTTCCTTTCAATGTGTATAAACGTATGTAGTTTTAATACACCAATTCATTGATGGACACACACACTCATACTTATATACACTCATTCTCATATACACTGATACTTATACTCATACACATGATTGTATGCGTATCAATGTGTTGGTGTGTTAAAATCACAAGTGCTTATACACCTTGAAAGGATAACGTTTGAAATGAACAATGGGTTTGGAAGGTGTACACGCTTGTGTGTAACTAGAATTCATGTATAAACCGAGAAATATAAAGATAATAAAGTATAATAAGGATGGGTAAAAAATGAACCCAAAAAAATAATGTTTACCCTTCAAAAAACGAAAAATACAAATAAAGTCGTGGATATTGCGTGGCTAATTAACCACGCATTTACCACACAACCAGACAGTGCGTGGTAATTGCGTGGCTAATTAGCCACGCAATAGCCACGACTGTATTTGTATTTTTTGTTTTTTGAAGGCCAAAAATTATTTTTTTTGGGTTCATTTTTTGTACATATTTGTTATACTTTATTATCTTTATATTTCTCGGTTTATACATAAATTGGACTTACACACAAGCGTTTACACCTTTTAAACACGTTACTCATTAATAAAACGAAAATGAAAACGGATGAGGCTTATTGCGTGGCTATTTCGTGGTTAAAAGTCAAAGAAAGTCAAAGAAAATGTTTGTGTTTATTGCGTGGCTAATGCTTTGCGTGGCTGATGCGTGGAAAAATGTTGGTGGCTATTGCGTGGCTAAATTTGGGTGGTTATTGCGTGGCTAAATTTGGGTTGTATTTTGCGTGGTAGTTGCGTGGTTAATATATATAAATGGAAAACAATAAATACAGTCGTGTCTATTGCGTGGCTAGTTAACCACGCATTAACCACGCACTGTCTGGTTGTGTGGTAAATGCGTGGTTAATTAGCCACGCAATAGCCACGACTGTATTTGTATTTTTCGTTTTTTGAAGGGTAAACATTATTTTTTTGGGTTCATTTTTTACACATCCTTATTATACTTTATTATCTTTATATTTCTCGGTTTATACGTGAATTCGAGTTACACACAAGCGTGTACACCTTCCAAACTCGTTACTCATTTCAAGTTTTTCCTTTCAATGTGTATAAACGTATGTAGTTTTAATACACCAATTCATTGATGGACACACACACTCATACTTATATACACTCATTCTCATATACACTCATACTTATACTCATACACATGATTGTATGCGTATCAATGTGTTGGTGTGTTAAAATCACAAGTGCTTATACACCTTGAAAGGATAACGTTTGAAATGAACAATGGGTTTGGAAGGTGTACACGCTTGTGTGTAACTAGAATTCACGTATAAACCGAGAAATATAAAGATAATAAAGTATGTTAAGGATGGGTAAAAAATGAACCCAAAAAAATAATGTTTACCCTTCAAAAAACGAAAAATACAAATAAAGTCGTGGATATTGCGTGGCTAATTAACCACGCATTTACCACACAACCAGACAATGCGTGGTAATTGCGTGGCTAATTAGCCACGCAATAGCCACGACTGTATTTGTATTTTTTGTTTTTTGAAGGCCAAAAATTATTTTTTTTGGGTTCATTTTTTGTACATATTTGTTATACTTTATTATCTTTATATTTCTCGGTTTATACATAAATTGGACTTACACACAAGCGTTTACACCTTTTAAACACGTTACTCATTAATAAAACGAAAATGAAAACGGATGAGGCTTATTGCGTGGCTATTTCGTGGTTAAAAGTCAAAGAAAGTCAAAGAAAATGTTTGTGTTTATTGCGTGGCTAATGCTTTGCGTGGCTGATGCGTGGAAAAATGTTGGTGGCTATTGCGTGGCTAAATTTGGGTGGTTATTGCGTGGCTAAATTTGGGTTGTATTTTGCGTGGTAGTTGCGTGGTTAATATATATAAATGGAAAACAATAAATACAGTCGTGTCTATTGCGTGGCTAGTTAACCACGCATTAACCACGCACTGTCTGGTTGTGTGGTAAATGCGTGGTTAATTAGCCACGCAATAGCCACGACTGTATTTGTATTTTTCGTTTTTTGAAGGGTAAACATTATTTTTTTGGGTTCATTTTTTACACATCCTTATTATACTTTATTATCTTTATATTTCTCGGTTTATACGTGAATTCGAGTTACACACAAGCGTGTACACCTTCCAAACTCGTTACTCATTTCAAGTTTTTCCTTTCAATGTGTATAAACGTATGTAGTTTTAATACACCAATTCATTGATGGACACACACACTCATACTTATATACACTCATTCTCATATACACTCATACTTATACTCATACACATGATTGTATGCGTATCAATGTGTTGGTGTGTTAAAATCACAAGTGCTTATACACCTTGAAAGGACAACGTTTGAAATGAACAATGGGTTTGGAAGGTGTACACGCTTGTGTGTAACTAGAATTCACGTATAAACCGAGAAATATAAAGATAATAAAGTATAATAAGGATGGGTAAAAAATGAACCCAAAAAAATAATGTTTACCCTTCAAAAAACGAAAAATACAAATAAAGTCATGGATATTGCGTGGCTAATTAACCACGCATTTACCACACAACCAGACAGTGCGTGGTAATTGCGTGGCTAATCAGCCACGCAATAGCCACGACTGTATTTGTATTTTTTGTTTTTTGAAGGCCAAAAATTATTTTTTTGGGTTCATTTTTTGTACATGTTTGTTATACTTTATTATCTTTATATTTCTCGGTTTATACATAAATTGGACTTACACACAAGCGTTTACACCTTTTAAACACGTTACTCATTAATAAAACGAAAACGAAAACGAAAACGGATGAGGCTTATTGCGTGGCTATTTCGTGGTTAAAAGTCAAAGAAAGTCAAAGAAAATGTTTGTGTTTATTGCGTGGCTAATGCTTTGCGTGGCTGATGCGTGGAAAAATGTTGGTGGCTATTGCGTGGCTAAATTTGGGTGGTTATTGCGTGGCTAAATTTGGGTTGATATTGCGTGGTAGTTGCGTGGTTAATATATATAAATGGAAAACAATAAATATAGTCGTGTCTATTGCGTGGCTAATTAACCACGCATTAACCACGCACTGTCTGGTTGTGTGGTAAATGCGTGGTTAATTAGCCACGCAATAGCCACGACTGTATTTGTATTTTTCGTTTTTTTGAAGGGTAAACATTATTTTTTTGGGTTCATTTTTTACACATCCTTATTATACTTTATTATCTTTATATTTCTCGGTTTATACGTGAATTCGAGTTACACACAAGCGTGTACACCTTCCAAACTCGTTACTCATTTCAAGTTTTTCCTTTCAATGTGTATAAACGTATGTAGTTTTAATACACCAATTCATTGATGGACACACACACTCATACTTATATACACTCATTCTCATATACACTCATACTTATACTCATACACATGATTGTATGCGCATCAATGTGTTGGTGTGTTAAAATCACAAGTGCTTATACACCTTGAAAGGATAACGTTTGAAATGAACAATGGGTTTGGCAGGTGTACACGCTTGTGTGTAACTAGAATTCACGTATAAACCGAGAAATATAAAGATAATAAAGTATAATAAGGATGGGTAAAAAATGAACCCAAAAAAATAATGTTTACCCTTCAAAAAACGAAAAATACAAATAAAGTCGTGGATATTGCGTGGCTAATTAACCACGCATTTACCACACAACCAGACAGTGCGTGGTAATTGCGTGGCTAATTAGCCACGCAATAGCCACGACTGTATTTGTATTTTTTGTTTTTTGAAGGCCAAAAATTATTTTTTTTGGGTTCATTTTTTGTACATATTTGTTATACTTTATTATCTTTATATTTCTCGGTTTATACATAAATTGGACTTACACACAAGCGTTTACACCTTTTAAACACGTTACTCATTAATAAAACGAAAACGAAAACGGATGAGGCTTATTGCGTGGCTATTTCGTGGTTAAAAGTCAAAGAAAGTCAAAGAAAATGTTTGTGTTTATTGCGTGGCTAATGCTTTGCGTGGCTGATGCGTGGAAAAATGTTGGTGGCTATTGCGTGGCTAAATTTGGGTGGTTATTGCGTGGCTAAATTTGGGTTGATATTGCGTGGTAGTTGTGTGGTTAATATATATAAATGGAAAACAATAAATACAGTCGTGTCTATTGCGTGGCTAATTAACCACGCATTAACCACGCACTGTCTGGTTGTGTGGTAAATGCGTGGTTAATTAGCCACGCAATAGCCACGACTGTATTTGTATTTTTCGTTTTTTTGAGGGGTAAACATTATTTTTTTGGGTTCATTTTTTACACATCCTTATTATACTTTATTATCTTTATATTTCTCGGTTTATACGTGAATTCGAGTTACACACAAGCGTGTACACCTTCCAAACTCGTTACTCATTTCAAGTTTTTCCTTTCAATGTGTATAAACGTATGTAGTTTTAATACACCAATTCATTGATGGACACACACACTCATACTTATATACACTCATTCTCATATACACTCATACTTATACTCATACACATGATTGTATGCGTATCAATGTGTTGGTGTGTTAAAATCACAAGTGCTTATACACCTTGAAAGGATAACGTTTGAAATGAACAATGGGTTTGGAAGGTGTACACGCTTGTGTGTAACTAGAATTCACGTATAAACCGAGAAATATAAAGATAATAAAGTATATTAAGGATGGGTAAAAAATGAACCCAAAAAAATAATGTTTACCCTTCAAAAAACGAAAAATACAAATAAAGTCGTGGATATTGCGTGGCTAATTAACCACGCATTTACCACACAACCAGACAGTGCGTGGTAATTGCGTGGCTAATTAGCCACGCAATAGCCACGACTGTATTTGTATTTTTTGTTTTTTGAAGGCCAAAAATTATTTTTTTGGGTTCATTTTTTGTACATCTTTGTTATACTTTATTATCTTTATATTTCTCGGTTTATACGTAAATTGGACTTACACACAAGCGTTTACACCTTTTAAACACGTTACTCATTAATAAAACGAAAACGAAAACGAAAACGGATGAGGCTTATTGCGTGGCTATTTCGTGGTTAAAAGTCAAAGAAAGTCAAAGAAAATGTTTGTGTTTATTGCGTGGCTAATGCTTTGCGTGGCTGATGCGTGGAAAAATGTTGGTGGCTATTGCGTGGCTAAATTTGGGTGGTTATTGCGTGGCTAAATTTGGGTTGATATTGCGTGGTAGTTGCGTGGTTAATATATATAAATGGAAAACAATAAATACAGTCGTGTCTATTGCGTGGCTAATTAACCACGCATTAACCACGCACTGTCTGGTTGTGTGGTAAATGCGTGGTTAATTAGCCACGCAATAGCCACGACTGTATTTGTATTTTTCGTTTTTTTGAAGGGTAAACATTATTTTTTTGGGTTCATTTTTTACACATCCTTATTATACTTTATTATCTTTATATTTCTCGGTTTATACGTGAATTCGAGTTACACACAAGCGTGTACACCTTCCAAACTCGTTACTCATTTCAAGTTTTTCCTTTCAATGTGTATAAACGTATGTAGTTTTAATACACCAATTCATTGATGGACACACACACTCATACTTATATACACTCATTCTCATATACACTCATACTTATACTCATACACATGATTGTATGCGCATCAATGTGTTGGTGTGTTAAAATCACAAGTGCTTATACACCTTGAAAGGATAACGTTTGAAATGAACAATGGGTTTGGCAGGTGTACACGCTTGTGTGTAACTAGAATTCACGTATAAACCGAGAAATATAAAGATAATAAAGTATAATAAGGATGGGTAAAAAATGAACCCAAAAAAATAATGTTTACCCTTCAAAAAACGAAAAATACAAATAAAGTCGTGGATATTGCGTGGCTAATTAACCACGCATTTACCACACAACCAGACAGTGCGTGGTAATTGCGTGGCTAATTAACCACGCAATAGCCACGACTGTATTTGTATTTTTTTGTTTTTTGAAGGCCAAAAATTATTTTTTTGGGTTCATTTTTTGTACATCTTTGTTATACTTTATTATCTTTATATTTCTCGGTTTATACGTAAATTGGACTTACACACAAGCGTTTACACCTTTTAAACACGTTACTCATTAATAAAACGAAAACGAAAACGAAAACGGATGAGGCTTATTGCGTGGCTATTTCGTGGTTAAAAGTCAAAGAAAGTCAAAAAAAATGTTTGTGTTTATTGCGTGGCTAATGCTTTGCGTGGCTGATGCGTGGAAAAATGTTGGTGGCTATTGCGTGGCTAAATTTGGGTGGTTATTGCGTGGCTAAATTTGGGTTGATATTGCGTGGTAGTTGCGTGGTTAATATATATAAATGGAAAACAATAAATACAGTCGTGTCTATTGCGTGGCTAATTAACCACGCATTAACCACGCACTGTCTGGTTGTGTGGTAAATGCGTGGTTAATTAGCCACGCAATAGCCACGACTGTATTTGTATTTTTCGTTTTTTGAAGGGTAAACATTATTTTTTTGGGTTCATTTTTTACACATCCTTATTATACTTTATTATCTTTATATTTCTCGGTTTATACGTGAATTCGAGTTACACACAAGCGTGTACACCTTCCAAACTCGTTACTCATTTCAAGTTTTTCCTTTCAATGTGTATAAACGTATGTAGTTTTTATACACCAATTCATTGATGGACACACACACTCATACTTATATACACTCATTCTCATATACACTCATACTTATACTCATACACATGATTGTATGTGTATCAATGTGTTGGTGTGTTAAAATCACAAGTGCTTATACACCTTGAAAGGATAACGTTTGAAATGAACAATGGGGTTGGAAGGTGTACACGCTTGTGTGTAACTAGAATTCACGTATAAACCGAGAAATATAAAGATAATAAAGTATAATAAGGATGGGTAAAAAATGAACCCAAAAAAATAATGTTTACCCTTCAAAAAACAAAAAATACAAATAAAGTCGTGGATATTGCGTGGCTAATTAACCACGCATTTACGACACAACCAGACAGTGCGTGGTAATTGCGTGGCTAATTAGCCACGCAATAGCCACGACTGTATTTGTATTTTTTGTTTTTTGAAGGCCAAAAATTATTTTTTTGGGTTCATTTTTTGTACATATTTGTTATACTTTATTATCTTTATATTTCTCGGTTTATACATAAATTCGACTTACATACAAGCGTTTACACCTTTTAAACACGTTACTCATTAATAAAACGAAAACGAAAACGAAAACGGATGAGGCTTATTGCGTGGCTATTTCGTGGTTAAAAGTCAAAGAAAGTCAAAGAAAATGTTTGTGTTTATTGCGTGGCTAATGCTTTGCGTGGCTGATGCGTGGAAAAATGTTGGTGGCTATTGCGTGGCTAAATTTGGGTGGTTATTGCGTGGCTAAATTTGGGTTGATATTGCGTGGTAGTTGCGTGGTTAATATATATAAATGGAAAACAATAAATACAGTCGTGTCTATTGCGTGGCTAATTAACCACGCATTAACCACGCACTGTCTGGTTGTGTGGTAAATGCGTGGTTAATTAGCCACGCAATAGCCACGACTGTATTTGTATTTTTCGTTTTTTTGAAGGGTAAACATTATTTTTTTGGGTTCATTTTTTACACATCCTTATTATACTTTATTATCTTTATATTTCTCGGTTTATACGTGAATTCGAGTTACACACAAGCGTGTACACCTTCCAAACTCGTTACTCATTTCAAGTTTTTCCTTTCAATGTGTATAAACGTATGTAGTTTTAATACACCAATTCATTGATGGACACACACACTCATACTTATATACACTCATTCTCATATACACTCATACTTATACTCATACACATGATTGTATGCGCATCAATGTGTTGGTGTGTTAAAATCACAAGTGCTTATACACCTTGAAAGGATAACGTTTGAAATGAACAATGGGTTTGGCAGGTGTACACGCTTGTGTGTAACTAGAATTCACGTATAAACCGAGAAATATAAAGATAATAAAGTATAATAAGGATGGGTAAAAAATGAACCCAAAAAAATAATGTTTACCCTTCAAAAAACGAAAAATACAAATAAAGTCGTGGATATTGCGTGGCTAATTAACCACGCATTTACCACACAACCAGACAGTGCGTGGTAATTGCGTGGCTAATTAACCACGCAATAGCCACGACTGTATTTGTATTTTTTTGTTTTTTGAAGGCCAAAAATTATTTTTTTGGGTTCATTTTTTGTACATCTTTGTTATACTTTATTATCTTTATATTTCTCGGTTTATACGTAAATTGGACTTACACACAAGCGTTTACACCTTTTAAACACGTTACTCATTAATAAAACGAAAACGAAAACGAAAACGGATGAGGCTTATTGCGTGGCTATTTCGTGGTTAAAAGTCAAAGAAAGTCAAAAAAATGTTTGTGTTTATTGCGTGGCTAATGCTTTGCGTGGCTGATGCGTGGAAAAATGTTGGTGGCTATTGCGTGGCTAAATTTGGGTGGTTATTGCGTGGCTAAATTTGGGTTGATATTGCGTGGTAGTTGCGTGGTTAATATATATAAATGGAAAACAATAAATACAGTCGTGTCTATTGCGTGGCTAATTAACCACGCATTAACCACGCACTGTCTGGTTGTGTGGTAAATGCGTGGTTAATTAGCCACGCAATAGCCACGACTGTATTTGTATTTTTCGTTTTTTGAAGGGTAAACATTATTTTTTTGGGTTCATTTTTTACACATCCTTATTATACTTTATTATCTTTATATTTCTCGGTTTATACGTGAATTCGAGTTACACACAAGCGTGTACACCTTCCAAACTCGTTACTCATTTCAAGTTTTTCCTTTCAATGTGTATAAACGTATGTAGTTTTAATACACCAATTCATTGATGGACACACACACTCATACTTATATACACTCATTCTCATATACACTCATACTTATACTCATACACATGATTGTATGTGTATCAATGTGTTGGTGTGTTAAAATCACAAGTGCTTATACACCTTGAAAGGATAACGTTTGAAATGAACAATGGGGTTGGAAGGTGTACACGCTTGTGTGTAACTAGAATTCACGTATAAACCGAGAAATATAAAGATAATAAAGTATAATAAGGATGGGTAAAAAATGAACCCAAAAAAATAATGTTTACCCTTCAAAAAACAAAAAATACAAATAAAGTCGTGGATATTGCGTGGCTAATTAACCACGCATTTACCACACAACCAGACAGTGCGTGGTAATTGCGTGGCTAATTAGCCACGCAATAGCCACGACTGTATTTGTATTTTTTGTTTTTTGAAGGCCAAAAATTATTTTTTTGGGTTCATTTTTTGTACATATTTGTTATACTTTATTATCTTTATATTTCTCGGTTTATACATAAATTCGACTTACACACAAGCGTTTACACCTTTTAAACACGTTACTCATTAATAAAACGAAAACGAAAACGGATGAGGCTTATTGCGTGGCTATTTCGTGGTTAAAAGTCAAAGAAAGTCAAAGAAAATGTTTGTGTTTATTGTGTGGCTAATGCTTTGCGTGGCTGATGCGTGGAAAAATTTTGGTGGCTATTGCGTGGCTAAATTTGGGTGGTTATTGCGTGGCTAAATTTGGGTTGATATTGCGTGGTA
Source organism: Cichorium intybus (assembly GCA_023525715.1). Taxonomy (NCBI): domain Eukaryota; kingdom Viridiplantae; phylum Streptophyta; class Magnoliopsida; order Asterales; family Asteraceae; genus Cichorium; species Cichorium intybus. The sequence goes on from CM042009.1 coordinate 141,908,907, forward strand.
GTTGCGTGGTTAATATATAAAAATGGAAAACAATAAATACAGTCGTGTCTATTGCGTGGCTAATTAACCACGCATTAACCACGCACTGTCTGGTTGTGTGGTAAATGCGTGGTTAATTAGCCACGCAATAGCCACGATTGTATTTGTATTTTTCGTTTTTTGAAGGGTAAACATTATTTTTTTGGGTTCATTTTTTACACATCCTTATTATACTTTATTATCTTTATATTTCTCGGTTTATACGTGAATTCGAGTTACACACAAGCGTGTACACCTTCCAAACTCGTTACTCATTTCAAGTTTTTCCTTTCAATGTGTATAAACGTATGTAGTTTTAATACACCAATTCATTGATGGACACACACACTCATACTTATATACACTCATTCTCATATACACTCATACTTATACTCATACACATGATTGTATGCGTATCAATGTGTTGGTGTGTTAAAATCACAAGTGCTTATACACCTTGAAAGGACAACGTTTGAAATGAACAATGGGTTTGGAAGGTGTACACGCTTGTGTGTAACTAGAATTCACGTATAAACCGAGAAATATAAAGATAATAAAGTATAATAAGGATGGGTAAAAAATGAACCCAAAAAAATAATGTTTACCCTTCAAAAAACGAAAAATACAAATAAAGTCGTGGATATTGCGTGGCTAATTAACCACGCATTTACCACACAACCAGACAGTGCGTGGTAATTGCGTGGCTAATCAGCCACGCAATAGCCACGACTGTATTTGTATTTTTTGTTTTTTGAAGGCCAAAAATTATTTTTTTGGGTTAATTTTTTGTACATGTTTGTTATACTTTATTATCTTTATATTTCTCGGTTTATACATAAATTGGACTTACACACAAGCGTTTACACCTTTTAAACACGTTACTCATTAATAAAACGAAAATGAAAACGGATGAGGCTTATTGCGTGGCTATTTCGTGGTTAAAAGTCAAAGAAAGTCAAAGAAAATGTTTGTGTTTATTGCGTGGCTAATGCTTTGCGTGGCTGATGCGTGGAAAAATGTTGGTGGCTATTGCGTGGCTAAATTTGGGTGGTTATTGCGTGGCTAAATTTGGGTGGTTATTGCGTGGCTAAATTTGGGTTGTATTTTGCGTGGTAGTTGCGTGGTTAATATATATAAATGGAAAACAATAAATACAGTCGTGTCTATTGCGTGGCTAGTTAACCACGCATTAACCACGCACTGTATGGTTGTGTGGTAAATGCGTGGTTAATTAGCCACGCAATAGCCACGACTGTATTTGTATTTTTCGTTTTTTGAAGGGTAAACATTATTTTTTTGGGTTCATTTTTTACACATCCTTATTATACTTTATTATCTTTATATTTCTCGGTTTATACGTGAATTCGAGTTACACACAAGCGTGTACACCTTCCAAACTCGTTACTCATTTCAAGTTTTTCCTTTCAATGTGTATAAACGTATGTAGTTTTAATACACCAATTCATTGATGGACACACACACTCATACTTATATACACTCATTCTCATATACACTGATACTTATACTCATACACATGATTGTATGCGTATCAATGTGTTGGTGTGTTAAAATCACAAGTGCTTATACACCTTGAAAGGATAACGTTTGAAATGAACAATGGGTTTGGAAGGTGTACACGCTTGTGTGTAACTAGAATTCATGTATAAACCGAGAAATATAAAGATAATAAAGTATAATAAGGATGGGTAAAAAATGAACCCAAAAAAATAATGTTTACCCTTCAAAAAACGAAAAATACAAATAAAGTCGTGGATATTGCGTGGCTAATTAACCACGCATTTACCACACAACCAGACAGTGCGTGGTAATTGCGTGGCTAATTAGCCACGCAATAGCCACGACTGTATTTGTATTTTTTGTTTTTTGAAGGCCAAAAATTATTTTTTTTGGGTTCATTTTTTGTACATATTTGTTATACTTTATTATCTTTATATTTCTCGGTTTATACATAAATTGGACTTACACACAAGCGTTTACACCTTTTAAACACGTTACTCATTAATAAAACGAAAACGAAAACGGATGAGGCTTATTGCGTGGCTATTTCGTGGTTAAAAGTCAAAGAAAGTCAAAGAAAATGTTTGTGTTTATTGCGTGGCTAATGCTTTGCGTGGCTGATGCGTGGAAAAATGTTGGTGGCTATTGCGTGGCTAAATTTGGGTGGTTATTGCGTGGCTAAATTTGGGTTGATATTGCGTGGTAGTTGCGTGGTTAATATATATAAATGGAAAACAATAAATACAGTCGTGTCTATTGCGTGGCTAATTAACCACGCATTAACCACGCACTGTCTGGTTGTGTGGTAAATGCGTGGTTAATTAGCCACGCAATAGCCACGACTGTATTTGTATTTTTCGTTTTTTTGAGGGGTAAACATTATTTTTTTGGGTTCATTTTTTACACATCCTTATTATACTTTATTATCTTTATATTTCTCGATTTATACGTGAATTCGAGTTACACACAAGCGTGTACACCTTCCAAACTCGTTACTCATTTCAAGTTTTTCCTTTCAATGTGTATAAACGTATGTAGTTTTAATACACCAATTCATTGATGGACACACACACTCATACTTATATACACTCATTCTCATATACACTCATACTTATACTCATACACATGATTGTATGCGTATCAATGTGTTGGTGTGTTAAAATCACAAGTGCTTATACACCTTGAAAGGATAACGTTTGAAATGAACAATGGGTTTGGAAGGTGTACACGCTTGTGTGTAACTAGAATTCACGTATAAACCGAGAAATATAAAGATAATAAAGTATATTAAGGATGGGTAAAAAATGAACCCAAAAAAATAATGTTTACCCTTCAAAAAACGAAAAATACAAATAAAGTCGTGGATATTGCGTGGCTAATTAACCACGCATTTACCACACAACCAGACAGTGCGTGGTAATTGCGTGGCTAATTAGCCACGCAATAGCCACGACTGTATTTGTATTTTTTGTTTTTTGAAGGCCAAAAATTATTTTTTTGGGTTCATTTTTTGTACATCTTTGTTATACTTTATTATCTTTATATTTCTCGGTTTATACGTAAATTGGACTTACACACAAGCGTTTACACCTTTTAAACACGTTACTCATTAATAAAACGAAAACGAAAACGAAAACGGATGAGGCTTATTGCGTGGCTATTTCGTGGTTAAAAGTCAAAGAAAGTCAAAGAAAATGTTTGTGTTTATTGCGTGGCTAATGCTTTGCGTGGCTGATGCGTGGAAAAATGTCGGTGGCTATTGCGTGGCTAAATTTGGGTGGTTATTGCGTGGCTAAATTTGGGTTGATATTGCGTGGTAGTTGCGTGGTTAATATATATAAATGGAAAACAATAAATACAGTCGTGTCTATTGCGTGGCTAATTAACCACGCATTAACCACGCACTGTCTGGTTGTGTGGTAAATGCGTGGTTAATTAGCCACGCAATAGCCACGACTGTATTTGTATTTTTCGTTTTTTTGAAGGGTAAACATTATTTTTTTGGGTTCATTTTTTACACATCCTTATTATACTTTATTATCTTTATATTTCTCGGTTTATACGTGAATTCGAGTTACACACAAGCGTGTACACCTTCCAAACTCGTTACTCATTTCAAGTTTTTCCTTTCAATGTGTATAAACGTATGTAGTTTTAATACACCAATTCATTGATGGACACACACACTCATACTTATATACACTCATTCTCATATACACTCATACTTATACTCATACACATGATTGTATGCGTATCAATGTGTTGGTGTGTTAAAATCACAAGTGCTTATACACCTTGAAAGGATAACGTTTGAAATGAACAATGGGTTTGGAAGGTGTACACGCTTGTGTGTAACTAGAATTCACGTATAAACCGAGAAATATAAAGATAATAAAGTATAATAAGGATGGGTAAAAAATGAACCCAAAAAAATAATGTTTACCCTTCAAAAAACGAAAAATACAAATAAAGTCGTGGATATTGCGTGGCTAATTAACCACGCATTTACCACACAAGCAGACAGTGCGTGGTAATTGCGTGGCTAATTAGCCACGCAATAGCCACGACTGTATTTGTATTTTTTGTTTTTTGAAGGCCAAAAATTATTTTTTTGGGTTCATTTTTTGTACATCTTTGTTATACTTTATTATCTTTATATTTCTCGGTTTATACGTAAATTGGACTTACACACAAGCGTTTACACCTTTTAAACACGTTACTCATTAATAAAACGAAAACGAAAACGAAAACGGATGAGGCTTATTGCGTGGCTATTTCGTGGTTAAAAGTCAAAGAAAGTCAAAGAAAATGTTTGTGTTTATTGCGTGGCTAATGCTTTGCGTGGCTGATGCGTGGAAAAATGTTGGTGGCTATTGCGTGGCTAAATTTGGGTGGTTATTGCGTGGCTAAATTTGGGTTGATATTGCGTGGTAGTTGCGTGGTTAATATATATAAATGGAAAACAATAAATACAGTCGTGTCTATTGCGTGGCTAATTAACCACGCATTAACCACGCACTGTCTGGTTGTGTCGTAAATGCGTGGTTAATTAGCCACGCAATAGCCACGACTGTATTTGTATTTTTCGTTTTTTTGAGGGGTAAACATTATTTTTTTGGGTTCATTTTTTACACATCCTTATTATACTTTATTATCTTTATATTTCTCGATTTATACGTGAATTCGAGTTACACACAAGCGTGTACACCTTCCAAACTCGTTACTCATTTCAAGTTTTTCCTTTCAATGTGTATAAACGTATGTAGTTTTAATACACCAATTCATTGATGGACACACACACTCATACTTATATACACTCATTCTCATATACACTCATACTTATACTCATACACATGATTGTATGCGTATCAATGTGTTGGTGTGTTAAAATCACAAGTGCTTATACACCTTGAAAGGATAACGTTTGAAATGAACAATGAGTTTGGAAGGTGTACACGCTTGTGTGTAACTAGAATTCACGTATAAACCGAGAAATATAAAGATAATAAAGTATATTAAGGATGGGTAAAAAATGAACCCAAAAAAATAATGTTTACCCTTCAAAAAACGAAAAATACAAATAAAGTCGTGGATATTGCGTGGCTAATTAACCACGCATTTACCACACAACCAGACAGTGCGTGGTAATTGCGTGGCTAATTAGCCACGCAATAGCCACGACTGTATTTGTATTTTTTGTTTTTTGAAGGCCAAAAATTATTTTTTTGGGTTCATTTTTTGTACATCTTTGTTATACTTTATTATCTTTATATTTCTCGGTTTATACGTAAATTGGACTTACACACAAGCGTTTACACCTTTTAAACACGTTACTCATTAATAAAACGAAAACGAAAACGAAAACGGATGAGGCTTATTGCGTGGCTATTTCGTGGTTAAAAGTCAAAGAAACTCAAAGAAAATGTTTGTGTTTATTGCGTGGCTAATGCTTTGCGTGGCTGATGCGTGGAAAAATGTTGGTGGCTATTGCGTGGCTAAATTTGGGTGGTTATTGCGTGGCTAAATTTGGGTTGATATTGCGTGGTAGTCGCGTGGTTAATATATATAAATGGAAAACAATAAATACAGTCGTGTCTATTGCGTGGCTAATTAACCACGCATTAACCACGCACTGTCTGGTTGTGTGGTAAATGCGTGGTTAATTAGCCACGCAATAGCCACGACTGTATTTGTATTTTTCGTTTTTTTTGAAGGGTAAACATTATTTTTTTGGGTTCATTTTTTACACATCCTTATTATACTTTATTATCTTTATATTTCTCGGTTTATACGTGAATTCGAGTTACACACAAGCGTGTACACCTTCCAAACTCGTTACTCATTTCAAGTTTTTCCTTTCAATGTGTATAAACGTATGTAGTTTTAATACACCAATTCATTGATGGACACACACACTCATACTTATATACACTCATTCTCATATACACTCATACTTATACTCATACACATGATTGTATGCGTATCAATGTGTTGGTGTGTTAAAATCACAAGTGCTTATACACCTTGAAAGGATAACGTTTGAAATGAACAATGGGTTTGGAAGGTGTACACGCTTGTGTGTAACTAGAATTCACGTATAAACCGAGAAATATAAAGATAATAAAGTATAATAAGGATGGGTAAAAAATGAACCCAAAAAAATAATGTTTACCCTTCAAAAAACGAAAAATACAAATAAAGTCGTGGATATTGCGTGGCTAATTAACCACGCATTTACCACACAACCAGACAGTGCGTGGTAATTGCGTGGCTAATTAGCCACGCAATAGCCACGACTGTATTTGTATTTTTTGTTTTTTGAAGGCCAAAAATTATTTTTTTGGGTTCATTTTTTGTACATCTTTGTTATACTTTATTATCTTTATATTTCTCGGTTTATACGTAAATTGGACTTACACACAAGCGTTTACACCTTTTAAACACGTTACTCATTAATAAAACGAAAACGAAAACGAAAACGGATGAGGCTTATTGCGTGGCTATTTCGTGGTTAAAAGTCAAAGAAAGTCAAAGAAAATGTTTGTGTTTATTGCGTGGCTAATGCTTTGCGTGGCTGATGCGTGGAAAAATGTTGGTGGCTATTGCGTGGCTAAATTTGGGTGGTTATTGCGTGGCTAAATTTGGGTTGATATTGCGTGGTAGTTGCGTGGTTAATATATATAAATGGAAAACAATAAATACAGTCGTGTCTATTGCGTGGCTAATTAACCACGCATTAACCACGCAATGTCCGGTTGTGTGGTAAATGCGTGGTTAATTAGCCACGCAATAGCCACGACTGTATTTGTATTTTTTCGTTTTTTGAAGGATAAACATTATTTTTTTGGGTTCATTTTTTACACATCCTTATTATACTTTATTATCTTTATATTTCTCGGTTTATACGTGAATTCGAGTTACACACAAGCGTGTACACCTTCCAAACTCGTTACTCATTTCAAGTTTTTCCTTTCAATGTGTATAAACGTATGTAGTTTTAATACACCAATTCATTGATGGACACACACACTCATACTTATATACACTCATTCTCATACACACTCATACTTATACTCATACACATGATTGTATGCATATCAATGTGTTGGTGTGTTAAAATCACAAGTGCTTATACACCTTGAAAGGATAACGTTTGAAATGAACAATGGGTTTGGAAGGTGTACACGCTTGTGTGTAACTAGAATTCACGTATAAACCGAGAAATATAAAGATAATAAAGTATAATAAGGATGGGTAAAAAATGAACCCAAAAAAATAATGTTTACCCTTCAAAAAACGAAAAATACAAATAAAGTCGTGGATATTGCGTGGCTAATTAACCACGCATTTACCACACAACCAGACAGTGCGTGGTAATTGCGTGGCTAATTAGCCACGCAATAGCCACGACTGTATTTGTATTTTTTGTTTTTTGAAGGCCAAAAATTATTTTTTTGGGTTCATTTTTTGTACATCTTTGTTATACTTTATTATCTTTATATTTCTCGGTTTATACATAAATTGGACTTACACACAAGCGTTTACACCTTTTAAACACGTTACTCATTAATAAAACGAAAACGAAAACGGATGAGGCTTATTGCGTGGCTATTTCGTGGTTAAAAGTCAAAGAAAGTCAAAGAAAATGTTTGTGTTTATTGCGTGGCTAATGCTTTGCGTGGCTGATGCGTGGAAAAATGTTGGTGGCTATTGCGTGGCTAAATTTGGGTGGTTATTGCGTGGCTAAATTTGGGTTGATATTGCGTGGTAGTTGCGTGGTTAATATATAAAAATGGAAAACAATAAATACAGTCGTGTCTATTGCGTGACTAATTAACCACGCACTGTCTGGTTGTGTGGTAAATGCGTGGTTAATTAGCCACGCAATAGCCACGACTGTATTTGTATTTTTCGTTTTTTGAAGGGTAAACATTATTTTTTTGGGTTCATTTTTTACACATCCTTATTATACTTTATTATCTTTATATTTCTCGGTTTATACGTGAATTCGAGTTACACACAAGCGTGTACACCTTCCAAACTCGTTACTCATTTCAAGTTTTTCCTTTCAATGTGTATAAACGTATGTAGTTTTAATACACCAATTCATTGATGGACACACACACTCATACTTATATACACTCATTCTCATACACACTCATACTTATACTCATACACATGATTGTATGCGTATCAATGTGTTGGTGTGTTAAAATCACAAGTGCTTATACACCTTGAAAGGATAACGTTTGAAATGAACAATGGGTTTGGAAGGTGTACACGCTTGTGTGTAACTAGAATTCACGTATAAACCGAGAAATATAAAGATAATAAAGTATAATAAGGATGGGTAAAAAATGAACCCAAAAAAATAATGTTTACCCTTCAAAAAACGAAAAATACAAATAAAGTCGTGGATATTGCGTGGCTAATTAACCACGCATTTACCACACAACCAGACAGTGCGTGGTAATTGCGTGGCTAATTAGCCACGCAATAGCCACGACTGTATTTGTATTTTTTGTTTTTTGAAGGCCAAAAATTATTTTTTTGGGTTCATTTTTTGTACATATTTGTTATACTTTATTATCTTTATATTTCTCGGTTTATACATAAATTGGACTTACACACAAGCGTTTACACCTTTTAAACACGTTACTCATTAATAAAACGAAAACGAAAACGGATGAGGCTTATTGTGTGGCTATTTCGTGGTTAAAAGTCAAAGAAAGTCAAAGAAAATGTTTGTGTTTATTGCGTGGCTAACGCTTTGCGTGGCTGATGCGTGGAAAAATGTTGGTGGCTATTGCGTGGCTAAATTTGGGTGGTTATTGCGTGGCTAAATTTGGGTTGATATTGCGTGGTAGTTGCGTGGTTAATATATATAAATGGAAAACAATAAATACAGTCGTGTCTATTGCGTGGCTAATCAACCACGCATTAACCATGCACTGTCTGGTTGTGTGGTAAATGCGTGGTTAATTAGCCACGCAATAGCCACGACTGTATTTGTATTTTTCGTTTTTTGAAGGGTAAACATTATTTTTTTGGGTTCATTTTTTACACATCCTTATTATACTTTATTATCTTTATATTTCTCGGTTTATACGTGAATTCGAGTTACACACAAGCGTGTACACCTTCCAAACTCGTTACTCATTTCAAGTTTTTCCTTTCAATGTGTATAAACGTATGTAGTTTTAATACACCAATTCATTGATGGACACACACACTCATACTTATATACACTCATTCTCATACACACTCATACTTATACTCATACACATGATTGTATGCGTATCAATGTGTTGGTGTGTTAAAATCACAAGTGCTTATACACCTTGAAAGGATAACGTTTGAAATGAACAATGGGTTTGGAAGGTGTACACGCTTGTGTGTAACTAGAATTCACGTATAAACCGAGAAATATAAAGATAATAAAGTATAATAAGGATGGGTAAAAAATGAACCCAAAAAAATAATGTTTACCCTTCAAAAAACGAAAAATACAAATAAAGTCGTGGATATTGCGTGGCTAATTAACCACGCATTTACCACACAACCAGACAGTGCGTGGTAATTGCGTGGCTAATTAGCCACGCAATAGCCACGACTGTATTTGTATTTTTTGTTTTTTGAAGGCCAAAAATTATTTTTTTGGGTTCATTTTTTGTACATATTTGTTATACTTTATTATCTTTATATTTCTCGGTTTATACATAAATTGGACTTACACACAAGCGTTTACACCTTTTAAACACATTACTCATTAATAAAACGAAAACGAAAACGGATGAGGCTTATTGCGTGGCTATTTCGTGGTTAAAAGTCAAAGAAAGTCAAAGAAAATATTTGTGTTTATTGCGTGGCTAACGCTTTGCGTGGCTGATGCGTGGAAAAATGTTGGTGGCTATTGCGTGGCTAAATTTGGGTGGTTATTGCGTGGCTAAATTTGGGTTGATATTGCGTGGTAGTTGCGTGGTTAATATATATAAATGGAAAACAATAAATACAGTCGTGTCTATTGCGTGGCTAATCAACCACGCATTAACCATGCACTGTCTGGTTGTGTGGTAAATGCGTGGTTAATTAGCCACGCAATAGCCACGACTGTATTTGTATTTTTCGTTTTTTGAAGGGTAAACATTATTTTTTTGGGTTCATTTTTTACACATCCTTATTATACTTTATTATCTTTATATTTCTCGGTTTATACGTGAATTCGAGTTACACACAAGCGTGTACACCTTCCAAACTCGTTACTCATTTCAAGTTTTTCCTTTCAATGTGTATAAACGTATGTAGTTTTAATACACCAATTCATTGATGGACACACACACTCATACTTATATACACTCATTCTCATACACACTCATACTTATACTCATACACATGATTGTATGCGTATCAATGTGTTGGTGTGTTAAAATCACAAGTGCTTATACACCTTGAAAGGATAACGTTTGAAATGAACAATGGGTTTGGAAGGTGTACACGCTTGTGTGTAACTAGAATTCACGTATAAACCGAGAAATATAAAGATAATAAAGTATAATAAGGATGGGTAAAAAATGAACCCAAAAAAATAATGTTTACCCTTCAAAAAACGAAAAATACAAATAAAGTCGTGGATATTGCGTGGCTAATTAACCACGCATTTACCACACAACCAGACAGTGCGTGGTAATTGCGTGGCTAATTAGCCACGCAATAGCCACGACTGTATTTGTATTTTTTGTTTTTTGAAGGCCAAAAATTATTTTTTTGGGTTCATTTTTTGTACATATTTGTTATACTTTATTATCTTTATATTTCTCGGTTTATACATAAATTGGACTTACACACAAGCGTTTACACCTTTTAAACACGTTACTCATTAATAAAACGAAAACGAAAACGGATGAGGCTTATTGCGTGGCTATTTCGTGGTTAAAAGTCAAAGAAAGTCAAAGAAAATGTTTGTGTTTATTGCGTGGCTAACGCTTTGCGTGGCTGATGCGTGGAAAAATGTTGGTGGCTATTGCGTGGCTAAATTTGGGTGGTTATTGTGTGGCTAAATTTGGGTTGATATTGCGTGGTAGTTGCGTGGTTAATATATATAAATGGAAAACAATAAATACAGTCGTGTCTATTGCGTGGCTAATCAACCACGCATTAACCACGCACTGTCTGGTTGTGTGGTAAATGCGTGGTTAATTAGCCACGCAATAGCCACGACTGTATTTGTATTTTTCGTTTTTTGAAGGGTAAACATTATTTTTTTGGGTTCATTTTTTACACATCCTTATTATACTTTATTATCTTTATATTTCTCGGTTTATACGTGAATTCGAGTTACACACAAGCGTGTACACCTTCCAAACTCGTTACTCATTTCAAGTTTTTCCTTTCAATGTGTATAAACGTATGTAGTTTTAATACACCAATTCATTGATGGACACACACACTCATACTTATATACACTCATTCTCATACACACTCATACTTATACTCATACACATGATTGTATGCGTATCAATGTGTTGGTGTGTTAAAATCACAAGTGCTTATACACCTTGAAAGGATAACGTTTGAAATGAACAATGGGTTTGGAAGGTGTACACGCTTGTGTGTAACTAGAATTCACGTATAAACCGAGAAATATAAAGATAATAAAGTATAATAAGGATGGGTAAAAAATAAACCCAAAAAAATAATGTTTACCCTTCAAAAAACGAAAAATACAAATAAAGTCGTGGATATTGCGTGGCTAATTAACCACGCATTTACCACACAACCAGACAGTGCGTGGTAATTGCGTGGCTAATTAGCCACGCAATAGCCACGACTGTATTTGTATTTTTTGTTTTTTGAAGGCCAAAAATTATTTTTTTGGGTTCATTTTTTGTACATATTTGTTATACTTTATTATCTTTATATTTCTCGGTTTATACATAAATTGGACTTACACACAAGCGTTTACACCTTTTAAACACGTTACTCATTAATAAAACGAAAACGAAAACGGATGAGGCTTATTGCGTGGCTATTTCGTGGTTAAAAGTCAAAGAAAGTCAAAGAAAATGTTTGTGTTTATTGCGTGGCTAATGCTTTGCGTGGCTGATGCGTGGAAAAATGTTGGTGGCTATTGCGTGGCTAAATTTGGGTGGTTATTGCGTGGCTAAATTTGGGTTGATATTGCGTGGTAGTTGCGTGGTTAATATATATAAATGGAAAACAATAAATACAGTAGTGTCTATTGCGTGGCTAATCAACCACGCATTAACCACGCACTGTCTGGTTGTGTGGTAAATGCGTGGTTAATTAGCCACGCAATAGCCACGACTGTATTTGTATTTTTCGTTTTTTGAAGGGTAAACATTATTATTTTGGGTTCATTTTTTACACATCCTTATTATACTTTATTATCTTTATATTTCTCGTTTTATACGTGAATTCGAGTTACACACAAGCGTGTACACCTTCCAAACTCGTTACTCATTTCAAGTTTTTCCTTTCAATGTGTATAAACGTATGTAGTTTTAATACACCAATTCATTGATGGACACACACACTCATACTTATATACACTCATTCTCATATACACTCATACTTATACTCATACACATGATTGTATGCGTATCAATGTGTTGGTGTGTTAAAATCACAAGTGCTTATACACCTTGAAAGGATAACGTTTGAAATGAACAATGGGTTTGGAAGGTGTACACGCTTGTGTGTAACTAGAATTCACGTATAAACCGAGAAATATAAAGATAATAAAGTATAATAAGGATGGGTAAAAAATGAACCCAAAAAAATAATGTTTACCCTTCAAAAAACGAAAAATACAAATAAAGTCGTGGATATTGCGTGGCTAATTAACCACGCATTTACCACACAACCAGACAGTGCGTGGTAATTGCGTGGCTAATTAGCCACGCAATAGCCACGACTGTATTTGTATTTTTTGTTTTTTGAAGGCCAAAAATTATTTTTTTGGGTTCATTTTTTGTACATCTTTGTTATACTTTATTATCTTTATATTTCTCGGTTTATACGTAAATTGGACTTACACACAAGCGTTTACACCTTTTAAACACGTTACTCATTAATAAAACGAAAACGAAAACGAAAACGGATGAGGCTTATTGCGTGGCTATTTCGTGGTTAAAAGTCAAAGAAAGTCAAAGAAAATGTTTGTGTTTATTGCGTGGCTAATGCTTTGCGTGGCTGATGCGTGGAAAAATGTTGGTGGCTATTGCGTGGCTAAATTTGGGTGGTTATTGCGTGGCTAAATTTGGGTTGATATTGCGTGGTAGTTGCGTGGTTAATATATATAAATGGAAAACAATAAATACAGTCGTGTCTATTGCGTGGCTAATCAACCACGCATTAACCACGCACTGTCTGGTTGTGTGGTAAATGCGTGGTTAATTAGCCACGCAATAGCCACGACTGTATTTGTATTTTTCGTTTTTTGAAGGGTAAACATTATTTTTTTGGGTTCATTTTTTACACATCCTTATTATACTTTATTATCTTTATATTTCTCGTTTTATACGTGAATTCGAGTTACACACAAGCGTGTACACCTTCCAAACTCGTTACTCATTTCAAGTTTTTCCTTTCAATGTGTATAAACGTATGTAGTTTTAATACACCAATTCATTGATGGATACACACACTCATACTTATATACACTGATTCTCATATACACTCATACTTATACTCATACACATGATTGTATGCGTATCAATGTGTTGGTGTGTTAAAATCACAAGTGCTTATACACCTTGAAAGGATAACGTTTGAAATGAACAATGGGTTTGGAAGGTGTACACGCTTGTGTGTAACTAGAATTCACGTATAAACCGACAAATATAAAGATAATAAAGTATAATAAGGATGGGTAAAAAATGAACCCAAAAAAATAATGTTTACCCTTCAAAAAACGAAAAATACAAATAAAGTCGTGGATATTGCGTGGCTAATTAACCACGCATTTACCACACAACCAGACAGTGCGTGGTAATTGCGTGGCTAATTAGTCACGCAATAGCCACGACTGTATTTGTATTTTTTGTTTTTTGAAGGCCAAAAATTATTTTTTTGGGTTCATTTTTTGTACATCTTTGTTATACTTTATTATCTTTATATTTCTCGGTTTATACGTAAATTGGACTTACACACAAGCGTTTACACCTTTTAAACACGTTACTCATTAATAAAACGAAAACGAAAACGAAAACGGATGAGGCTTATTGCGTGGCTATTTCGTGGTTAAAAGTCAAAGAAAGTCAAAGAAAATGTTTGTGTTTATTGCGTGGCTAATGCTTTGCGTGGCTGATGCGTCGAAAAATGTTGGTGGCTATTGCGTGGCTAAATTTGGGTGGTTATTGCGTGGCTAAATTTGGGTTGATATTGCGTGGTAGTTGCGTGGTTAATATATATAAATGGAAAACAATAAATACAGTCGTGTCTATTGCGTGGCTAATTAACCACGCATTAACCACGCACTGTCTGGTTGTGTGGTAAATGCGTGGTTAATTAGCCACGCAATAGCCACGACTGTATTTGTATTTTTTCGTTTTTTGAAGGATAAACATTATTTTTTTGGGTTCATTTTTTACACATCCTTATTATACTTTATTATCTTTATATTTCTCGGTTTATACGTGAATTCGAGTTACACACAAGCGTGTACACCTTCCAAACTCGTTACTCATTTCAAGTTTTTCCTTTCAATGTGTATAAACGTATGTAGTTTTAATACACTAATTCATTGATGGACACACACACTCATACTTATATACACTCATTCTCATACACACTCATACTTATACTCATACACATGATTGTATGCGTATCAATGTGTTGGTGTGTTAAAATCACAAGTGCTTATACACCTTGAAAGGATAACGTTTGAAATGAACAATGGGTTTGGAAGGTGTACACGCTTGTGTGTAACTAGAATTCACGTATAAACCGAGAAATATAAAGATAATAAAGTATAATAAGGATAGGTAAAAAATGAACCCAAAAAAATAATGTTTACCCTTCAAAAAACGAAAAATACAAATAAAGTCGTGGATATTGCGTGGCTAATTAACCACGCATTTACCACACAACCAGACAGTGCGTGGTAATTGCGTGGCTAATTAGCCACGCAATAGCCACGACTGTATTTGTATTTTTTGTTTTTTGAAGGCCAAAAATTATTTTTTTGGGTTCATTTTTTGTACATATTTGTTATACTTTATTATCTTTATATTTCTCGGTTTATACATAAATTGGACTTACACACAAGCGTTTACACCTTTTAAACACGTTACTCATTAATAAAACGAAAACGAAAACGGATGAGGCTTATTGCGTGGCTATTTCGTGGTTAAAAGTCAAAGAAAGTCAAAGAAAATGTTTGTGTTTATTGCGTGGCTAACGCTTTGCGTGGCTGATGCGTGGAAAAATGTTGGTGGCTATTGCGTGGCTAAATTTGGGTGGTTATTGTGTGGCTAAATTTGGGTTGATATTGCGTGGTAGTTGCGTGGTTAATATATATAAATGGAAAACAATAAATACAGTCGTGTCTATTGCGTGGCTAATCAACCACGCATTAACCACGCACTGTCTGGTTGTGTGGTAAATGCGTGGTTAATTAGCCACGCAATAGCCACGACTGTATTTGTATTTTTCGTTTTTTGAAGGGTAAACATTATTTTTTTGGGTTCATTTTTTACACATCCTTATTATACTTTATTATCTTTATATTTCTCGGTTTATACGTGAATTCGAGTTACACACAAGCGTGTACACCTTCCAAACTCGTTACTCATTTCAAGTTTTTCCTTTCAATGTGTATAAACGTATGTAGTTTTAATACACCAATTCATTGATGGACACACACGATTATACTTATATACACTCATTCTCATACACACTCATACTTATACTCATACACATGATTGTATTCGTATCAATGTGTTGGTGTGTTAAAATCACAAGTGCTTATACACCTTGAAAGGATAACGTTTGAAATGAACAATGGGTTTGGAAGGTGTACACGCTTGTGTGTAACTAGAATTCACGTATAAACCGAGAAATATAAAGATAATAAAGTATAATAAGGATGGGTAAAAAATAAAACCAAAAAAATAATGTTTACCCTTCAAAAAACGAAAAATACAAATAAAGTCGTGGATATTGCGTGGCTAATTAACCACGCATTTACCACACAACCAGACAGTGCGTGGTAATTGCGTGGCTAATTAGCCACGCAATAGCCACGACTGTATTTGTATTTTTTGTTTTTTGAAGGCCAAAAATTATTTTTTTGGGTTCATTTTTTGTACATATTTGTTATACTTTATTATCTTTATATTTCTCGGTTTATACATAAATTGGACTTACACACAAGCGTTTACACCTTTTAAACACGTTACTCATTAATAAAACGAAAACGAAAACGGATGAGGCTTATTGCGTGGCTATTTCGTGGTTAAAAGTCAAAGAAAGTCAAAGAAAATGTTTGTGTTTATTGCGTGGCTAATGCTTTGCGTGGCTGATGCGTGGAAAAATGTTGGTGGCTATTGCGTGGCTAAATTTGGGTGGTTATTGCGTGGCTAAATTTGGGTTGATATTGCGTGGTAGTTGCGTGGTTAATATATATAAATGGAAAACAATAAATACAGTCGTGTATATTGCGTGGCTAATCAACCACGCATTAACCACGCACTGTCTGGTTGTGTGGTAAATGCGTGGTTAATTAGCCACGCAATAGCCACGACTGTATTTGTATTTTTCGTTTTTTGAAGGGTAAACATTATTTTTTTGGGTTCATTTTTTACACATCCTTATTATACTTTATTATCTTTATATTTCTCGTTTTATACGTGAATTCGAGTTACACACAAGC
Source organism: Cichorium intybus (assembly GCA_023525715.1). Lineage (NCBI taxonomy): Eukaryota > Viridiplantae > Streptophyta > Magnoliopsida > Asterales > Asteraceae > Cichorium > Cichorium intybus. The sequence continues at coordinate 141,925,837 of CM042009.1, forward strand.
GTGTACACCTTCCAAACTCGTTACTCATTTCAAGTTTTTCCTTTCAATGTGTATAAACGTATGTAGTTTTAATACACCAATTCATTGATGGACACACACACTCATACTTATATACACTCATTCTCATATACACTCATACTTATACTCATACACATGATTGTATGCGTATCAATGTGTTGGTGTGTTAAAATCACAAGTGCTTATACACCTTGAAAGGATAACGTTTGAAATGAACAATGGGTTTGGAAGGTGTACACGCTTGTGTGTAACTAGAATTCACGTATAAACCGAGAAATATAAAGATAATAAAGTATAATAAGGATGGGTAAAAAATGAACCCAAAAAAATAATGTTTACCCTTCAAAAAACGAAAAATACAAATAAAGTCGTGGATATTGCGTGGCTAATTAACCACGCATTTACCACACAACCAGACAGTGCGTGGTAATTGCGTGGCTAATTAGCCACGCAATAGCCACGACTGTATTTGTATTTTTTGTTTTTTGAAGGCCAAAAATTATTTTTTTGGGTTCATTTTTTGTACATCTTTGTTATACTTTATTATCTTTATATTTCTCGGTTTATACGTAAATTGGACTTACACACAAGCGTTTACACCTTTTAAACACGTTACTCATTAATAAAACGAAAACGAAAACGAAAACGGATGAGGCTTATTGCGTGGCTATTTCGTGGTTAAAAGTCAAAGAAAGTCAAAGAAAATGTTTGTGTTTATTGCGTGGCTAATGCTTTGCGTGGCTGATGCGTGGAAAAATGTTGGTGGCTATTGCGTGGCTAAATTTGGGTGGTTATTGCGTGGCTAAATTTGGGTTGATATTGCGTGGTAGTTGCGTGGTTAATATATATAAATGGAAAACAATAAATACAGTCGTGTCTATTGCGTGGCTAATCAACCACGCATTAACCACGCACTGTCTGGTTGTGTGGTAAATGCGTGGTTAATTAGCCACGCAATAGCCACGACTGTATTTGTATTTTTCGTTTTTTGAAGGGTAAACATTATTTTTTTGGGTTCATTTTTTACACATCCTTATTATACTTTATTATCTTTATATTTCTCGTTTTATACGTGAATTCGAGTTACACACAAGCGTGTACACCTTCCAAACTCGTTACTCATTTCAAGTTTTTCCTTTCAATGTGTATAAACGTATGTAGTTTTAATACACCAATTCATTGATGGATACACACACTCATACTTATATACACTGATTCTCATATACACTCATACTTATACTCATACACATGATTGTATGCGTATCAATGGGTTGGTGTGTTAAAATCACAAGTGCTTATACACCTTGAAAGGATAACGTTTGAAATGAACAATGGGTATGGAAGGTGTACACGCTTGTGTGTAACTAGAATTCACGTATAAACCGACAAATATAAAGATAATAAAGTATAATAAGGATGGGTAAAAAATGAACCCAAAAAAATAATGTTTACCCTTCAAAAAACAAAAAATACAAATAAAGTCGTGGATATTGCGTGGCTAATTAACCACGCATTTACCACACAACCAGACAGTGCGTGGTAATTGCGTGGCTAATTAGTCACGCAATAGCCACGACTGTATTTGTATTTTTTGTTTTTTGAAGGCCAAAAATTATTTTTTTGGGTTCATTTTTTGTACATCTTTGTTATACTTTATTATCTTTATATTTCTCGGTTTATACGTAAATTGGACTTACACACAAGCGTTTACACCTTTTAAACACGTTACTCATTAATAAAACGAAAACGAAAACGAAAACGGATGAGGCTTATTGCGTGGCTATTTCATGGTTAAAAGTCAAAGAAAGTCAAAGAAAATGTTTGTGTTTATTGCGTGGCTAATGCTTTGCGTGGCTGATGCGTGGAAAAATGTTGGTGGCTATTGCGTGGCTAAATTTGGGTGGTTATTGCGTGGCTAAATTTGGGTTGATATTGCGTGGTAGTTGCGTGGTTAATATATATAAATGGAAAACAATAAATACAGTCGTGTCTATTGCGTGGCTAATTAACCACGCATTAACCACGCACTGTCTGGTTGTGTGGTAAATGCGTGGTTAATTAGCCACGCAATAGCCACGACTGTATTTGTATTTTTTCGTTTTTTGAAGGATAAACATTATTTTTTTGGGTTCATTTTTTACACATCCTTATTATACTTTATTATCTTTATATTTCTCGGTTTATACGTGAATTCGAGTTACACACAAGCGTGTACACCTTCCAAACTCGTTACTCATTTCAAGTTTTTCCTTTCAATGTGTATAAACGTATGTAGTTTTAATACACCAATTCATTGATGGACACACACACTCATACTTATATACACTCATTCTCATACACACTCATACTTATACTCATACACATGATTGTATGCGTATCAATGTGTTGGTGTGTTAAAATCACAAGTGCTTATACACCTTGAAAGGATAACGTTTGAAATGAACAATGGGTTTGGAAGGTGTACACGCTTGTGTGTAACTAGAATTCACGTATAAACCGAGAAATATAAAGATAATAAAGTATAATAAGGATGGGTAAAAAATGAACCCAAAAAAATAATGTTTACCCTTCAAAAAACGAAAAATACAAATAAAGTCGTGGATATTGCGTGGCTAATTAACCACGCATTTACCACACAACCAGACAGTGCGTGGTAATTGCGTGGCTAATTAGCCACGCAATAGCCACGACTGTATTTGTATTTTTTGTTTTTTGAAGGCCAAAAATTATTTTTTTGGGTTCATTTTTTATACATCTTTGTTATACTTTATTATCTTTATATTTCTCGGTTTATACATAAATTGGACTTACACACAAGCGTTTACACCTTTTAAACACGTTACTCATTAATAAAACGAAAACGAAAACGGATGAGGCTTATTGCGTGGCTATTTCGTGGTTAAAAGTCAAAGAAAGTCAAAGAAAATGTTTGTGTTTATTGCGTGGCTAATGCTTTGCGTGGCTGATGCGTGGAAAAATGTTGGTGGCTATTGCGTGGCTAAATTTGGGTGGTTATTGCGTGGCTAAATTTGGGTTGATATTGCGTGGTAGTTGCGTGGTTAATATATAAAAATGGAAAACAATAAATACAGTCGTGTCTATTGCGTGGCTAATTAACCACGCATTAACCACGCACTGTCTGGTTGTGTGGTAAATGCGTGGTTAATTAGCCACGCAATAGCCACGACTGTATTTGTATTTTTCGTTTTTTGAAGGGTAAACATTATTTTTTTGGGTTCATTTTTTACACATCCTTATTATACTTTATTATCTTTATATTTCTCGGTTTATACGTGAATTCGAGTTACACACAAGCGTGTACACCTTCCAAACTCGTTACTCATTTCAAGTTTTTCCTTTCAATGTGTATAAACGTATGTAGTTTTAATACACCAATTCATTGATGGACACACACACTCATACTTATATACACTCATTCTCATACACACTCATACTTATACTCATACACATGATTGTATGCGTATCAATGTGTTGGTGTGTTAAAATCACAAGTGCTTATACACCTTGAAAGGATAACGTTTGAAATGAACAATGGGTTTGGAAGGTGTACACGCTTGTGTGTAACTAGAATTCACGTATAAACCGAGAAATATAAAGATAATAAAGTATAATAAGGATGGGTAAAAAATGAACCCAAAAAAATAATGTTTACCCTTCAAAAAACGAAAAATACAAATAAAGTCGTGGATATTGCGTGGCTAATTAACCACGCATTTACCACACAACCAGACAGTGCGTGGTAATTGCGTGGCTAATTAGCCACGCAATAGCCACGACTGTATTTGTATTTTTTGTTTTTTGAAGGCCAAAAATTATTTTTTTGGGTTCATTTTTTATACATCTTTGTTATACTTTATTATCTTTATATTTCTCGGTTTATACATAAATTGGACTTACACACAAGCGTTTACACCTTTTAAACACGTTACTCATTAATAAAACGAAAACGAAAACGGATGAGGCTTATTGCGTGGCTATTTCGTGGTTAAAAGTCAAAGAAAGTCAAAGAAAATGTTTGTGTTTATTGCGTGGCTAATGCTTTGCGTGGCTGATGCGTGGAAAAATGTTGGTGGCTATTGCGTGGCTAAATTTGGGTGGTTATTGCGTGGCTAAATTTGGGTTGATATTGCGTGGTAGTTGCGTGGTTAATATATAAAAATGGAAAACAATAAATACAGTCGTGTCTATTGCGTGGCTAATTAACCACGCATTAACCACGCACTGTCTGGTTGTGTGGTAAATGCGTGGTTAATTAGCCACGCAATAGCCACGACTGTATTTGTATTTTTCGTTTTTTGAAGGGTAAACATTATTTTTTTGGGTTCATTTTTTACACATCCTTATTATACTTTATTATCTTTATATTTCTCGGTTTATACGTGAATTCGAGTTACACACAAGCGTGTACACCTTCCAAACTCGTTACTCATTTCAAGTTTTTCCTTTCAATGTGTATAAACGTATGTAGTTTTAATACACCAATTCATTGATGGACACACACACTCATACTTATATACACTCATTCTCATACACACTCATACTTATACTTATACACATGATTGTATGCGTATCAATGTGTTGGTGTGTTAAAATCACAAGTGCTTATACACCTTGAAAGGATAACGTTTGAAATGAACAATGGGTTTGGAAGGTGTACACGCTTGTGTGTAACTAGAATTCACGTATAAACCGAGAAATATAAAGATAATAAAGTATAATAAGGATGGGTAAAAAATGAACCCAAAAAAATAATGTTTACCCTTCAAAAAACGAAAAATACAAATAAAGTCGTGGATATTGCGTGGCTAATTAACCACGCATTTACCACACAACCAGACAGTGCGTGGTAATTGCGTGGCTAATTAGCCACGCAATAGCCACGACTGTATTTGTATTTTTTGTTTTTTGAAGGCCAAAAATTATTTTTTTGGGTTCATTTTTTGTACATCTTTGTTATACTTTATTATCTTTATATTTCTCGGTTTATACGTAAATTGGACTTACACACAAGCGTTTACACCTTTTAAACACGTTACTCATTAATAAAACGAAAACGAAAACGAAAACGGATGAGGCTTATTGCGTGGCTATTTCGTGGTTAAAAGTCAAAGAAAGTCAAAGAAAATGTTTGTGTTTATTGCGTGGCTAATGCTTTGCGTGGCTGATGCGTGGAAAAATGTTGGTGGCTATTGCGTGGCTAAATTTGGGTGGTTATTGCGTGGCTAAATTTGGGTTGATATTGCGTGGTTAATATATATAAATGGAAAACAATAAATACAGTCGTGTCTATTGCGTGGCTAATCAACCACGCATTAACCACGCACTGTCTGGTTGTGTGGTAAATGCGTGGTTAATTAGCCACGCAATAGCCACGACTGTATTTGTATTTTTCGTTTTTTGAAGGGTAAACATTATTTTTTTGGGTTCATTTTTTACACATCCTTATTATACTTTATTATCTTTATATTTCTCGTTTTATACGTGAATTCGAGTTACACACAAGCGTGTACACCTTCCAAACTCGTTACTCATTTCAAGTTTTTCCTTTCAATGTGTATAAACGTATGTAGTTTTAATACACCAATTCATTGATGGATACACACACTCATACTTATATACACTGATTCTCATATACACTCATACTTATACTCATACACATGATTGTATGCGTATCAATGTGTTGGTGTGTTAAAATCACAAGTGCTTATACACCTTGAAAGGATAACGTTTGAAATGAACAATGGGTTTGGAAGGTGTACACGCTTGTGTGTAACTAGAATTCACGTATAAACCGACAAATATAAAGATAATAAAGTATAATAAGGATGGGTAAAAAATGAACCCAAAAAAATAATGTTTACCCTTCAAAAAACGAAAAATACAAATAAAGTCGTGGATATTGCGTGGCTAATTAACCACGCATTTACCACACAACCAGACAGTGCGTGGTAATTGCGTGGCTAATTAGTCACGCAATAGCCACGACTGTATTTGTATTTTTTGTTTTTTGAAGGCCAAAAATTATTTTTTTGGGTTCATTTTTTGTACATCTTTGTTATACTTTATTATCTTTATATTTCTCGGTTTATACGTAAATTGGACTTACACACAAGCGTTTACACCTTTTAAACACGTTACTCATTAATAAAACGAAAACGAAAACGAAAACGGATGAGGCTTATTGCGTGGCTATTTCATGGTTAAAAGTCAAAGAAAGTCAAAGAAAATGTTTGTGTTTATTGCGTGGCTAATGCTTTGCGTGGCTGATGCGTGGAAAAATGTTGGTGGCTATTGCGTGGCTAAATTTGGGTGGTTATTGCGTGGCTAAATTTGGGTTGATATTGCGTGGTAGTTGCGTGGTTAATATATATAAATGGAAAACAATAAATACAGTCGTGTCTATTGCGTGGCTAATTAACCACGCATTAACCACGCACTGTCTCGTTGTGTGGTAAATGCGTGGTTAATTAGCCACGCAATAGCCACGACTGTATTTGTATTTTTTCGTTTTTTGAAGGATAAACATTATTTTTTTGGGTTCATTTTTTACACATCCTTATTATACTTTATTATCTTTATATTTCTCGGTTTATACGTGAATTCGAGTTACACACAAGCGTGTACACCTTCCAAACTCGTTACTCATTTCAAGTTTTTCCTTTCAATGTGTATAAACGTATGTAGTTTTAATACACCAATTCATTGATGGACACACACACTCATACTTATATACACTCATTCTCATACACACTCATACTTATACTCATACACATGATTGTATGAGTATCAATGTGTTGGTGTGTTAAAATCACAAGTGCTTATACACCTTGAAAGGATAACGTTTGAAATGAACAATGGGTTTGGAAGGTGTACACGCTTGTGTGTAACTAGAATTCACGTATAAACCGAGAAATATAAAGATAATAAAGTATAATAAGGATGGGTAAAAAATGAACCCAAAAAAATAATGTTTACCTTTCAAAAAACGAAAAATACAAATAAAGTCGTGGATATTGCATGGCTAATTAACCACGCATTTACCACACAACCAGACAGTGCGTGGTAATTGCGTGGCTAATTAGCCACGCAATAGCCACGACTGTATTTGTATTTTTTGTTTTTTGAAGGCCAAAAATTATTTTTTTGGGTTCATTTTTTATACATCTTTGTTATACTTTATTATCTTTATATTTCTCGGTTTATACATAAATTGGACTTACACACAAGCGTTTACACCTTTTAAACACGTTACTCATTAATAAAACGAAAACGAAAACGGATGAGGCTTATTGCGTGGCTATTTCATGGTTAAAAGTCAAAGAAAGTCAAAGAAAATGTTTGTGTTTATTGCGTGGCTAATGCTTTGCGTGGCTGATGCGTGGAAAAATGTTGGTGGCTATTGCGTGGCTAAATTTGGGTGGTTATTGCGTGGCTAAATTTGGGTTGATATTGCGTGGTAGTTGCGTGCTTAATATATAAAAATGGAAAACAATAAATACAGTCGTGTCTATTGCGTGGCTAATTAACCACGCATTAACCACGCACTGTCTGGTTGTGTGGTAAATGCGTGGTTAATTAGCCACGCAATAGCCACGACTGTATTTGTATTTTTCGTTTTTTGAAGGGTAAACATTATTTTTTTGGGTTCATTTTTTACACATCCTTATTATACTTTATTATCTTTATATTTCTCGGTTTATACGTGAATTCGAGTTACACACAAGCGTGTACACCTTCCAAACTCGTTACTCATTTCAAGTTTTTCCTTTCAATGTGTATAAACGTATGTAGTTTTAATACACCAATTCATTGATGGACACACACACTCATACTTATATACACTCATTCTCATACACACTCATACTTATACTCATACACATGATTGTATGCGTATCAATGTGTTGGTGTGTTAAAATCACAAGTGCTTATACACCTTGAAAGGATAACGTTTGAAATGAACAATGGGTTTGGAAGGTGTACACGCTTGTGTGTAACTAGAATTCACGTATAAACCGAGAAATATAAAGATAATAAAGTATAATAAGGATGGGTAAAAAATGAACCCAAAAAAATAATGTTTACCCTTCAAAAAACGAAAAATACAAATAAAGTCCTGGATATTGCGTGGCTAATTAACCACGCATTTACCACACAACCAGACAGTGCGTGGTAATTGCGTGGCTAATTAGCCACGCAATAGCCACGACTGTATTTGTATTTTTTGTTTTTTGAAGGCCAAAAATTATTTTTTTGGGTTCATTTTTTATACATCTTTGTTATACTTTATTATCTTTATATTTCTCGGTTTATACATAAATTGGACTTACACACAAGCGTTTACACCTTTTAAACACGTTACTCATTAATAAAACGAAAACGAAAACGGATGAGGCTTATTGCGTGGCTATTTCGTGGTTAAAAGTCAAAGAAAGTCAAAGAAAATGTTTGTGTTTATTGCGTGGCTAATGCTTTGCGTGGCTGATGCGTGGAAAAATGTTGGTGGCTATTGCGTGGCTAAATTTGGGTGGTTATTGCGTGGCTAAATTTGGGTTGATATTGCGTGGTAGTTGCGTGCTTAATATATAAAAATGGAAAACAATAAATACAGTCGTGTCTATTGCGTGGCTAATTAACCACGCATTAACCACGCACTGTCTGGTTGTGTGGTAAATGCGTGGTTAATTAGCCACGCAATAGCCACGACTGTATTTGTATTTTTCGTTTTTTGAAGGGTAAACATTATTTTTTTGGGTTCATTTTTTACACATCCTTATTATACTTTATTATCTTTATATTTCTCGGTTTATACGTGAATTCGAGTTACACACAAGCGTGTACACCTTCCAAACTCGTTACTCATTTCAAGTTTTTCCTTTCAATGTGTATAAACGTATGTAGTTTTAATACACCAATTCATTGATGGACACACACACTCATACTTATATACACTCATTCTCATACACACTCATACTTATACTTATACACATGATTGTATGCGTATCAATGTGTTGGTGTGTTAAAATCACAAGTGCTTATACACCTTGAAAGGATAACGTTTGAAATGAACAATGGGTTTGGAAGGTGTACACGCTTGTGTGTAACTAGAATTCACGTATAAACCGAGAAATATAAAGATAATAAAGTATAATAAGGATGGGTAAAAAATGAACCCAAAAAAATAATGTTTACCCTTCAAAAAACGAAAAATACAAATAAAGTCGTGGATATTGCGTGGCTAATTAACCACGCATTTACCACACAACCAGACAGTGCGTGGTAATTGCGTGGCTAATTAGCCACGCAATAGCCACGACTGTATTTGTATTTTTTGTTTTTTGAAGGCCAAAAATTATTTTTTTGGGTTCATTTTTTATACATCTTTGTTATACTTCATTATCTTTATATTTCTCGGTTTATACATAAATTGGACTTACACACAAGCGTTTACACCTTTTAAACACGTTACTCATTAATAAAACGAAAACGAAAACGGATGAGGCTTATTGCGTGGCTATTTCGTGGTTAAAAGTCAAAGAAAGTCAAAGAAAATGTTTGTGTTTATTGCGTGGCTAATGCTTTGCGTGGCTGATGCGTGGAAAAATGTTGGTGGCTATTGCGTGGCTAAATTTGGGTGGTTATTGCGTGGCTAAATTTGGGTTGATATTGCGTGGTAGTTGCGTGGTTAATATATAAAAATGGAAAACAATAAATACAGTCGTGTCTATTGCGTGGCTAATTAACCACGCATTAACCACGCACTGTCTGGTTGTGTGGTAAATGCGTGGTTAATTAGCCACGCAATAGCCACGACTGTATTTGTATTTTTCGTTTTTTGAAGGGTAAACATTATTTTTTTGGGTTCATTTTTTACACATCCTTATTATACTTTATTATCTTTATATTTCTCGGTTTATACGTGAATTCGAGTTACACACAAGCGTGTACACCTTCCAAACTCGTTACTCATTTCAAGTTTTTCCTTTCAATGTGTATAAACGTATGTAGTTTTAATACACCAATTCATTGATGGACACACACACTCATACTTATATACACTCATTCTCATACACACTCATACTTATACTCATACACATGATTGTATGCGTATCAATGTGTTGGTGTGTTAAAATCACAAGTGCTTATACACCTTGAAAGGATAACGTTTGAAATGAACAATGGGTTTGGAAGGTGTACACGCTTGTGTGTAACTAGAATTCACGTATAAACCGAGAAATATAAAGATAATAAAGTATAATAAGGATGGGTAAAAAATGAACCCAAAAAAATAATGTTTACCCTTCAAAAAACGAAAAATACAAATAAAGTCGTGGATATTGCGTGGCTAATTAACCACGCATTTACCACACAACCAGACAGTGCGTGGTAATTGCGTGGCTAATTAGCCACGCAATAGCCACGACTGTATTTGTATTTTTTGTTTTTTGAAGGCCAAAAATTATTTTTTTGGGTTCATTTTTTGTACATATTTGTTATACTTTATTATCTTTATATTTCTCGGTTTATACATAAATTGGACTTACACACAAGCGTTTACACCTTTTAAACACGTTACTCATTAATAAAACGAAAACGAAAACGGATGAGGCTTATTGCGTGGCTATTTCGTGGTTAAAAGTCAAAGAAAGTCAAAGAAAATGTTTGTGTTTATTGCGTGGCTAACGCTTTGCGTGGCTGATGCGTGGAAAAATGTTGGTGGCTATTGCGTGGCTAAATTTGGGTGGTTATTGCGTGGCTAAATTTGGGTTGATATTGCGTGGTAGTTGCGTGGTTAATATATATAAATGGAAAACAATAAATACAGTCGTGTCTATTGCGTGGCTAATTAACCACGCATTAACCACGCACTGTCTGGTTGTGTGGTAAATGCGTGGTTAATTAGCCACGCAATAGCCACGACTGTATTTGTATTTTTCGTTTTTTGAAGGGTAAACATTATTTTTTTGGGTTCATTTTTTACACATCCTTATTATACTTTATTATCTTTATATTTCTCGGTTTATACGTGAATTCGAGTTACACACAAGCGTGTACACCTTCCAAACTCGTTACTCATTTCAAGTTTTTCCTTTCAATGTGTATAAACGTATGTAGTTTTAATACACCAATTCATTGATGGACACACACACTCATACTTATATACACTCATTCTCATACACACTCATACTTATACTTATACACATGATTGTATGCGTATCAATGTGTTGGTGTGTTAAAATCACAAGTGCTTATACACCTTGAAAGGATAACGTTTGAAATGAACAATGGGTTTGGAAGGTGTACACGCTTGTGTGTAACTAGAATTCACGTATAAACCGAGAAATATAAAGATAATAAAGTATAATAAGGATGGGTAAAAAATGAACCCAAAAAAATAATGTTTACCCTTCAAAAAACGAAAAATACAAATAAAGTCGTGGATATTGCGTGGCTAATTAACCACGCATTTACCACACAACCAGACAGTGCGTGGTAATTGCGTGGCTAATTAGCCACGCAATAGCCACGACTGTATTTGTATTTTTTGTTTTTTGAAGGCCAAAAATTATTTTTTTGGGTTCATTTTTTATACATCTTTGTTATACTTTATTATCTTTATATTTCTCGGTTTATACATAAATTGGACTTACACACAAGCGTTTACACCTTTTAAACACGTTACTCATTAATAAAACGAAAACGAAAACGGATGAGGCTTATTGCGTGGCTATTTCGTGGTTAAAAGTCAAAGAAAGTCAAAGAAAATGTTTGTGTTTATTGCGTGGCTAATGCTTTGCGTGGCTGATGCGTGGAAAAATGTTGGTGGCTATTGCGTGGCTAAATTTGGGTGGTTATTGCGTGGCTAAATTTGGGTTGATATTGCGTGGTAGTTGCGTGGTTAATATATAAAAATGGAAAACAATAAATACAGTCGTGTCTATTGCGTGGCTAATTAACCACGCATTAACCACGCACTGTCTGGTTGTGTGGTAAATGCGTGGTTAATTAGCCACGCAATAGCCACGACTGTATTTGTATTTTTCGTTTTTTGAAGGGTAAACATTATTTTTTTGGGTTCATTTTTTACACATCCTTATTATACTTTATTATCTTTATATTTCTCGGTTTATACGTGAATTCGAGTTACACACAAGCGTGTACACCTTCCAAACTCGTTACTCATTTCAAGTTTTTCCTTTCAATGTGTATAAACGTATGTAGTTTTAATACACCAATTCATTGATGGACACACACACTCATACTTATATACACTCATTCTCATACACACTCATACTTATACTCATACACATGATTGTATGCGTATCAATGTGTTGGTGTGTTAAAATCACAAGTGCTTATACACCTTGAAAGGATAACGTTTGAAATGAACAATGGGTTTGGAAGGTGTACACGCTTGTGTGTAACTAGAATTCACGTATAAACCGAGAAATATAAAGATAATAAAGTATAATAAGGATGGGTAAAAAATGAACCCAAAAAAATAATGTTTACCCTTCAAAAAACGAAAAATACAAATAAGGTCGTGGATATTGCGTGGCTAATTAACCACGCATTTACCACACAACCAGACAGTGCGTGGTAATTGCGTGGCTAATTAGCCACGCAATAGCCACGACTGTATTTGTATTTTTTGTTTTTTGAAGGCCAAAAATTATTTTTTTGGGTTCATTTTTTGTACATATTTGTTATACTTTATTATCTTTATATTTCTCGGTTTATACATAAATTGGACTTACACACAAGCGTTTACACCTTTTAAACACGTTACTCATTAATAAAACGAAAACGAAAACGGATGAGGCTTATTGCGTGGCTATTTCGTGGTTAAAAGTCAAAGAAAGTCAAAGAAAATGTTTGTGTTTATTGCGTGGCTAACACTTTGCGTGGCTGATGCGTGGAAAAATGTTGGTGGCTATTGCGTGGCTAAATTTGGGTGGTTATTGCGTGGCTAAATTTGGGTTGATATTGCGTGGTAGTTGCGTGGTTAATATATATAAATGGAAAACAATAAATACAGTCGTGTCTATTGCGTGGCTAATTAACCACGCATTAACCACGCACTGTCTGGTTGTGTGGTAAATGCGTGGTTAATTAGCCACGCAATAGCCACGACTGTATTTGTATTTTTCGTTTTTTGAATGGTAAACATTATTTTTTTGGGTTCATTTTTTACACATCCTTATTATACTTTATGATCTTTATATTTCTCGGTTTATACGTGAATTCGAGTTACACACAAGCGTGTACACCTTCCAAACTCGTTACTCATTTCAAGTTTTTCCTTTCAATGTGTATAAACGTATGTAGTTTTAATACACCAATTCATTGATGGACACACACACTCATACTTATATACACTCATTCTCATACACACTCATACTTATACTCATACACATGATTGTATGCGTATCAATGTGTTGGTGTGTTAAAATCACAAGTGCTTATACACCTTGAAAGGATAACGTTTGAAATGAACAATGGGTTTGGAAGGTGTACACGCTTGTGTGTAACTAGAATTCACGTATAAACCGAGAAATATAAAGATAATAAAGTATAATAAGGATGGGTAAAAAATGAACCCAAAAAAATAATGTTTACCCTTCAAAAAACGAAAAATACAAATAAAGTCGTGGATATTGCGTGGCTAATTAACCACGCATTTACCACACAACCAGACAGTGCGTGGTAATTGCGTGGCTAATTAGCCACGCAATAGCCACGACTGTATTTGTATTTTTTGTTTTTTGAAGGCCAAAAATTATTTTTTTGGGTTCATTTTTTGTACATATTTGTTATACTTTATTATCTTTATATTTCTCGGTTTATACATAAATTGGACTTACACACAAGCGTTTACACCTTTTAAACACGTTACTCATTAATAAAACGAAAACGAAAACGGATGAGGCTTATTGCGTGGCTATTTCGTGGTTAAAAGTCAAAGAAAGTCAAAGAAAATGTTTGTGTTTATTGCGTGGCTAACGCTTTGCGTGGCTGATGCGTGGAAAAATGTTGGTGGCTATTGCGTGGCTAAATTTGGGTGGTTATTGCGTGGCTAAATTTGGGTTGATATTGCGTGGTAGTTGCGTGGTTAATATATATAAATGGAAAACAATAAATACAGTCGTGTCTATTGCGTGGCTAATCAACCACGCATTAACCACGCACTGTCTGGTTGTGTGGTAAATGCGTGGTTAATTAGCCACGCAATAGCCACGACTGTATTTGTATTTTTCGTTTTTTGAAGGGTAAACATTATTTTTTTGGGTTCATTTTTTACACATCCTTATTATACTTTATTATCTTTATATTTCTCGGTTTATACGTGAATTCGAGTTACACACAAGCGTGTACACCTTCCAAACTCGTTACTCATTTCAAGTTTTTCCTTTCAATGTGTATAAACGTATGTAGTTTTAATACACCAATTCATTGATGGACACACACACTCATACTTATATACACTCATTCTCATATACACTCATACTTATACTCATACACATGATTGTATGCGTATCAATGTGTTGGTGTGTTAAAATCACAAGTGCTTATACACCTTGAAAGGATAACGTTTGAAATGAACAATGGGTTTGGAAGGTGTACACGCTTGTGTGTAACTAGAATTCACGTATAAACCGAGAAATATAAAGATAATAAAGTATAATAAGGATGGGTAAAAAATGAACCCAAAAAAATAATGTTTACCCTTCAAAAAACGAAAAATACAAATAAAGTCGTGGATATTGCGTGGCTAATTAACCACGCATTTACCACACAACCAGACAGTGCGTGGTAATTGCGTGGCTAATTAGCCACGCAATAGCCACGACTGTATTTGTATTTTTTGTTTTTTGAAGGCCAAAAATTATTTTTTTGGGTTCATTTTTTGTACATATTTGTTATACTTTATTATCTTTATATTTCTCGGTTTATACATAAATTGGACTTACACACAAGCGTTTACACCTTTTAAACACGTTACTCATTAATAAAACGAAAACGAAAACGGATGAGGCTTATTGCGTGGCTATTTCGTGGTTAAAAGTCAAAGAAAGTCAAAGAAAATGTTTGTGTTTATTGCGTGGCTAATGCTTTGCGTGGCTGATGCGTGGAAAAATGTTGGTGGCTATTGCGTGGCTAAATTTGGGTGGTTATTGCGTGGCTAAATTTGGGTTGATATTGCGTGGTAGTTGCGTGGTTAATATATATAAATGTAAAACAATAAATACAGTCGTGTCTATTGCGTGGCTAATTAACCTCGCATTAACCACGCACTGTCTGGTTGTGTGGTAAATGCGTGGTTAATTAGCCACGCAATAGCCACGACTGTATTTGTATTTTTCGTTTTTGAAGGGTAAACATTATTTTTTTGGGTTCATTTTTTACACATCCTTATTATACTTTATTATCTTTATATTTCTCGGTTTATACGTGAATTCGAGTTACACACAAGCGTGTACACCTTCCAAACTCGTTACTCATTTCAAGTTTTTCCTTTCAATGTGTATAAACGTATGTAGTTTTAATACACCAATTCATTGATGGACACACACACTCATACTTATATACACTCATTCTCATATACACTCATACTTATACTCATACACATGATTGTATGCGTATCAATGTGTTGGTGTGTTAAAATCACAAGTGCTTATACACCTTGAAAGGATAACGTTTGAAATGAACAATGGGTTTGGAAGGTGTACACGCTTGTGTGTAACTAGAATTCACGTATAAACCGAGAAATATAAAGATAATAAAGTATAATAAGGATGGGTAAAAAATAAACCCAAAAAAATAATGTTTACCCTTCAAAAAACGAAAAATACAAATAAAGTCGTGGATATTGCGTGGCTAATTAACCACGCATTTACCACACAACCAGACAATGTGTGGTAATTGCGTGGCTAATTAGCCACGCAATAGCCACGACTGTATTTGTATTTTTTGTTTTTTGAAGGCCAAAAATTATTTTTTTGGGTTCAGTTTTTGTACATATTTGTTATACTTTATTATCTTTATATTTCTCGGTTTATACATAAATTGGACTTACACACAAGCGTTTACACCTTTTAAACACGTTACTCATTAATAAAACGAAAACGAAAACGGATGAGGCTTATTGCGTGGCTATTTCGTGGTTAAAAGTCAAAGAAAGTCAAAGAAAATGTTTGTGTTTATTGCGTGGCTAATGCTTTGCGTGGCTGATGCGTGGAAAAATGTTGGTGGCTATTGCGTGGCTAAATTTGGGTGGTTATTGCGTGGCTAAATTTGGGTTGATATTGCGTGGTAGTTGCGTGGTTAATATATATAAATGTAAAACAATAAATACAGTCGTGTCTATTGCGTGGCTAATTAACCTCGCATTAACCACGCACTGTCTGGTTGTGTGGTAAATGCGTGGTTAATTAGCCACGCAATAGCCACGACTGTATTTGTATTTTTCGTTTTTTGAAGGGTAAACATTATTTTTTTGGGTTCATTTTTTACACATCCTTATTATACTTTATTATCTTTATATTTCTCGGTTTATACGTGAATTCGAGTTACACACAAGCGTGTACACCTTCCAAACTCGTTACTCATTTCAAGTTTTTCCTTTCAATGTGTATAAACGTATGTAGTTTTAATACACCAATTCATTGATGGACACACACACTCATACTTATATACACTCATTCTCATATACACTCATACTTATACTCATACACATGATTGTATGCGTATCAATGTGTTGGTGTGTTAAAATCACAAGTGCTTATACACCTTGAAAGGATAACGTTTGAAATGAACAATGGGTTTGGAAGGTGTACACGCTTGTGTGTAACTAGAATTCACGTATAAACCGAGAAATATAAAGATAATAAAGTATAATAAGGATGGGTAAAAAATAAACCCAAAAAAATAATGTTTACCCTTCAAAAAACGAAAAATACAAATAAAGTCGTGGACATTGCGTGGCTAATTAACCACGCATTTACCACACAACCAGACAGTGCGTGGTAATTGCGTGGCTAATTAGCCACGCAATAGCCACGACTATATTTGTATTTTTTGTTTTTTGAAGGCCAAAAATTATTTTTTTGGGTTCATTTTTTGTACATATTTGTTATACTTTATTATCTTTATATTTCTCGGTTTATACATAAATTGGACTTACACACAAGCGTTTACACCTTTTAAACACGTTACTCATTAATAAAACGAAAACGAAAACGGATGAGGCTTATTGCGTGACTATTTCGTGGTTAAAAGTCAAAGAAAGTCAAAGAAAATGTTTTTGTTTATTGCGTGGCTAATGCTTTGCGTGGCTGATGCGTGGAAAAATGTTGGTGGCTATTGCGTGGCTAAATTTGGGTGGTTATTGCGTGGCTAAATTTGGGTTGATATTGCGTGGTAGTTGCGTGGTAAATATATATAAATGGAAAACAATAAATACAGTCGTGTCTATTGCGTGGCTAATTAACCACGCAGTGTCTGGTTGTGTGGTAAATGCGTGGTTAATTAGCCACGCAATAGCCACGACTGTATTTGTATTTTTCGTTTTTTGAAGGGTAAACATTATTTTTTTGGGTTCATTTTTTACACATCCTTATTATACTTTATTATCTTTATATTTCTCGGTTTATACGTGAATTCGAGTTACACACAAGCGTGTACACCTTCCAAACTCGTTACTCATTTCAAGTTTTTCCTTTCAATGTGTATAAACGTATGTAGTTTTAATACACCAATTCATTGATGGACACACACACTCATACTTATATACACTCATTCTCATATACACTCATACTTATACTCATACACATGATTGTATGCGTATCAATGTGTTGGTGTGTTAAAATCACAAGTGCTTATACACCTTGAAAGGATAACGTTTGAAATGAACAATGGGTTTGGAAGGTGTACACGCTTGTGTGTAACTAGAATTCACGTATAAACCGAGAAATATAAAGATAATAAAGTATAATAAGGATGGGTAAAAAATGAACCCAAAAAAATAATTTTTACCCTTCAAAAAACGAAAAATACAAATAAAGTCGTGGATATTGCGTGGCTAATTAACCACGCATTTACCACACAACCAGACAGTGCGTGGTAATTGCGTGGCTAATTAGCCACGCAATAGCCACGACTGTATTTGTATTTTTTGTTTTTTGAAGGCCAAAAATTATTTTTTTGGGTTCATTTTTTGTACATATTTGTTATACTTTATTATCTTTATATTTCTCGGTTTATACATAAATTGGACTTACACACAAGCGTTTACACCTTTTAAACACGTTACTCATTAATAAAACGAAAACGAAAACGGATGAAGCTTATTGTGTGGCTATTTCGTGGTTAAAAGTCAAAGAAAGTCAAAGAAAATGTTTGTGTTTATTGCGTGGCTAATGCTTTGCGTGGCTGATGCGTGGAAAAATGTTGGTGGCTATTGCGTGGCTAAATTTGGGTGGTTATTGCGTGGCTAAATTTGGGTTGATATTGCGTGGTAGTTGCGTGGTTAATATATATAAATGGAAAACAATAAATACAGTCGTGTCTATTGCGTGGCTAATTAACCACGCATTAACCACGCAGTGTCTGGTTGTGTGGTAAATGCGTGGTTAATTAGCCACGCAATAGCCACGACTGTATTTGTATTTTTCGTTTTTTGAAGGGTAAACATTATTTTTTTGGGTTCATTTTTTACACATCCTTATTATACTTTATTATCTTTATATTTCTCGGTTTATACGTGAATTCGAGTTACACACAAGCGTGTACACCTTCCAAACTCGTTACTCATTTCAAGTTTTTCCTTTCAATGTGTATAAACGTATGTAGTTTTAATACACCAATTCATTGATGGACACACACACTCATACTTATATACACTCATTCTCATATACACTCATACTTATACTCATACACATGATTGTATGCGTATCAATGTGTTGGTGTGTTAAAATCACAAGTGCTTATACACCTTGAAAGGATAACGTTTGAAATGAACAATGGGTTTGGAAGGTGTACACGCTTGTGTGTAACTAGAATTCACGTATAAACCGAGAAATATAAAGATAATAAAGTATAATAAGGATGGGTAAAAAATAAACCCAAAAAAATAATGTTTACCCTTCAAAAAACGAAAAATACAAATAAAGTCGTGGACATTGCGTGGCTAATTAACCACGCATTTACCACACAACCAGACAGTGCGTGGTAATTGCGTGGCTAATTAGCCACGCAATAGCCACGACTATATTTGTATTTTTTGTTTTTTGAAGGCCAAAAATTATTTTTTTGGGTTCATTTTTTGTACATATTTGTTATACTTTATTATCTTTATATTTCTCGGTTTATACATAAATTGGACTTACACACAAGCGTTTACACCTTTTAAACACGTTACTCATTAATAAAACGAAAACGACAACGGATGAGGCTTATTGCGTGGCTATTTCGTGGTTAAAAGTCAAAGAAAGTCAAAGAAAATGTTTTTGTTTATTGCGTGGCTAATGCTTTGCGTGGCTGATGCGTGGAAAAATGTTGGTGGCTATTGCGTGGCTAAATTTGGGTGGTTATTGCGTGGCTAAATTTGGGTTGATATTGCGTGGTAGTTGCGTGGTAAATATATATAAATGGAAAACAATAAATACAGTCGTGTCTATTGCGTGGCTAATTAACCACGCATTAACCACGCAGTGTCTGGTTGTGTGGTAAATGCGTGGTTAATTAGCCACGCAATAGCCACGACTGTATTTGTATTTTTCGTTTTTTGAAGGGTAAACATTATTTTTTTGGGTTCATTTTTTACACATCCTTATTATACTTTATTATCTTTATATTTCTCGGTTTATACGTGAATTCGAGTTACACACAAGCGTGTACACCTTCCAAACTCGTTACTCATTTCAAGTTTTTCCTTTCAATGTGTATAAACGTATGTAGTTTTAATACACCAATTCATTGATGGACACACACACTCATACTTATATACACTCATTCTCATATACACTCATACTTATACTCATACACATGATTGTATGCGTATCAATGTGTTGGTGTGTTAAAATCACAAGTGCTTATACACCTTGAAAGGATAACGTTTGAAATGAACAATGGGTTTGGAAGGTGTACACGCTTGTGTGTAACTAGAATTCACGTATAAACCGAGAAATATAAAGATAATAAAGTATAATAAGGATGGGTAAAAAATGAACCCAAAAAAATAATTTTTACCCTTCAAAAAACGAAAAATACAAATAAAGTCGTGGATATTGCGTGGCTAATTAACCACGCATTTACCACACAACCAGACAGTGCGTGGTAATTGCGTGGCTAATTAGCCACGCAATAGCCACGACTGTATTTGTATTTTTTGTTTTTTGAAGGCCAAAAATTATTTTTTTGGGTTCATTTTTTGTACATATTTGTTATACTTTATTATCTTTATATTTCTCGGTTTATACATAAATTGGACTTACACACAAGCGTTTACACCTTTTAAACACGTTACTCATTAATAAAACGAAAACGACAACGGATGAGGCTTATTGCGTGGCTATTTCGTGGTTAAAAGTCAAAGAAAGTCAAAGAAAATGTTTTTGTTTATTGCGTGGCTAATGCTTTGCGTGGCTGATGCGTGGAAAAATGTTGGTGGCTATTGCGTGGCTAAATTTGGGTGGTTATTGCGTGGCTAAATTTGGGTTGATATTGCGTGGTAGTTGCGTGGTAAATATATATAAATGGAAAACAATAAATACAGTCGTGTCTATTGCGTGGCTAATTAACCACGCATTAACCACGCAGTGTCTGGTTGTGTGGTAAATGCGTGGTTAATTAGCCACGCAATAGCCACGACTGTATTTGTATTTTTCGTTTTTTGAAGGGTAAACATTATTTTTTTGGGTTCATTTTTTACACATCCTTATTATACTTTATTATCTTTATATTTCTCGGTTTATACGTGAATTCGAGTTACACACAAGCGTGTACACCTTCCAAACTCGTTACTCATTTCAAGTTTTTCCTTTCAATGTGTATAAACGTATGTAGTTTTAATACACCAATTCATTGATGGACACACACACTCATACTTATATACACTCATTCTCATATACACTCATACTTATACTCATACACATGATTGTATGCGTATCAATGTGTTGGTGTGTTAAAATCACAAGTGCTTATACACCTTGAAAGGATAACGTTTGAAATGAACAATGAGTTTGGAAGGTGTACACGCTTGTGTGTAACTAGAATTCACGTATAAACCGAGAAATATAAAGATAATAAAGTATAATAAGGATGGGTAAAAAATGAACCCAAAAAAATAATTTTTACCCTTCAAAAAACGAAAAATACAAATAAAGTCGTGGATATTGCGTGGCTAATTAACCACGCATTTACCACACAACCAGACAGTGCGTGGTAATTGCGTGGCTAATTATTCACGCAATAGCCACGACTGTATTTGTATTTTTTGTTTTTTGAAGGCCAAAAATTATTTTTTTGGGTTCATTTTTTGTACATATTTGTTATACTTTATTATCTTTATATTTCTCGGTTTATACATAAATTGGACTTACACACAAGCGTTTACACCTTTTAAACACGTTACTCATTAATAAAACAAAAACGAAAACGGATGAGGCTTATTGCGTGGCTATTTCGTGGTTAAAAGTCAAAGAAATTCAAAGAAAATGTTTGTGTTTATTGCGTGGCTAATGCTTTGCGTGGCTGATGCGTGGAAAAATGTTTGTGGCTATTGCGTGGCTAAATTTGGGTGGTTATTGCGTGGCTAAATTTGGGTTGATATTGCGTGGTAGTTGCGTGGTTAATATATATAAATGGAAAACAATAAATACAGTCGTGTCTATTGCGTGGCTAATTAACCACGCATTAACCACGCACTGTCTGGTTGTGTGGTAAATGCGTGGTTAATTAGCCACGCAATAGCCACGACTGTATTTGTATTTTTCGTTTTTTGAAGGGTAAACATTATTTTTTTGGGTTCATTTTTTACACATCCTTATTATACTTTATTATCTTTATATTTCTCGGTTTATATGTGAATTCGAGTTACACACAAGCGTGTACACCTTCCAAACTCGTTATTCATTTCAAGTTTTTCCTTTCAATGTGTATAAACGTATGTAGTTTTAATACACCAATTCATTGATGGACACACACACTCATACTTATATACACTCATTCTCATATACACTCATACTTATACTCATACACATGATTGTATGCGTATCAATGTGTTGGTGTGTTAAAATCACAAGTGCTTATACACCTTGAAAGGATAACGTTTGAAATGAACAATGGGTTTGGAAGGTGTACACGCTTGTGTGTAACTAGAATTCACGTATAAACCGAGAAATATAAAGATAATAAAGTATAATAAGGATGGGTAAAAAATGAACCCAAAAAAATAATGTTTACCCTTCAAAAAACGAAAAATACAAATAAAGTCGTGGATATTGCGTGGCTAATTAACCACGCATTTACCACACAACCAGACAGTGCGTGGGAATTGCGTGGCTAATTAGCCACGCAATAGCCACGACTGTATTTGTATTTTTTGTTTTTTGAAGGCCAAAAATTATTTTTTTGGGTTCATTTTTTGTACATATTTGTTATACTTTATTATCTTTATATTTCTCGGTTTATACATAAATTGGACTTACACACAAGCGTTTACACCTTTTAAACACGTTACTCATTAATAAAACGAAAACGAAAACGGATGAGGCTTATTGCGTGGCTATTTCGTGGTTAAAAGTCAAAGAAAGTCAAAGAAAATGTTTGTGTTTATTGCGTGGCTAATGCTTTGCGTGGCTGATGCGTGGAAAAATGTTGGTGGCTATTGCGTGGCTAAATTTGGGTGGTTATTGCGTGGCTAAATTTGGGTTGATATTGCGTGGTAGTTGCGTGGTTAATATATATAAATGGAAAACAATAAATACAGTCGTGTCTATTGCGTGGCTAATTAACCACGCAATGTCTGGTTGTGTGGTAAATGCGTGGTTAATTAGCCACGCAATAGCCACGACTGTATTTGTATTTTTCGTTTTTTTAAGGGTAAACATTATTTTTTTGGGTTCATTTTTTACACATCCTTATTATACTTTATTATCTTTATATTTCTCGGTTTATACGTGAATTCGAGTTACACACAAGCGTGTACACCTTCCAAACTCGTTACTCATTTCAAGTTTTTCTTTCAATGTGTATAAACGTATGTAGTTTTAATACACCAATTCATTGATGGACACACACACTCATACTTATATACACTCATTCTCATATACACTCATACTTATACTCATACACATGATTGTATGCGTATCAATGTGTTGGTGTGTTAAAATCACAAGTGCTTATACACCTTGAAAGGATAACGTTTGAAATGAACAATGGGTTTGGAAGAAGTACACGCTTGTGTGTAACTAGAATTCACGTATAAACCGAGAAATATAAAGATAATAAAGTATAATAAGGATGGGTAAAAAATGAACCCAAAAAAATAATGTTTACCCTTCAAAAAACGAAAAATACAAATAAAGTCGTGGATATTGCGTGGCTAATTAACCACGCATTTACCACACAACCAGACAGTGCGTGGTAATTGCGTGGCTAATTAGCCACGCAATAGCCACGACTGTATTTGTATTTTTTGTTTTTTGAAGGCCAAAAATTATTTTTTTGGGTTCATTTTTTGTACATATTTGTTATACTTTATTATCTTTATATTTCTCGGTTTATACATAAATTGGACTTACACACAAGCGTTTACACCTTTTAAACACGTTACTCATTAATAAAACGAAAACGAAAACGGATGAGGCTTATTGCGTGGCTATTTCGTGGTTAAAAGTCAAAGAAAGTCAAAGAAAATGTTTGTGTTTATTGCGTGGCTAATGCTTTGCGTGGCTGATGCGTGGAAAAATGTTGGTGGCTATTGCGTGGCTAAATTTGGGTGGTTATTGCGTGGCTAAATTTGGGTTGATATTGCGTGGTAGTTGCGTGGTTAATATATATAAATGGAAAACAATAAATACAGTCGTGTCTATTGCGTGGCTAATTAACCACGCAATGTCTGGTTGTGTGGTAAATGCGTGGTTAATTAGCCACGCAATAGCCACGACTGTATTTGTATTTTTCGTTTTTTTAAGGGTAAACATTATTTTTTTGGGTTCATTTTTTACACATCCTTATTATACTTTATTATCTTTATATTTCTCGATTTATACGTGAATTCGAGTTACACACAAGCGTGTACACCTTCCAAACTCGTTACTCATTTCAAGTTTTTCTTTCAATGTGTATAAACGTATGTAGTTTTAATACACCAATTCATTGATGGACACACACACTCATACTTATATACACTCATTCTCATATACACTCATACTTATACTCATACACATGATTGTATGCGTATCAATGTGTTGGTGTGTTAAAATCACAAGTGCTTATACACCTTGAAAGGATAACGTTTGAAATGAACAATGGGTTTGGAAGGTGTACACGCTTGTGTGTAACTAGAATTCACGTATAAACCGAGAAATATAAAGATAATAAAGTATAATAAGGATGGGTAAAAAATGAACCCAAAAAAATAATGTTTACCCTTCAAAAAACGAAAAATACAAATAAAGTCGTGGATATTGCGTGGCTAATTAACCACGCATTTACCACACAACCAGACAGTGCGTGGTAATTGCGTGGCTAATTAGCCACGCAATAGCCACGACTGTATTTGTATTTTTTGTTTTTTGAAGGCCAAAAATTATTTTTTTGGGTTCATTTTTTGTACATATTTGTTATACTTTATTATCTTTATATTTCTCGGTTTATACATAAATTGGACTTACACACAACGTTTACACCTTTTAAACATGTTACTCATTAATAAAACGAAAACGAAAACGGATGAGGCTTATTGCGTGGCTATTTCGTGGTTAAAAGTCAAAGAAAGTCAAAGAAAATGTTTGTGTTTATTGCGTGGCTAATGATTTGCGTGGCTGATGCGTGGAAAAATGTTGGTGGCTATTGCGTGGCTAAATTTGGGTGGTTATTGCGTGGCTAAATTTGGGTTGATATTGCGTGGTAGTTGCGTGGTTAATATATATAAATGGAAAACAATAAATACAGTCGTGTCTATTGCGTGGCTAATTAACCACGCATTAACCACGCACTGTCTGGTTGTGTGGTAAATGCGTGGTTAATTAGCCACGCAATAGCCACGACTGTATTTGTATTTTTCGTTTTTTGAAGGGTAAACATTATTTTTTTGGGTTCATTTTTTACACATCCTTATTATACTTTATTATCTTTATATTTCTCGGTTTATACGTGAATTCGAGTTACACACAAGCGTGTACACCTTCCAAACTCGTTACTCATTTCAAGTTTTTCTTTTCAATGTGTATAAACGTATGTAGTTTTAATACACCAATTCATTGATGGACACACACACTCATACTTATATACACTCATTCTCATATACACTCATACTTATACTCATACACATGATTGTATGCGTATCAATGTGTTGGTGTGTTAAAATCACAAGTGCTTATACACCTTGAAAGGATAACGTTTGAAATGAACAATGGGTTTGGAAGGTGTACACGCTTGTGTGTAACTAGAATTCACGTATAAACCGAGAAATATAAATATAATAAAGTATAATAAGGATGGGTAAAAAATGAACCCAAAAAAATAATGTTTACCCTTCAAAAAACGAAAAATACAAATAAAGTCGTGGATATTGCGTGGCTAATTAACCACGCATTTACCACACAACCAGCGTGGTAATTGCGTGGCTAATTAGCCACGCAATAGCCACGACTGTATTTGTATTTTTTGTGTTTTGAAGGCCAAAAATTATTTTTTTGGGTTCATTTTTTGTACATATTTGTTATACTTTATTATCTTTATATTTCTCGGTTTATACATAAATTGGACTTACACACAAGCGTTTACACCTTTTAAACACGTTACTCATTAATAAAACGAAAACGAAAACGAAAACGGATGAGGCTTATTGCGTGGCTATTTCGTGGTTAAAAGTCAAAGAAAGTCAAAGAAAATGTTTGTGTTTATTGCGTGGCTAATGCTTTGCGTGGCTGATGCGTGGAAAAATGTTGGTGGCTATTGCGTGGCTAAATTTGGGTGGTTATTGCGTGGCTAAATTTGGGTTGATATTGCGTGGTAGTTGCGTGGTTAATATATATAAATGGAAAACAATAAATACAGTCGTGTCTATTGCGTGGCTAATTAACCACGCATTAACCACGCACTGTCTGGTTGTGTGGTAAATGCGTGGTTAATTAGCCACGCAATAGCCACGACTGTATTTGTATTTTTCGTTTTTTGAAGGGTAAACATTATTTTTTTGGGTTCATTTTTTACACATCCTTATTATACTTTATTATCTTTATATTTCTCGGTTTATACGTGAATTCGAGTTACACACAAGCGTGTACACCTTCCAAACTCGTTACTCATTTCAAGTTTTTCCTTTCAATGTGTATAAACGTATGTAGTTTTAATACACCAATTCATTGATGGACACACACACTCATACTTATATACACTCATTCTCATATACACTCATACTTATACTCATACACATGATTGTATGCGTATCAATGTGTTGGTGTGTTAAAATCACAAGTGCTTATACACCTTGAAAGGATAACGTTTGAAATGAACAATGGGTTTGGAAGGTGTACACGCTTGTGTGTAACTAGAATTCACGTATAAACCGAGAAATATAAATATAATAAAGTATAATAAGGATGGGTAAAAAATGAACCCAAAAAAATAATGTTTACCCTTCAAAAAACGAAAAATACAAATAAAGTCGTGGATATTGCGTGGCTAATTAACCACGCATTTACCACACAACCAGCGTGGTAATTGCGTGGCTAATTAGCCACGCAATAGCCACGACTGTATTTGTATTTTTTGTGTTTTGAAGGCCAAAAATTATTTTTTTGGGTTCATTTTTTGTACATATTTGTTATACTTTATTATCTTTATATTTCTCGGTTTATACATAAATTGGACTTACACACAAGCCTTTACACCTTTTAAACACGTTACTCATTAATAAAACGAAAACGAAAACGAAAACGGATGAGGCTTATTGCGTGGCTATTTCGTGGTTAAAAGTCAAAGAAAGTCAAAGAAAATGTTTGTGTTTATTGCGTGGCTAATGCTTTGCGTGGCTGATGCGTGGAAAAATGTTGGTGGCTATTGCGTGGCTAAATTTGGGTGGTTATTGCGTGGCTAAATTTGGGTTGATATTGCGTGGTAGTTGCGTGGTTAATATATATAAATGGAAAACAATAAATACAGTCGTGTCTATTGCGTGGCTAATTAACCACGCATTAACCACGCACTGTCTGGTTGTGTGGTAAATGCGTGGTTAATTAGCCACGCAATAGCCACGACTGTATTTGTATTTTTCGTTTTTTGAAGGGTAAACATTATTTTTTTGGGTTCATTTTTTACACATCCTTATTATACTTTATTATCTTTATATTTCTCGGTTTATACGTGAATTCGAGTTACACACAAGCGTGTACACCTTCCAAACTCGTTACTCATTTCAAGTTTTTCCTTTCAATGTGTATAAACGTATGTAGTTTTAATACACCAATTCATTGATGGACACACACACTCATACTTATATACACTCATTCTCATATACACTCATACTTATACTCATACACATGATTGTATGCGTATCAATGTGTTGGTGTGTTAAAATCACAAGTGCTTATACACCTTGAAAGGATAACGTTTGAAATGAACAATGGGTTTGGAAGGTGTACACGCTTGTGTGTAACTAGAATTCACGTATAAACCGAGAAATATAAATATAATAAAGTATAATAAGGATGGGTAAAAAATGAACCCAAAAAAATAATGTTTACCCTTCAAAAAACGAAAAATACAAATAAAGTCGTGGATATTGCGTGGCTAATTAACCACGCATTTACCACACAACCAGCGTGGTAATTGCGTGGCTAATTAGCCAAGCAATAGCCACGACTGTATTTGTATTTTTTGTGTTTTGAAGGCCAAAAATTATTTTTTTGGGTTCATTTTTTGTACATATTTGTTATACTTTATTATCTTTATATTTCTCGGTTTATACATAAATTGGACTTACACACAAGCGTTTACACCTTTTAAACACGTTACTCATTAATAAAACGAAAACGAAAACGAAAACGGATGAGGCTTATTGCGTGGCTATTTCGTGGTTAAAAGTCAAAGAAAGTCAAAGAAAATGTTTGTGTTTATTGCGTGGCTAATGCTTTGCGTGGCTGATGCGTGGAAAAATGTTGGTGGCTATTGCGTGGCTAAATTTGGGTGGTTATTGCGTGGCTAAATTTGGGTTGATATTGCGTGGTAGTTGCGTGGTTAATATATATAAATGGAAAACAATAAATACAGTCGTGTCTATTGCGTGGCTAATTAACCACGCATTAACCACGCACTGTCTGGTTGTGTGGTAAATGCGTGGTTAATTAGCCACGCAATAGCCACGACTGTATTTGTATTTTTCGTTTTTTGAAGGGTAAACATTATTTTTTTGGGTTCATTTTTTACACATCCTTATTATACTTTATTATCTTTATATTTCTCGGTTTATACGTGAATTCGAGTTACACACAAGCGTGTACACCTTCCAAACTCGTTACTCATTTCAAGTTTTTCCTTTCAATGTGTATAAACGTATGTAGTTTTAATACACCAATTCACTGATGGACACACACACTCATACTTATATACACTCATTCTCATATACACTCATACTTATACTCATACACATGATTGTATGCGTATCAATGTGTTGGTGTGTTAAAATCACAAGTGCTTATACACCTTGAAAGGATAACGTTTGAAATGAACAATGGGTTTGGAAGGTGTACACGCTTGTGTGTAACTAGAATTCACGTATAAACCGAGAAATATAAATATAATAAAGTATAATAAGGATGGGTAAAAAATGAACCCAAAAAAATAATGTTTACCCTTCAAAAAACGAAAAATACAAATAAAGTCGTGGATATTGCGTGGCTAATTAACCACGCATTTACCACACAACCAGCGTGGTAATTGCGTGGCTAATTAGCCAAGCAATAGCCACGACTGTATTTGTATTTTTTGTGTTTTGAAGGCCAAAAATTATTTTTTTGGGTTCATTTTTTGTACATATTTGTTATACTTTATTATCTTTATATTTCTCGGTTTATACATAAATTGGACTTACACACAAGCGTTTACACCTTTTAAACACGTTACTCATTAATAAAACGAAAACGAAAACGAAAACGGATGAGGCTTATTGCGTGGCTATTTCGTGGTTAAAAGTCAAAGAAAGTCAAAGAAAATGTTTGTGTTTATTGCGTGGCTAATGCTTTGCGTGGCTGATGCGTGGAAAAATGTTGGTGGCTATTGCGTGGCTAAATTTGGGTGGTTATTGCGTGGCTAAATTTGGGTTGATATTGCGTGGTAGTTGCGTGGTTAATATATATAAATGGAAAACAATAAATACAGTCGTGTCTATTGCGTGGCTAATTAACCACGCATTAACCACGCACTGTCTGGTTGTGTGGTAAATGCGTGGTTAATTAGCCACGCAATAGCCACGACTGTATTTGTATTTTTCGTTTTTTGAAGGGTAAACATTATTTTTTTGGGTTCATTTTTTACACATCCTTATTATACTTTATTATCTTTATATTTCTCGGTTTATACGTGAATTCGAGTTACACACAAGCGTGTACACCTTCCAAACTCGTTACTCATTTCAAGTTTTTCCTTTCAATGTGTATAAACGTATGTAGTTTTAATACACCAATTCACTGATGGACACACACACTCATACTTATATACACTCATTCTCATATACACTCATACTTATACTCATACACATGATTGTATGCGTATCAATGTGTTGGTGTGTTAAAATCACAAGTGCTTATACACCTTGAAAGGATAACGTTTGAAATGAACAATGGGTTTGGAAGGTGTACACGCTTGTGTGTAACTAGAATTCACGTATAAACCGAGAAATATAAATATAATAAAGTATAATAAGGATGGGTAAAAAATGAACCCAAAAAAATAATGTTTACCCTTCAAAAAACGAAAAATACAAATAAAGTCGTGGATATTGCGTGGCTAATTAACCACGCATTTACCACACAACCAGCGTGGTAATTGCGTGGCTAATTAGCCACGCAATAGCCACGACTGTATTTGTATTTTTTGTGTTTTGAAGGCCAAAAATTATTTTTTTGGGTTCATTTTTTGTACATATTTGTTATACTTTATTATCTTTATATTTCTCGGTTTATACATAAATTGGACTTACACACAAGCCTTTACACCTTTTAAACACGTTACTCATTAATAAAACGAAAACGAAAACGAAAACGGATGAGGCTTATTGCGTGGCTATTTCGTGGTTAAAAGTCAAAGAAAGTCAAAGAAAATGTTTGTGTTTATTGCGTGGCTAATGCTTTGCGTGGCTGATGCGTGGAAAAATGTTGGTGGCTATTGCGTGGCTAAATTTGGGTGGTTATTGCGTGGCTAAATTTGGGTTGATATTGCGTGGTAGTTGCGTGGTTAATATATATAAATGGAAAACAATAAATACAGTCGTGTCTATTGCGTGGCTAATTAACCACGCATTAACCACGCACTGTCTGGTTGTGTGGTAAATGCGTGGTTAATTAGCCACGCAATAGCCACGACTGTATTTGTATTTTTCGTTTTTTGAAGGGTAAACATTATTTTTTTGGGTTCATTTTTTACACATCCTTATTATACTTTATTATCTTTATATTTCTCGGTTTATACGTGAATTCGAGTTACACACAAGCGTGTACACCTTCCAAACTCGTTACTCATTTCAAGTTTTTCCTTTCAATGTGTATAAACGTATGTAGTTTTAATACACCAATTCATTGATGGACACACACACTCATACTTATATACACTCATTCTCATATACACTCATACTTATACTCATACACATGATTGTATGCGTATCAATGTGTTGGTGTGTTAAAATCACAAGTGCTTATACACCTTGAAAGGATAACGTTTGAAATGAACAATGGGTTTGGAAGGTGTACACGCTTGTGTGTAACTAGAATTCACGTATAAACCGAGAAATATAAATATAATAAAGTATAATAAGGATGGGTAAAAAATGAACCCAAAAAAATAATGTTTACCCTTCAAAAAACGAAAAATACAAATAAAGTCGTGGATATTGCGTGGCTAATTAACCACGCATTTACCACACAACCAGCGTGGTAATTGCGTGGCTAATTAGCCACGCAATAGCCACGACTGTATTTGTATTTTTTGTGTTTTGAAGGCCAAAAATTATTTTTTTGGGTTCATTTTTTGTACATATTTGTTATACTTTATTATCTTTATATTTCTCGGTTTATACATAAATTGGACTTACACACAAGCCTTTACACCTTTTAAACACGTTACTCATTAATAAAACGAAAACGAAAACGAAAACGGATGAGGCTTATTGCGTGGCTATTTCGTGGTTAAAAGTCAAAGAAAGTCAAAGAAAATGTTTGTGTTTATTGCGTGGCTAATGCTTTGCGTGGCTGATGCGTGGAAAAATGTTGGTGGCTATTGCGTGGCTAAATTTGGGTGGTTATTGCGTGGCTAAATTTGGGTTGATATTGCGTGGTAGTTGCGTGGTTAATATATATAAATGGAAAACAATAAATACAGTCGTGTCTATTGCGTGGCTAATTAACCACGCATTAACCACGCACTGTCTGGTTGTGTGGTAAATGCGTGGTTAATTAGCCACGCAATAGCCACGACTGTATTTGTATTTTTCGTTTTTTGAAGGGTAAACATTATTTTTTTGGGTTCATTTTTTACACATCCTTATTATACTTTATTATCTTTATATTTCTCGGTTTATACGTGAATTCGAGTTACACACAAGCGTGTACACCTTCCAAACTCGTTACTCATTTCAAGTTTTTCCTTTCAATGTGTATAAACGTATGTAGTTTTAATACACCAATTCATTGATGGACACACACACTCATACTTATATACACTCATTCTCATATACACTCATACTTATACTCATACACATGATTGTATGCGTATCAATGTGTTGGTGTGTTAAAATCACAAGTGCTTATACACCTTGAAAGGATAACGTTTGAAATGAACAATGGGTTTGGAAGGTGTACACGCTTGTGTGTAACTAGAATTCACGTATAAACCGAGAAATATAAATATAATAAAGTATAATAAGGATGGGTAAAAAATGAACCCAAAAAAATAATGTTTACCCTTCAAAAAACGAAAAATACAAATAAAGTCGTGGATATTGCGTGGCTAATTAACCACGCATTTACCACACAACCAGCGTGGTAATTGCGTGGCTAATTAGCCAAGCAATAGCCACGACTGTATTTGTATTTTTTGTGTTTTGAAGGCCAAAAATTATTTTTTTGGGTTCATTTTTTGTACATATTTGTTATACTTTATTATCTTTATATTTCTCGGTTTATACATAAATTGGACTTACACACAAGCGTTTACACCTTTTAAACACGTTACTCATTAATAAAACGAAAACGAAAACGAAAACGGATGAGGCTTATTGCGTGGCTATTTCGTGGTTAAAAGTCAAAGAAAGTCAAAGAAAATGTTTGTGTTTATTGCGTGGCTAATGCTTTGCGTGGCTGATGCGTGGAAAAATGTTGGTGGCTATTGCGTGGCTAAATTTGGGTGGTTATTGCGTGGCTAAATTTGGGTTGATATTGCGTGGTAGTTGCGTGGTTAATATATATAAATGGAAAACAATAAATACAGTCGTGTCTATTGCGTGGCTAATTAACCACGCATTAACCACGCACTGTCTGGTTGTGTGGTAAATGCGTGGTTAATTAGCCACGCAATAGCCACGACTGTATTTGTATTTTTCGTTTTTTGAAGGGTAAACATTATTTTTTTGGGTTCATTTTTTACACATCCTTATTATACTTTATTATCTTTATATTTCTCGGTTTATACGTGAATTCGAGTTACACACAAGCGTGTACACCTTCCAAACTCGTTACTCATTTCAAGTTTTTCCTTTCAATGTGTATAAACGTATGTAGTTTTAATACACCAATTCACTGATGGACACACACACTCATACTTATATACACTCATTCTCATATACACTCATACTTATACTCATACACATGATTGTATGCGTATCAATGTGTTGGTGTGTTAAAATCACAAGTGCTTATACACCTTGAAAGGATAACGTTTGAAATGAACAATGGGTTTGGAAGGTGTACACGCTTGTGTGTAACTAGAATTCACGTATAAACCGAGAAATATAAAGATAATAAAGTATAATAAGGATGGGTAAAAAATGAACCCAAAAAAATAATGTTTACCCTTCAAAAAACGAAAAATACAAATAAAGTCGTGGATATTGCGTCGCTAATTAACCACGCATTTACCACACAACCAGACAGTGCGTGGTAATTGCGTGGCTAATTAGCCACGCAATAGCCACGACTGTATTTGTATTTTTTGTTTTTTGAAGGCCAAAAATTATTTTTTTGGGTTCATTTTTTGTACATATTTGTTATACTTTATTATCTTTATATTTCTCGGTTTATACATAAATTGGACTTACACACAAGCGTTTACACCTTTTAAACACGTTACTCATTAATAAAACGAAAACGAAAACGGATGAGGCTTATTGCGTGGCTATTTCGTGGTTAAAAGTCAAAGAAAGTCAAAGAAAATGTTTGTGTTTATTGCGTGGCTAATGCTTTGCGTGGCTGATGCGTGGAAAAATGTTGGTGGCTATTGCGTGGCTAAATTTGGGTGGTTATTGCGTGGCTAAATTTGGGTTGATATTGCGTGGTAGTTGCGTGGTTAATATATATAAATGGAAAACAATAAATACAGTCGTGTCTATTGCGTGGCTAATTAACCACGCATTAACCACGCACTGTCTGGTTGTGTGGT
The DNA here is from genome assembly GCA_023525715.1 of Cichorium intybus. Taxonomy (NCBI): domain Eukaryota; kingdom Viridiplantae; phylum Streptophyta; class Magnoliopsida; order Asterales; family Asteraceae; genus Cichorium; species Cichorium intybus. The sequence goes on from CM042009.1 coordinate 141,959,968, forward strand.
AAATGCGTGGTTAATTAGCCACGAAATAGCCACGACTGTATTTGTATTTTTCGTTTTTTGAAGGGTAAACATTATTTTTTTGGGTTCATTTTTTACACATCCTTATTATACTTTATTATCTTTATATTTCTCGGTTTATACGTGAATTCGAGTTACACACAAGCGTGTACACCTTCCAAACTCGTTACTCATTTCAAGTTTTTCCTTTCAATGTGTATAAACGTATGTAGTTTTAATACACCAATTCATTGATGGACACACACACTCATACTTATATACACTCATTCTCATATACACTCATACTTATACTCATACACATGATTGTATGTGTATCAATGTGTTGGTGTGTTAAAATCACAAATGCTTATACACCTTGAAAGGATAACGTTTGAAATGAACAATGGGTTTGGAAGGTGTACACGCTTGTGTGAAACTAGAATTCACGTATAAACCGAGAAATATAAAGATAATAAAGTATAATAAGGATGGGTAAAAAATGAACCCAAAAAAATAATGTTTACCCTTCAAAAAACGAAAAATACAAATAAAGTCGTGGATATTGCGTGGCTAATTAACCACGCATTTACCACACAACCAGACAGTGCGTGGTAATTGCGTGGCTAATTAGCCACGCAATAGCCACGACTGTATTTGTATTTTTTGTTTTTTGAAGGCCAAAAATTATTTTTTTGGGTTCATTTTTTGTACATCTTTGTTATACTTTATTATCTTTATATTTCTCGGTTTATACATAAATTGGACTTACACACAAGCGTTTACACCTTTTAAACACGTTACTCATTAATAAAACGAAAACGAAAACGGATGAGGCTTATTGCGTGGCTATTTCGTGGTTAAAAGTCAAAGAAAGTCAAAGAAAATGTTTGTGTTTATTGCGTGGCTAATGCTTTGCGTGGCTGATGCGTGGAAAAATGTTGGTGGCTATTGCGTGGCTAAATTTGGGTGGTTATTGCGTGGCTAAATTTGGGTTGATATTGCGTGGTAGTTGCGTGGTTAATATATATAAATGGAAAACAATAAATACAGTCGTGTCTATTGCGTGGCTAATTAACCACGCATTAACCACGCACTGTCTGGTTGTGTGGTAAATGCGTGGTTAATTAGCCACGCAATAGCCACGACTGTATTTGTATTTTTCGTTTTTTGAAGGGTAAACATTATTTTTTTGGGTTCATTTTTTACACATCCTTATTATACTTTATTATCTTTATATTTCTCGGTTTATACGTGAATTCGAGTTACACACAAGCGTGTACACCTTCCAAACTCGTTACTCATTTCAAGTTTTTCCTTTCAATGTGTATAAACGTATGTAGTTTTAATACACCAATTCATTGATGGACACACACACTCATACTTATATACACTCATTCTCATATACACTCATACTTATACTCATACACATGATTGTATGCGTATCAATGTGTTGGTGTGTTAAAATCACAAATGCTTATACACCTTGAAAGGATAACGTTTGAAATGAACAATGGGTTTGGAAGGTGTACACGCTTGTGTGAAACTAGAATTCACGTATAAACCGAGAAATATAAAGATAATAAAGTATAATAAGGATGGGTAAAAAATGAACCCAAAAAAATAATGTTTACCCTTCAAAAAACGAAAAATACAAATAAAGTCGTGGATATTGCGTGGCTAATTAACCACGCATTTACCACACAACCAGACAGTGCGTGGTAATTGCGTGGCTAATTAACCACGCAATAGCCACGACTGTATTTGTATTTTTTGTTTTTTGAAGGCCAAAAATTATTTTTGTGGGTTCATTTTTTGTACATCTTTGTTATACTTTATTATCTTTATATTTCTCGGTTTATACGTAAATTGGACTTACACACAAGCGTTTACACCTTTTAAACACGTTACTCATTAATAAAACGAAAACGAAAACGAAAACGGATGAGGCTTATTGCGTGGCTATTTCGTGGTTAAAAGTCAAAGAAAGTCAAAGAAAATGTTTGTGTTTATTGCGTGGCTAATGCTTTGCGTGGCTGATGCGTGGAAAAATGTTGGTGGCTATTGCGTGGCTAAATTTGGGTGGTTATTGCGTGGCTAAATTTAGGTTGATATTGCGTGGTAGTTGCGTGGTTAATATATATAAATGGAAAACAATAAATACAGTCGTGTCTATTGCATGGCTAATTAACCACGCATTAACCACGCACTGTCTGGTTGTGTGGTAAATGCGTGGTTAATTAGCCACGCAATAGCCACGACTGTATTTGTATTTTTCGTTTTTTGAAGGGTAAACATTATTTTTTTGGGTTCATTTTTTACACATCCTTATTATACTTTATTATCTTTATATTTCTCGGTTTATACGTGAATTCGAGTTACACACAAGCGTGTACACCTTCCAAACTCGTTACTCATTTCAAGTTTTTCCTTTCAATGTGTATAAACGTATGTAGTTTTAATACACCAATTCATTGATGGACACACACACTCATACTTATATACACTCATTCTCATATACACTCATACTTATACTCATACACATGATTGTATGCGTATCAATGTGTTGGTGTGTTAAAATCACAAATGCTTATACACCTTGAAAGGATAACGTTTGAAATGAACAATGGGTTTGGAAGGTGTACACGCTTGTGTGAAACTAGAATTCACGTATAAACCGAGAAATATAAAGATAATAAAGTATAATAAGGATGGGTAAAAAATGAACCCAAAAAAATAATGTTTACCCTTCAAAAAACGAAAAATACAAATAAAGTCGTGGATATTGCGTGGCTAATTAACCACGCATTTACCACACAACCAGACAGTGCGTGGTAATTGCGTGGCTAATTAACCACGCAATAGCCACGACTGTATTTGTATTTTTTGTTTTTTGAAGGCCAAAAATTATTTTTTTGGGTTCATTTTTTGTACATCTTTGTTATACTTTATTATCTTTATATTTCTCGGTTTATACGTAAATTGGACTTACACACAAGCGTTTACACCTTTTAAACACGTTACTCATTAATAAAACGAAAACGAAAACGAAAACGGATGAGGCTTATTGCGTGGCTATTTCGTGGTTAAAAGTCAAAGAAAGTCAAAGAAAATGTTTGTGTTTATTGCGTGGCTAATGCTTTGCGTGGCTGATGCGTGGAAAAATGTTGGTGGCTATTGCGTGGCTAAATTTGGGTGGTTATTGCGTGGCTAAATTTAGGTTGATATTGCGTGGTAGTTGCGTGGTTAATATATATAAATGGAAAACAATAAATACAGTCGTGTCTATTGCATGGCTAATTAACCACGCATTAACCACGCACTGTCTGGTTGTGTGGTAAATGCGTGGTTAATTAGCCACGCAATAGCCACGACTGTATTTGTATTTTTCGTTTTTTGAAGGGTAAACATTATTTTTTTGGGTTCATTTTTTACACATCCTTATTATACTTTATTATCTTTATATTTCTCGGTTTATACGTGAATTCGAGTTACACACAAGCGTGTACACCTTCCAAACTCGTTACTCATTTCAAGTTTTTCCTTTCAATGTGTATAAACGTATGTAGTTTTAATACACCAATTCATTGATGGACACACACACTCATACTTATATACACTCATTCTCATATACACTCATACTTATACTCATACACATGATTGTATGCGTATCAATGTGTTGGTGTGTTAAAATCACAAATGCTTATACACCTTGAAAGGATAACGTTTGAAATGAACAATGGGTTTGGAAGGTGTACACGCTTGTGTGAAACTAGAATTCACGTATAAACCGAGAAATATAAAGATAATAAAGTATAATAAGGATGGGTAAAAAATGAACCCAAAAAAATAATGTTTACCCTTCAAAAAACGAAAAATACAAATAAAGTCGTGGATATTGCGTGGCTAATTAACCACGCATTTACCACACAACCAGACAGTGCGTGGTAATTGCGTGGCTAATTAACCACGCAATAGCCACGACTGTATTTGTATTTTTTGTTTTTTGAAGGCCAAAAATTATTTTTTTGGGTTCATTTTTTGTACATCTTTGTTATACTTTATTATCTTTATATTTCTCGGTTTATACGTAAATTGGACTTACACACAAGCGTTTACACCTTTTAAACACGTTACTCATTAATAAAACGAAAACGAAAACGAAAACGGATGAGGCTTATTGCGTGGCTATTTCGTGGTTAAAAGTCAAAGAAAGTCAAACAAAATGTTTGTGTTTATTGCGTGGCTAATGCTTTGCGTGGCTGATGCGTGGAAAAATGTTGGTGGCTATTGCGTGGCTAAATTTGGGTGGTTATTGCGTGGCTAAATTTAGGTTGATATTGCGTGGTAGTTGCGTGGTTAATATATATAAATGGAAAACAATAAATACAGTCGTGTCTATTGCATGGCTAATTAACCACGCATTAACCACGCACTGTCTGGTTGTGTGGTAAATGCGTGGTTAATTAGCCACGCAATAGCCACGACTGTATTTGTATTTTTCGTTTTTTGAAGGGTAAACATTATTTTTTTGGGTTCATTTTTTACACATCCTTATTATACTTTATTATCTTTATATTTCTCGGTTTATACGTGAATTCGAGTTACACACAAGCGTGTACACCTTCCAAACTCGTTACTCATTTCAAGTTTTTCCTTTCAATGTGTATAAACGTATGTAGTTTTAATACACCAATTCATTGATGGACACACACACTCATACTTATATACACTCATTCTCATATACACTCATACTTATACTCATACACATGATTGTATGCGTATCAATGTGTTGGTGTGTTAAAATCACAAATGCTTATACACCTTGAAAGGATAACGTTTGAAATGAACAATGGGTTTGGAAGGTGTACACGCTTGTGTGAAACTAGAATTCACGTATAAACCGAGAAATATAAAGATAATAAAGTATAATAAGGATGGGTAAAAAATGAACCCAAAAAAATAATGTTTACCCTTCAAAAAACGAAAAATACAAATAAAGTCGTGGATATTGCGTGGCTAATTAACCACGCATTTACCACACAACCAGACAGTGCGTGGTAATTGCGTGGCTAATTAACCACGCAATAGCCACGACTGTATTTGTATTTTTTGTTTTTTGAAGGCCAAAAATTATTTTTTTGGGTTCATTTTTTGTACATCTTTGTTATACTTTATTATCTTTATATTTCTCGGTTTATACGTAAATTGGACTTACACACAAGCGTTTACACCTTTTAAACACGTTACTCATTAATAAAACGAAAACGAAAACGAAAACGGATGAGGCTTATTGCGTGGCTATTTCGTGGTTAAAAGTCAAAGAAAGTCAAACAAAATGTTTGTGTTTATTGCGTGGCTAATGCTTTGCGTGGCTGATGCGTGGAAAAATGTTGGTGGCTATTGCGTGGCTAAATTTGGGTGGTTATTGCGTGGCTAAATTTAGGTTGATATTGCGTGGTAGTTGCGTGGTTAATATATATAAATGGAAAACAATAAATACAGTCGTGTCTATTGCATGGCTAATTAACCACGCATTAACCACGCACTGTCTGGTTGTGTGGTAAATGCGTGGTTAATTAGCCACGCAATAGCCACGACTGTATTTGTATTTTTCGTTTTTTGAAGGGTAAACATTATTTTTTTGGGTTCATTTTTTACACATCCTTATTATACTTTATTATCTTTATATTTCTCGGTTTATACGTGAATTCGAGTTACACACAAGCGTGTACACCTTCCAAACTCGTTACTCATTTCAAGTTTTTCCTTTCAATGTGTATAAACGTATGTAGTTTTAATACACCAATTCATTGATGGACACACACACTCATACTTATATACACTCATTCTCATATACACTCATACTTATACTCATACACATGATTGTATGCGTATCAATGTGTTGGTGTGTTAAAATCACAAATGCTTATACACCTTGAAAGGATAACGTTTGAAATGAACAATGGGTTTGGAAGGTGTACACGCTTGTGTGAAACTAGAATTCACGTATAAACCGAGAAATATAAAGATAATAAAGTATAATAAGGATGGGTAAAAAATGAACCCAAAAAAATAATGTTTACCCTTCAAAAAACGAAAAATACAAATAAAGTCGTGGATATTGCGTGGCTAATTAACCACGCATTTACCACACAACCAGACAGTGCGTGGTAATTGCGTGGCTAATTAACCACGCAATAGCCACGACTGTATTTGTATTTTTTGTTTTTTGAAGGCCAAAAATTATTTTTTTGGGTTCATTTTTTGTACATCTTTGTTATACTTTATTATCTTTATATTTCTCGGTTTATACGTAAATTGGACTTACACACAAGCGTTTACACCTTTTAAACACGTTACTCATTAATAAAACGAAAACGAAAACGAAAACGGATGAGGCTTATTGCGTGGCTATTTCGTGGTTAAAAGTCAAAGAAAGTCAAAGAAAATGTTTGTGTTTATTGCGTGGCTAATGCTTTGCGTGGCTGATGCGTGGAAAAATGTTGGTGGCTATTGCGTGGCTAAATTTGGGTGGTTATTGCGTGGCTAAATTTAGGTTGATATTGCGTGGTAGTTGCGTGGTTAATATATATAAATGGAAAACAATAAATACAGTCGTGTCTATTGCATGGCTAATTAACCACGCATTAACCACGCACTGTCTGGTTGTGTGGTAAATGCGTGGTTAATTAGCCACGCAATAGCCACGACTGTATTTGTATTTTTCGTTTTTTGAAGGGTAAACATTATTTTTTTGGGTTCATTTTTTACACATCCTTATTATACTTTATTATCTTTATATTTCTCGGTTTATACGTGAATTCGAGTTACACACAAGCGTGTACACCTTCCAAACTCGTTACTCATTTCAAGTTTTTCCTTTCAATGTGTATAAACGTATGTAGTTTTAATACACCAATTCATTGATAGACACACACACTCATACTTATATACACTCATTCTCATATACACTCATACTTATACTCATACACATGATTGTATGCGTATCAATGTGTTGGTGTGTTAAAATCACAAGTGCTTATACACCTTGAAAGGATAACGTTTGAAATGAACAATGGGTTTGGAAGGTGTACACGCTTGTGTGTAACTAGAATTCACGTATAAACCGAGAAATATAAAGATAATAAAGTATAATAAGGATGGGTAAAAAATGAACCCAAAAAAATAATGTTTACCCTTCAAAAAACGAAAAATACAAATAAAGTCGTGGATATTGCGTCGCTAATTAACCACGCATTTACCACACAACCAGACAGTGCGTGGTAATTGCGTGGCTAATTAGCCACGCAATAGCCACGACTGTATTTGTATTTTTTGTTTTTTGAAGGCCAAAAATTATTTTTTTGGGTTCATTTTTTGTACATATTTGTTATACTTTATTATCTTTATATTTCTCGGTTTATACATAAATTGGACTTACACACAAGCGTTTACACCTTTTAAACACGTTACTCATTAATAAAACGAAAACGAAAACGGATGAGGCTTATTGCGTGGCTATTTCGTGGTTAAAAGTCAAAGAAAGTCAAAGAAAATGTTTGTGTTTATTGCGTGGCTAATGCTTTGCGTGGCTGATGCGTGGAAAAATGTTGGTGGCTATTGCGTGGCTAAATTTGGGTGGTTATTGCGTGGCTAAATTTGGGTTGATATTGCGTGGTAGTTGCGTGGTTAATATATATAAATGGAAAACAATAAATACAGTCGTGTCTATTGCGTGGCTAATTAACCACGCATTAACCACGCACTGTCTGGTTGTGTGGTAAATGCGTGGTTAATTAGCCACGAAATAGCCACGACTGTATTTGTATTTTTCGTTTTTTGAAGGGTAAACATTATTTTTTTGGGTTCATTTTTTACACATCCTTATTATACTTTATTATCTTTATATTTCTCGGTTTATACGTGAATTCGAGTTACACACAAGCATGTACACCTTCCAAACTCGTTACTCATTTCAAGTTTTTCCTTTCAATGTGTATAAACGTATGTAGTTTTAATACACCAATTCATTGATGGACACACACACTCATACTTATATACACTCATTCTCATATACACTCATACTTATACTCATACACATGATTGTATGTGTATCAATGTGTTGGTGTGTTAAAATCACAAATGCTTATACACCTTGAAAGGATAACGTTTGAAATGAACAATGGGTTTGGAAGGTGTACACGCTTGTGTGAAACTAGAATTCACGTATAAACCGAGAAATATAAAGATAATAAAGTATAATAAGGATGGGTAAAAAATGAACCCAAAAAAATAATGTTTACCCTTCAAAAAACGAAAAATACAAATAAAGTCGTGGATATTGCGTGGCTAATTAACCACGCATTTACCACACAACCAGACAGTGCGTGGTAATTGCGTGGCTAATTAGCCACGCAATAGCCACGACTGTATTTGTATTTTTTGTTTTTTGAAGGCCAAAAATTATTTTTTTGGGTTCATTTTTTGTACATATTTGTTATACTTTATTATCTTTATATTTCTCGGTTTATACATAAATTGGACTTACACACAAGCGTTTACACCTTTTAAACACGTTACTCATTAATAAAACGAAAACGAAAACGGATGAGGCTTATTGCGTGGCTATTTCGTGGTTAAAAGTCAAAGAAAGTCAAAGAAAATGTTTGTGTTTATTGCGTGGCTAATGCTTTGCGTGGCTGATGCGTGGAAAAATGTTGGTGGCTATTGCGTGGCTAAATTTGGGTGGTTATTGCGTGGCTAAATTTGGGTTGATATTGCGTGGTAGTTGCGTGGTTAATATATATAAATGGAAAACAATAAATACAGTCGTGTCTATTGCGTGGCTAATTAACCACGCATTAACCACGCACTGTCTGGTTGTGTGGTAAATGCGTGGTTAATTAGCCACGCAATAGCCACGACTGTATTTGTATTTTTCGTTTTTTGAAGGGTAAACATTATTTTTTTGGGTTCATTTTTTACACATCCTTATTATACTTTATTATCTTTATATTTCTCGGTTTATACGTGAATTCGAGTTACACACAAGCGTGTACACCTTCCAAACTCGTTACTCATTTCAAGTTTTTCCTTTCAATGTGTATAAACGTATGTAGTTTTAATACACCAATTCATTGATGGACACACACACTCATACTTATATACACTCATTCTCATATACACTCATACTTATACTCATACACATGATTGTATGCGTATCAATGTGTTGGTGTGTTAAAATCACAAATGCTTATACACCTTGAAAGGATAACGTTTGAAATGAACAATGGGTTTGGAAGGTGTACACGCTTGTGTGAAACTAGAATTCACGTATAAACCGAGAAATATAAAGATAATAAAGTATAATAAGGATGGGTAAAAAATGAACCCAAAAAAATAATGTTTACCCTTCAAAAAACGAAAAATACAAATAAAGTCGTGGATATTGCGTGGCTAATTAACCACGCATTTACCACACAACCAGACAGTGCGTGGTAATTGCGTGGCTAATTAACCACGCAATAGCCACGACTGTATTTGTATTTTTTGTTTTTTGAAGGCCAAAAATTATTTTTTTGGGTTCATTTTTTGTACATCTTTGTTATACTTTATTATCTTTATATTTCTCGGTTTATACGTAAATTGGACTTACACACAAGCGTTTACACCTTTTAAACACGTTACTCATTAATAAAACGAAAACGAAAACGAAAACGGATGAGGCTTATTGCGTGGCTATTTCGTGGTTAAAAGTCAAAGAAAGTCAAACAAAATGTTTGTGTTTATTGCGTGGCTAATGCTTTGCGTGGCTGATGCGTGGAAAAATGTTGGTGGCTATTGCGTGGCTAAATTTGGGTGGTTATTGCGTGGCTAAATTTAGGTTGATATTGCGTGGTAGTTGCGTGGTTAATATATATAAATGGAAAACAATAAATACAGTCGTGTCTATTGCATGGCTAATTAACCACGCATTAACCACGCACTGTCTGGTTGTGTGGTAAATGCGTGGTTAATTAGCCACGCAATAGCCACGACTGTATTTGTATTTTTCGTTTTTTGAAGGGTAAACATTATTTTTTTGGGTTCATTTTTTACACATCCTTATTATACTTTATTATCTTTATATTTCTCGGTTTATACGTGAATTCGAGTTACACACAAGCGTGTACACCTTCCAAACTCGTTACTCATTTCAAGTTTTTCCTTTCAATGTGTATAAACGTATGTAGTTTTAATACACCAATTCATTGATGGACACACACACTCATACTTATATACACTCATTCTCATATACACTCATACTTATACTCATACACATGATTGTATGCGTATCAATGTGTTGGTGTGTTAAAATCACAAATGCTTATACACCTTGAAAGGATAACGTTTGAAATGAACAATGGGTTTGGAAGGTGTACACGCTTGTGTGAAACTAGAATTCACGTATAAACCGAGAAATATAAAGATAATAAAGTATAATAAGGATGGGTAAAAAATGAACCCAAAAAAATAATGTTTACCCTTCAAAAAACGAAAAATACAAATAAAGTCGTGGATATTGCGTGGCTAATTAACCACGCATTTACCACACAACCAGACAGTGCGTGGTAATTGCGTGGCTAATTAACCACGCAATAGCCACGACTGTATTTGTATTTTTTGTTTTTTGAAGGCCAAAAATTATTTTTTTGGGTTCATTTTTTGTACATCTTTGTTATACTTTATTATCTTTATATTTCTCGGTTTATACGTAAATTGGACTTACACACAAGCGTTTACACCTTTTAAACACGTTACTCATTAATAAAACGAAAACGAAAACGAAAACGGATGAGGCTTATTGCGTGGCTATTTCGTGGTTAAAAGTCAAAGAAAGTCAAAGAAAATGTTTGTGTTTATTGCGTGGCTAATGCTTTGCGTGGCTGATGCGTGGAAAAATGTTGGTGGCTATTGCGTGGCTAAATTTGGGTGGTTATTGCGTGGCTAAATTTAGGTTGATATTGCGTGGTAGTTGCGTGGTTAATATATATAAATGGAAAACAATAAATACAGTCGTGTCTATTGCATGGCTAATTAACCACGCATTAACCACGCACTGTCTGGTTGTGTGGTAAATGCGTGGTTAATTAGCCACGCAATAGCCACGACTGTATTTGTATTTTTCGTTTTTTGAAGGGTAAACATTATTTTTTTGGGTTCATTTTTTACACATCCTTATTATACTTTATTATCTTTATATTTCTCGGTTTATACGTGAATTCGAGTTACACACAAGCGTGTACACCTTCCAAACTCGTTACTCATTTCAAGTTTTTCCTTTCAATGTGTATAAACGTATGTAGTTTTAATACACCAATTCATTGATAGACACACACACTCATACTTATATACACTCATTCTCATATACACTCATACTTATACTCATACACATGATTGTATGCGTATCAATGTGTTGGTGTGTTAAAATCACAAGTGCTTATACACCTTGAAAGGATAACGTTTGAAATGAACAATGGGTTTGGAAGGTGTACACGCTTGTGTGTAACTAGAATTCACGTATAAACCGAGAAATATAAAGATAATAAAGTATAATAAGGATGGGTAAAAAATGAACCCAAAAAAATAATGTTTACCCTTCAAAAAACGAAAAATACAAATAATGTCGTGGATATTGCGTCGCTAATTAACCACGCATTTACCACACAACCAGACAGTGCGTGGTAATTGCGTGGCTAATTAGCCACGCAATAGCCACGACTGTATTTGTATTTTTTGTGTTTTGAAGGCCAAAAATTATTTTTTTGGGTTCATTTTTTGTACATATTTGTTATACTTTATATTTCTCGGTTTATACATAAATTGGACTTACACACAAGCGTTTACACCTTTTAAACACGTTACTCATTAATAAAACGAAAACGAAAACGGATGAGGCTTATTGCGTGGCTATTTCGTGGTTAAAAGTCAAAGAAAGTCAAAGAAAATGTTTGTGTTTATTGCGTGGCTAATGCTTTGCGTGGCTGATGCGTGGAAAAATGTTGGTGGCTATTGCGTGGCTAAATTTGGGTGGTTATTGCGTGGCTAAATTTGGGTTGATATTGCGTGGTAGTTGCGTGGTTAATATATATAAATGGAAAACAATAAATACAGTCGTGTCTATTGCGTGGCTAATTAACCACGCATTAACCACGCACTGTCTGGTTGTGTGGTAAATGCGTGGTTAATTAGTCACGCAATAGCCACGACTGTATTTGTATTTTTCGTTTTTTGAAGGGTAAACATTATTTTTTTGGGTTCATTTTTTACACATCCTTATTATACTTTATTATCTTTATATTTCTCGGTTTATACGTGAATTCGAGTTACACACAAGCGTGTACACCTTCCAAACTCGTTACTCATTTCAAGTTTTTCCTTTCAATGTGTATAAACGTATGTAGTTTTAATACACCAATTCATTGATGGACACACACACTCATACTTATATACACTCATTCTCATATACACTCATACTTATACTCATACACATGATTGTATGCGTATCAATGTGTTGGTGTGTTAAAATCACAAGTGCTTATACACCTTGAAAGGATAACGTTTGAAATGAACAATGGGTTTGGAAGGTGTACACGCTTGTGTGTAACTAGAATTCACGTATAAACCGAGAAATATAAAGATAATAAAGTATAATAAGGATGGGTAAAAAATGAACCCAAAAAAATAATGTTTACCCTTCAAAAAACGAAAAATACAAATAAAGTCGTGGATATTGCGTGGCTAATTAACCACGCATTTACCACACAACCAGACAGTGCGTGGTAATTGCGTGGCTAATTAACCACGCAATAGCCACGACTATATTTGTATTTTTTGTTTTTTGAAGGCCAAAAATTATTTTTTTGGGTTCATTTTTTGTACATCTTTGTTATACTTTATTATCTTTATATTTCTCGGTTTATACGTAAATTGGACTTACACACAAGCGTTTACACCTTTTAAACACGTTACTCATTAATAAAACGAAAACGAAAACGAAAACGGATGAGGCTTATTGCGTGGCTATTTCGTGGTTAAAAGTCAAAGAAAGTCAAAGAAAATGTTTGTGTTTATTGCGTGGCTAATGCTTTGCGTGGCTGATGCGTGGAAAAATGTTGGTGGCTATTGCGTGGCTAAATTTGGGTGGTTATTGCGTGGCTAAATTTGGGTTGATATTGCGTGGTAGTTGCGTGGTTAATATATATAAATGGAAAACAATAAATATAGTCGTGTCTATAGCGTGGCTAATTAACCACGCATTAACCACGCACTGTCTGGTTGTGTGGTAAATGTGTGGTTAATTAGCCACGCAATAGCCACGACTGTATTTGTATTTTTCGTTTTTTGAAGGGTAAACATTATTTTTTTGGGTTCATTTTTTACACATCCTTATTATACTTTATTATCTTTATATTTCTCGGTTTATACGTGAATTCGAGTTACACACAAGCGTGTACACCTTCCAAACTCGTTACTCATTTCAAGTTTTTCCTTTCAATGTGTATAAACGTATGTAGTTTTAATACACCAATTCATTGATGGACACACACACTCATACTTATATACACTCATTCTCATATACACTCATACTTATACTCATACACATGATTGTATGCGTATCAATGTGTTGGTGTGTTAAAATCACAAGTGCTTATACACCTTGAAAGGATAACGTTTGAAATGAACAATGGGTTTGGAAGGTGTACACGCTTGTGTGTAACTAGAATTCACGTATAAACCGAGAAATATAAAGATAATAAAGTATAATAAGGATGGGTAAAAAATGAACCCAAAAAAATAATGTTTACCCTTCAAAAAACGAAAAATACAAATAAAGTCGTGGATATTGCGTGGCTAATTAACCACGCATTTACCACACAACCAGACAGTGCGGGGTAATTGCGTGGCTAATTAGCCACGCAATAGCCACGACTGTATTTGTATTTTTTGTTTTTTGAAGGCCAAAAATTATTTTTTTGGGTTCATTTTTTGTACATCTTTGTTATACTTTATTATTTTTATATTTCTCGGTTTATACGTAAATTGGACTTACACACAAGTGTTTACACCTTTTAAACACGTTACTCATTAATAAAACGAAAACGAAAACGAAAACGGATGAGGCTTATTGCGTGGCTATTTCGTGGTTAAAAGTCAAAGAAAGTCAAAGAAAATGTTTGTGTTTATTGCGTGGCTAATGCTTTGTGTGGCTGATGCGTGGAAAAATGTTGGTGGCTATTGCGTGGCTAATATGTGTGTGTTTTGTCAAATGTGGTTAATGACATAAAAAATTGGAACTAATAATAATATTCTTGTATTTTAAAAAAAACGTACTTGCGTGGCTATTTCGTGGCTAAAAGTCAAAGAAAGTCAAAGAAAATGTTTGTGTTTATTGCGTGGCAAATGCTTTGCGTGGCTAATGTGTTTTAAATTTGGGTGGATATTGCGTGGCTAAATTTGGTTGATATTGCGTGGTTAAATTTGGGTAGTTATTACGTGGCTAAACGTGGGTTGATATTGCGTGGCCAAATTTGTGTTGATTTTGCGTGGCTAATTTTGTGTGGAAATTGCGATACCAAATTTTCCGGATTATTGCGTGGCTAATTGTACGTGGTTATGGCGTGGATAATGCGCGTGGCTATTGAGTGTTAAAATGGCGTGGCTAATGCGTGGTAAACTGTGCGTGGTAGTTGCGTGGCAAATTTGCGTGGCTAAAGCGTCACTACAATTTAGACACAAAGGGTTCTTCCACAGGTCGGTTTTCGTGGCTATTGCGTGTCTATTCGGCTTTTGCCACACAACAGCCACGCAAATGTGCGTGGCTAACCCCCCAGTTTTCTAGTAGTGCAAACACTTGGATCTTAGCTTTAATTATTTTGAAGGTCCACTCCCTAGCTTTTTTCAAAACTTGACATCTTTGGCATTCCTGGATCTTTCAAACTTTAATCTTAGTTTGACATGGAAGTAAAATTACAATAAAATTTCTAACATCCAATATCTCGATGTTAGCCAAAATTCAATTAAAGGCATGTTTCCATCCGTTTTAGCAAACATGAGTTCTCTAAAAGTCCTTGTTCTTTCTGGAAACATGCTCAATACGCCGGTTCCCATTCTGCCCAACATTCTAGAGCTTGATCTTTCTTCAAACAAGTTTAAGAATATTGAGCATCTTGGAATCCGGAAATAGTGTCACTTGAAACAATTGAGTGCATCATACAATGATATAGAAATAATTGACTCGCCAAAAAACATATCAGAATGCATGCAATATAGTTTGGAGAGATTGGATTTACATGGGAGTTCAAGTGGTACAATTCCAAAACTTCTTGGAAGATTGGCAAATTTGAGACACTTGGATCTATCGGGTAGCAGATTGACAGGCCTAATTCCTGAATCTTTAGGAAGATTAAGATTTTTAGAAACATTAGACCTATCTTTTAATCAGTTATCGGGTCCAATTCCAACATTCCTTGGGAAACTTTCCAAACTTGACCTTTCTTCGAATCAATTCAATGGTTCAATTCCAAAATCCTTCGAAAAATCAGCAACTTTAACTGATTTGTATCTAGAGGTTAATCGGTTAACGGGCCCCATCCCAACATCTCTAGGAAGGCTTGTTTCTTTACAAGTTATTTCCTTGTATTCAAACAAGATAAATGGGTCCATTCCAATTTCAATCGAGCAACTTGCTAAACTACAATCTCTTGACGTCTCCAACAATTCTTTAGAAGGAGTAGTTTTTGAAGCCCATTTTGCTAAGCTTTCGATGTTAAAGCTCTTGGATATTTCTTCTAACACTAATTTGACATTTAGTGTTTCACATGAATGGATACCTCCATTCAAATTGGTAACTCTTCGACTCAGTTCTTGTAATATCCCAAATGGATTTCCGGAATGGCTTCAAAAGCAAACTAAACTTGAGGAGGTAGTGTTGTCTAATGCTTCAATTTCGGGACCTCTGCCTACATGGTTGCAAAAGATGTGTACCATTCCATTTTTGGATCTCTCTCACAACAAACTCACAGGCCCTTTAACAAACCTTCCTAATGGGGGAAATTTGGATGTGTTAGGATATGATTTGGTTCGAGCGTTATTTCTGGATAATAACTTGTTCAATGGCTCAATTCCAAGGTCATTATGCAGAAGGACGGATTTGGAATATCTTGATCTTTCCAAAAATAGGTTAATTGGGGAAATTCCCAAGTGTCTTATGAATCTTCAAAGGTTGCTTACTATGAGATTAAGCTCAAATCGACTTAGTGGTGGCATTCCGGCTCTTAATTCTTCATCATTACTTTGGTTGCAATTGCATGACAACAACTTTATTGGTGAATTTCCTCGAGAATTGGGGAATTTACCAAGTTTAAGTGTGTTAGATATCAGTGATAATAATTTTTTTGGAACCATACCCGAATGGATCGGGGAGAAACTTACATCGTTGATGGTTTTGAGGTTACACAAAAATAACTTCACCGGAAGAATTCCTCGAAGTTTGTGCAAAAATTCAAATCTTCAAATTTTGGATGTTGCATACAACAATTTATTTGGAAGAATCCCTAAGTGTCTTGGAGAGCTAAATGCCATGATTAATAGCAGTCGAGCACTTTGGCATCGTGACACTTTCGATTCCGATGAAAATATGATTCAAGTCATGAAGGTGTTGATATTGAATATACAAAAACTTGGGATATAGTTTATAACATGGACCTTTCAAGCAATAAACTTGTGGGAGAAATACCCGTTGACCTAACTGCACTTTCCATGTTGGTGGGTCTTAATCTGTCTAACAATCATCTGAGTGGGGGTATTCCGAACAGCATTGGAAACATGACAGCCCTAGTTTCTCTTGATTTCTCAAATAACGAGTTGATCGGGATGATTCCTCCAAGCATGGCAGATTTGAACTTTTTGAGCCATTTGAATTTGTCGTACAACAACTTGTCAGGACGCATTCCAACAGGAAATCAGTTGCAGACACTTACTGATCCATCCATATATGTCGGGAACAACGATCTATGTGGAGCTCCGTTGCCAAAGAATTGCTTAAATCATTATAAAGAACCAACAACAATGGATGAAAAGGAACACGAAGAAGCTGATGAACCAGCAAAGGTATGGTTGTTTTACCTGGACATAATGTGTGGTTTTGCAACAGGGTTTTGGGGTGTTATTGGAGTTTTGTTGTTCAAGAAGCAATGGAGACATAAACTTTTCATGTTTGTTGAAAAAACCATGGACAAGATATATGTTGCAGTTATGATAAGAGTTGCCAAGATGAAGAGAGGAAGGGACACCGCATAGATAAGCTGGATGCGATTAATTATTTAATATATCTATATTATCAATTATTATTTTGCATTTTAATACTGTTTTATTGTGTTCATTTATACTATTGTTTAGACTTTATATTTGTATGGCATTTGTATCCATAACTCGAAATTTCATTGCCACGTTTATACAATGTCAGTTGTTGTAATCTATTCAGATATGAAATACTTGTCAAAGCACAATTGTATTGTTACAATCCTACTGATAGATCGTGCGTAGATCGATAAATTCATTTCCCTTATGTGTAATTTATTTTATTTTAAAGTGGCTCAAGAAAGAAACTAATAATATGGTAACTTAGATGTTTTTACCGGATGTTTTCTCACTCTATTCCCGAATGGCATAGTTTCAAATACTTTGTTAAAAAATGAGAAAAAAATTTGCTACTTAATTTCCAAATGTTTTTGTATAAACTTTCACCTTAAATCATTGAAATGTAGTGAGTTGAGTACATCGGATGGACTACATTGGTTGGTAGTGTCCATAGACTTGGTCGTAGCTTCATTACACCCTTAAATTAAAAATAGCAATTTGTCTAGTAAATTTGTCTATATACCATTCATAAGCTCTCGCTTATCTAATGAAAATGTGTCTTGGTATGGCTCGAATTGAGTGGATTATGACATAGGAAACCCTTTAAATAATAATGTGATTTTTCTTTCTCTATGCATTTTATGTTATTGCATATTTGAATTCCATTGTATTGTTGGGGTGGAGGCAGTAGGTGTTAATTTATAAGATTCTTAATCGTTGTTATTTTTTAGTTTGAAGAAAGAAAAATATCTATTGGTTTATGATTACTACTGAAAAAAATTAACCCCAATTAATTTGTTTTATTTGTTTATACAAACAAAACTAGTTTTAAAGTTTCTAATGGAAAGTGTTGTTATGTACTTGAAACATATATATTTAAAAGGGAGAAATCTTCTATAAAGTCTCATTATTTTGGGCCAGTTTATAAAAAAAATCTTAAAGTTAACTTTTTTACACAAAATGACAAGACACCGGCTAACATACTTGATTCAACCCTTTTCTTTCGGTAACCCAATTTTCCAACAGGAAAATCTCCGGTAAAGTTGCATAATTTTAAGCCAGTTTATGAAAGAAAATTTGAAACTTAAATTTTTTTAGACTAAATGACAGGATATCAACTAACATATTCAATTCAACCTTTTCTTTATGTAACCCTTTATTTATTTGATTTTGTTGTTGAGGTGGACGCCTAATAATTAAAAGAGAAGTTGATGTGATAGATGAGGTGTTATTTATTCCCAAATATTGTTCATTTAAACCGTAGATTGCAAAGAAGAAGACAATATGACTTCTTCATCCTCTATCGGAAGCAAAAATCGGTCAAGTAGGAAAGTTGTAAGGGAAAGATGTGAGTGTGAAGATCATGATGGTAAGTGGACTCCGCGGAGTCTAAAATCTCTGGAAGAAGATTTGTTGGTTTCCCCAATATGAGGGCTAGGAAGTTTAATTTTTCTAAAATTCATCCTCATTTATGTTGAATTGGTTGTCTCCTTGGATTATGCTCTCATTTTCCAAACTCCATGAAGTCCACTTGCCAACAGGATCTTCATATTTCCATCTTGTGCTTATAACTTGACTGCCTGAT
Source organism: Cichorium intybus (assembly GCA_023525715.1). Taxonomy (NCBI): domain Eukaryota; kingdom Viridiplantae; phylum Streptophyta; class Magnoliopsida; order Asterales; family Asteraceae; genus Cichorium; species Cichorium intybus. The sequence goes on from CM042009.1 coordinate 141,978,950, forward strand.
CGATTTGCACTAATGCATCCCAAAAAAGGATGAAGAAGCCATCTATGTTTCCTTCTTTGCAATCCAGGGTTGAAATGACCAACATATAGGATTAAATAACGTATCTTCTACCACATCAGCTTCTCATTTAATGACTACGTGTCCACCTCAACAAGTAAACTAAATAAAGAATGAGTTAATGGAAGAAAGGGTTGAATTGAATATGTTAGTCGGTATCATGTCCTTTAGTGTTAAAAAAATTTAAGTTTGGGATTTTTCCATAAACTGACCTAAAATAATGGGTCTTTACCGGAGATTTCCTTGTTAGAAATTAAACTGGATCACCGCAAGAAAAGGGTTGAATTAAATATGTTAGCCGATATCCTAGCTACCGTTTTGCATAAAAAAATTTAAGTTTAAAACTTTTACATAAACCGACCCGAAATAATGAGACTTTATTCGAAATTTAGTTAAAATTTTGGGATAATATTATTAATTAATAATCTATACCATAAATATTATTATGATATAATCCTATTTTATTCTAAAATGCATTGTATATCTTGAGAGTTCTTATGTTGTACTAAGTTCTTATGTTGTACTAATACTTTTACATATAAAAAACTAAAAATAAAATAAAAAGGATATAAGCATACCCGTCCCTCTAAGCTTTCACCTATATCTAGAGCTCACTTTTTTATTTGTGATATAGATCCAATGATTACCAAAGAACTTATAGCCTAGTTGTATCAGAAGTTTGAAATGTGTTACTTCTCTAATGGGTTGACGGTTCATGTCTCACTTGAGATATTGGTTATAGTTTAGGATTAAATTAAGAGTCGTTCCAAAAAAATCAGTGATTCTTGTTTTCAACTTTTCAAATGGCATCTTAATATTATTTTGCATTAGAAATACATTTTTGATATAGTTGATCAAATCACTTTTCACACTTAAGAAATCACACTTTTCCACATAAATTATTTTTCAAAAATTCATTTTGGATATATAATTGGATGTAAAGTTTCGTATATTATTTATTGTGTATACAAGACATAATGTACTTACTTATAAGAGATATATCTAATTATCTATAATTAAAGGAGTAGATTGTTACAAGAAAATCCAATTATTTAAACATATCTCGAGTCACAAAAGATATCTAAATAATAAACTAAATTATCAAAATTTCTTTTTCGTTATTCAATAAACAAACTTTATGTTGAAAGGACATGAACTGTTTGCCGAACATTCCGTTCGTTTATGACCATATCCTTTTTTAATGAACTTGATTGGATTTAAATTGAAGTAGAAAAGCATTATCAAAGTGGATGATCCGATGAACGCCTAAATGATGTTGCAAGAAATTTGTACGATTCCACACACAATAAATTGTTCTAATAGGAGCATACATGACTAATTGTTAAGGAAACCCCCTAATGAAAGGGAGATCACAAATGATCTTTAAGATACACAACATCTTCTAGTGGGCAACCAAACATCAGTGTTAAAGATTATGAAACTATTTATGAAATGAAAGATCATCACATACTAAAGGAAAAAGCCACATGAAATCAAAAACAAAAAGCGACTAGCTCAAAAACAAAATAAACTATACAAACGATTTAATTAATGAAACTAACTAGTTGCATGTGTCTCATATAAATGAAGTGAATGAACAAGTAAACGAGACAAGAATCATAGAGGTTTTTGAAGAGAATCATAAAAACAATCATCATAGCTCAAGATACGTGATGCATCACATAGAAATAAGACTTTGATATCATCAAATGTTATGTGAAGAAATTAAAGTGAAATATGGGATATAGGTTTAGCCATTTCTTTCAAATATGAAGTATTTTAATATTTGTGTGTGTGTGTGTGTGTATAATCTTTATATCAAGTAATATTTTTCTTTTGAGAAATATTATGTGTTCTTAAAAAATGAAAATTTTGAGAAGACTTTATATAACATCTAAAATGAATAATGATAAATTAATTGCTTTTATAAAAACTTAAAAGGTTTAATTATCAGAAAATGTTTGTGATACCAAGTTTTTTGCTAGGTAAAAGTTATTAGAAATCGATATGATAAAAATAATAAAGGTGTGCTTGGTTTTGAAAAAGTTTCCAATGAAAATGAAAATTTCGAAAATATGTTTGTTTCAACAAATTTTCTAAAGTTTTCCTAGAAAATGAAAATTTCTCATTTTTCTAATAATTATTGTTTTCCACATTACTCTATTTCCAAAAGTTTTATAAATATAAATACACACACCCCACCCACACCCAGCCTAAACACATCCTGTACTCACCACACCACACCCCACCTCCCTTACCCTTACCCTACCCCCACATTTAAAAGGTACATATCTGGATGTCCCTACCCCCACCCATACCCCATACATATTCACACCCACCATACCCTATACCAAAAACACCCACTAGCCTCATCACACCCCTACGCACCACACCCACTCACCCACGCTCATCTCACCGTACCCTACCTCGAAAACCTACCCACCCACCCTACTCTTACCATCCCCTCCCCTTAAATACATACCCATCCCGATTTACGCACATCAAACACCTACCCCTATCCCTAACCCCATCCACCTACCACCCCTAATAGCATCCACCCTGCCATGAACACCTACCTATTCACCATACTCCATCCCACCGCTAAACACACACCCACCCCAACCGCTCACAAACCTATCCTACCCACCCCTAAGCACTTAATTATCCCTACTCCCACCCACCCACACTCGATACCGATCCATACCCACCACAACCACCCGCACTCACACCAAACACCCGTCCATCCTTACCCCTACCCCCATCCCACCCCGCCTACCTCTTACCCTACCCCACCCACCCCTACCATCATACCCCCATCTCACCTTGTTATCCCTTGCAAACTAAAGTTGTTTTTATTTTGTGTTTTTTTTATTAATCATGTTTATAAGTTAAGAGACAATTATTTCTTAAAAAATATCAGAAAATGATATGAATAATTTTTAATTTTTTAATTTTAAATTATAACCAGAAATATATGTTGATAATTTTATTTACCATACTTACTCGAGTAAAATTATATAAAAAAATGTTCTAGTACATGTGGTGGGTGGTTGGGTCTCTGGGGTTTGGGTGTGGAGGGTGGATGGGTATGTCGGATGGGAGATGGGTGAGATTTTGGGTGAGCATGGATGGGGGTTGTGTGAGTGTGGATCGGGTGTGGGGTGGGGTTAGAGTGTGGGGTGGGGGTTGGGTGGGGTGGTTACGGAATTTGGGTAGGGATAAGTGTGTGTGTGTGTGTGGGGGGGGGGGGGGGGGAGGGGGAGGGGGAGAATATTTGAAATAACTAAAAATGGAATATGAAAGTGATAGAAAATAAAAAAACTAAACGTGTTTTCTAATTTTCTAAAATTTCAATCAAACGCATTTCTAAAATTTTCATTAAAACTGAAAATGAAAATTTCACTCCATTTTCTGAAAGAAAACTAAAAGCAGTTCTCCAAGACCAAACATACCCTAAGTTGTTCACAATATAACGATTAATTGTGGATGCTCTATGGTAAATCTCAGGGGACATGAGTGAAAAGACAACACAATTAGTACACCAAAATTCTCATTTTTAGTACTTCACATTCAACACATACTTTATACATAAAACTTACCATACATTTGCATATCTTTACATACCTAATATCTACAAATCAAATATCTTCAATCCAATCTTTAAATTTGCTACTTAGGACCTTTAAAAAGTTATTCATGACCTCCAAACTCATTAGTAATCTTGAGCTGTTTTTTTTTTCGTTTAGACATAAGTATATTAAAGTAGTTGTATATCTTTTATAGCTATAATCCCATTCAAGAGATCGTAGTAAACATTGGAAGTTTTGGATCACACTTTGGACGATGTGTTAGACCCGCTTTAGCACTCACACTGTTTCACTTTTACCCAGTGTTTCAGACTTTTGCCGTTAGACCTATTCAAAATAAAATCTAATTTGAGCAAATGGTTCGAAATTGTTATTGTCTAATTTAACCTAATGTCACACGACTATACATATTTTTATATAAGGTAAGATGATACTCCAAATATTAAACTTCAGAAATTAATTTTTTATTAAGCTTGACGTTAATTATGTTGCATAATATAAAAACACTTATTTTTCTCGTTGGTATGTAAATCATTAAACATCAAAATCAAGTTCATAATTTATACCTGTCATATATAAAAATCTATAAACTATCTTTTAAAATGAATATTTACTCTTGTCATGCTGAAAAGACTTGGGCAAAAACCATTTACTTTGACGAGAAAAAATATAATAACCCACGACCAAAGCAAATTATCAATTGAGTTCAAAGTCTTCCATGGCAATGACTTCTAAGTCTTCCATGTAGACCTGTGTAAATACATTTACGTGTGACATGGAGATTAGACTTGTTGAAAAACCACTTATTTCGATCAAGAGAAAGAAAATAGCCGGTTGGTGGGAGCTGAACATGGCCTCTATTCATGCTTTGTAGACTGGTACGATATGCTGCAAGAGTTGAACAATTCTACTCGGATGAAAAAAGGCGCTGGAGGTCACTGGTTCGACCCTAATATCTATGAAGTACGGAAGCTAATGATATTGCTTTGATGGGTTGTTGTGGTTTGTTCATCCGAAACTGTTATGTATGCCTTGTTGTAAGCTCTGTGTTTGGCTAGCCGCATGTCTGAATAAAATTGCCGTTTCAAAGTATAAAAAAAATAAATAAATAACGCATGACCAAAACAAATTATCAATTGACATCCAAGTCTTCCATGGCAATTTCCAAGTCTTCCACCAAAAAAACACTTATAATTCGATAAGAGAAAAAGAAAGATATAGCCGAGGACCAAAATAATACAAGTTTTTGACTATGGCAATAAGTTCTTCATTTGTGGCTCTATAAATGAACAACTTTCTTGATTAAAAAAAACCCATCAGTGCATTCTAAATCTTTCCACTTCATACTTTTTTTCTAATCAAAATAAGCTAGCTAGGGTTGATAATGGGGAATCACGGGTGTTTGGCGCTCCATCTCACTTTAATAAGTATTTTTATTGTTACAACCACATATACTTGTTTGGGTGCTCGAAATATCACTGCTGTTTGCTCTAATCAAGAGCGACTTGCTCTTTTCAACTTCAAACACAGCATCAAAGACGACTTCAAAATGTTGTCATCGTGGGTTGGCAATGACTGTTGCAAATGGGAAAGAATCCGGTGTGACACTGTCACCGGAAATGTTGAAAGTATTCATCTCAGAGGAAACTATTTTTTTGATGAAGACTACTTAGTTGGTAACGAGGTGAACTCTTCTTTGGCGGAATTAAGGCACCTAGAATACTTGGACTTAAGTGGTAATGATTTTCAAGGTAGTCAGATCCCTCAGTTCATTGGATCCTTGAAAAAGTTGAGTCACCTCAATCTCTCTAATGCTGGTTTTCAAGGTATTGTTCCTCATCACATTGGAAATCTTTCTTCTTTAAAGGTTCTTGATCTCAGTCGAAATCCAGACCTCGTGGTCGATGACATGGCATGGACCGGTGGTCTTTTGTCACTCGAGCATCTCGACTTGAGTTCATTGGATCTTAGTGGAACACAAAACTTTGAGATGGTGCATATGCTTTACTTGATTCCTTCTTTAAAAGAGTTAAGTTTGTCATCGTGTGGGCTTTCCAATGATGATCTTGGTCCTTTTCTAAATTCGAGTAGAATACTTCCCAAGATCAAACACTTGGATCTTAGCTTTAATTATTTTGAAGGTCCACTCCCTAGCTTTTTTCAAAACTTGACATCTTTGGCATTCCTGGATCTTTCAAACTTTAATCTTAGTTTGACATGGAAGTTTTCAAACTTCCTAAACTTGTTTCCTTCGCTATCAGAGATTCATTTGTCAAGTTGTGGGATCCATAACATGCATCTATCTCCCATTCATCTTAATTACAGTAAAATTTCTAACATCCAATATCTCGATCTTAGCCAAAATTCAATTAAAGGCATGTTTCCATCCTTTTTAGCAAACATGAGTTCTCTAAAAGTCCTTGTTCTTTCTGGAAACATGCTCAATACACCGGTTCCCATTATGCCCAACATTCTAGAGCTTGATCTTTCTTCTAACAAGTTTAAGAATATCGAGCATCTTGGAATTCGGAAACAGTGTCACTTGAAACAATTGAGTGCATCATACAATGATATAGAAATAATTGACTCGCCAAAAAACATATCAGAATGCAAGCAATATGGTTTGGAAAGATTGGATTTGCATGGGAGTTCAAGTGGTACAATTCTAGAACTTCTTGGAAGATTGGCAAATTTGAGATACCTGGATCTATCGGGTAGCGGATTGACAGGCCTAATTCCTGAATCTTTAGGAAGATTAAGATTTTTAGAAGCATTAGATCTATCTTTTAATCAGTTATCGGGTCCAATTCCAACATTCCTTGGGAAACTTTCCAAACTTGACCTTTCTTCGAATCAATTCAATGGTTCAATTCCAAAATCCTTTGAAAAATTAGCAACTTTAACTGATTTGTATCTAGAGGTTAATCGGTTAACGGGCCCCATCCCAACATCTCTAGGAAGGCTTGTTTCTTTACAAGTTATTTCCTTGTATTCAAATAAGATAAATGGGTCCATTCCAATTTCAATCGGGCAACTTGCTAAACTACAATCTCTTGATGTCTCCAACAATTCTTTAGAAGGAGTAGTTTTTGAAGCCCATTTTGCTAAGCTTTCGATGTTAAAGCTCTTGGATATTTCTTCTAACACTAATTTGACATTTAGTGTTTCACATGAATGGATACCTCCATTCAAATTGGTAACTCTTCGACTCAGTTCTTGCAATATCCCAAATGGATTTCCGGAATGGCTTCAAAAGCAAACTAAACTTGAGGAGGTAGTGTTGTCTAATGCTTCAATTTCGGGACCTCTGCCTACATGGTTGCAAAAGATGCGTACCATTCCATTTTTAGATCTCTCTCACAACAAACTCACCGGCCCTTTGACAAACCTTCCTAATGGGGGAAATTTGGATGTGTTAGGATATGATTTGGTTCGAGCGTTATTTATGGATAATAACTTGTTCAATGGCTCAATTCCAAGGTCATTATGCAGAAGGACGGATTTGGAATATCTTGATCTTTCCAAAAATAGGTTAATTGGGGAAATTCCCAAGTGTCTTACGAATCTGCAAAGGTTGCTTACTATGAGATTTAGCTCAAATCGATTGAGTGGTGGCATCCCGGCTCTTAATTCTTCATCATTACTTTGGTTGCAATTGCATGACAACAACTTTATTGCTGAATTTCCTCGAGAATTGGGGAATTTACCAAGTTTAAGTGTGTTAGATATCAGTGATAATAAGTTTTTTGGAACCATACCCGAATGGATCAGGGAGAAACTTACATCGTTGATGGTTTTGAGGTTACACAAAAATAACTTCACCGGAAGAATTCCTCGAAGTTTGTGCAAAAATTCAAATCTTCAAATTTTGGATGTTGCATACAACAATTTATTTGGAAGAATCCCTAAGTGTCTTGGAGAGCTAAATGCCATGATTAATAGCAGTCGAGCACCTTGGCATCGTGACACTTTCGATTCCGATGAAAATGTGATTCAAGTCATGAAAGGTGTTGATCTTGAATATACAAAAACTTGGGATATAGTTTATAACATGGACCTTTCAAGCAATAAACTTGTGGGAGAAATACCCGTTGACCTAACTGCACTTTCCATGTTGGTGGGTCTTAATCTGTCTAACAATCATCTGAGTGGGGGTATTCCGAACAGCATTGGAAACATGACAGCCCTAGTTTCTCTTGATTTCTCAAATAACGAGTTGATCGGGATGATTCCTCCAAGCATGGCAGATTTGAACTTTTTGAGCCATTTGAATTTGTCGTACAACAACTTGTCTGGACGCATTCCAACAGGAAATCAGTTGCAGACACTTACTGATCCATCCATATATGTCGGGAACAACGATCTATGTGGAGCTCCATTGCCAAAGAATTGCTTAAATCATTATAAAGAACCAACAACAATAGATGAAAAGGAACACGAAGCAGGTGATGAACCAGCAAAGGTATGGTTGTTTTACCTAGACATAATGTGTGGTTTTGCAACAGGGTTTTGGGGTGTTATTGGAGTTTTGTTGTTCAAGAAGCAATGGAGACATAAAGTTTTCATGTTTGTTGAAAAAACCATGGACAAGATATATGTTGCAGTTATGATAAGAGTTGTCAAGATGAAGAGACGAAGAGATAGCACATAGATATGTTGGATGCGATTAATTATTTAATATATCTATATTATCAATGATTATTTGGTTTTTTAATACTATTTTCTTGTGATCATTTATACTATTGTTTGGACTTTATATTTGTATGCCATTTGTAATATGAGTGTTGTTTAAAGGTGTATATTACTAAATATTTGTTGGATTTGGTACCCATAACTCAAAATTTCCTTGCCACATTTATACAATATCAAGTTGTTATAATTCTATTCAGATCTAAAATACTTGTCAAAGCACAATTTTATTGCTACAATCCTACTGATACATCATGCTTAGATAAGTTCATTTCCCTTATGTGTAATATGATAACTTATATATTTTTACCCTCAGATGTTTTCTCACTCTATTCCCGAATGGCATAGTTCCAAATAATTTGTTAAAAAATGAGAAAAAATTTTGTTGCTTAATTTCCAAATGTTTTTGTATAAACTTTCACATTAAAGAGTTGATATGTAGTGAGTTGAGTGCATCGGATGGACTACATTATGTAAGACCCGTATCCTGATTATAACATATACTTAAAATAAGAGTGTTAGGAATTATATGATCATTGGTAGTTATAAAACTAAGAAAAACTTTAGTTACAATTTCATATGAAAATCAGCATTTTGTGTCGTTTTTAGAAAAATCATAATTAATTCTAGAAAAATCGTTTGGACCTCAAACCAGTGCACAAAGTTTACAAATTGAGTCTAGTACAATTACGAAACATAATAGTAAGCTTGAAAATGACATTATCTATGGTAAAAAATGCAATCTTTACTGATTAGCTCGGAATTGACAGATTAGATAGTCTGTTTTCAAAAATTCATAATAAATCATAGAAAAATCGTATAAATACGTAAAATACATCCCTGGAAAGGTATTGAGATAAATTTCTCGAATATCAAATAAAAACGTGAATTTCATGGGTTTAAAGTCGACTAAACCAGTCTTGAACAGACTCATTCTAGAAGGTATTAATTTCAACAAAGTTATATTATTAAAATCTTTTGTCAAAAGTGTCATGCCATTTTTTATTCAAGAATTCAAGTATAAATACCCCTCAAAACATCTCATAAACCACACAACTAAATCTCAATCCAATATATAGAGGTTTCTAAGCACTAGAGTGTAAGCAAGTGAGCGGAAGAAGCTCGAAAGCCTAACGAAGGAGTTATAGATCCCGACGAATGGTCATAAGGTAACTACAAACCTTTTTATAGCTTAATTAGGTATTGTAAAATAATTTTTGTATTAAGAAGTAGAATATGTAATAAGTATAACATATTCATTTCCAACAATAGTAAATAAAAACCTTAAAAACATCGTTATTATAACAATTCGTAATTCTGAAAATAATACCGATTGATTTACTTACGAGGACGGTGCCTAGGCCGATTACTTGGGATCTGGTTGTTGGATTTTCCGAAAGGCTAAAATGCTGAAAGGATCCTGCCACCCCATCTAGTCTTTTACTTGGCCGTTCTTTACTTGATAAATCATGGAGTATCATATTGGAATTATTGAAGGGTTTAATGATGCGACTATAATATAGTTAAGGATTAAGAAATGATAGATTTCTTATTATGTTAACAGTTAAAGTTGAAGGAAATACAAAGCCGAGAAAGATAAACGATATAGTCAACTATAATCAGGTGAGTCTTCTCACTATACTATAGGTGATATTCCATGCGTAGGAAGGAAGATATGTTAGACTAAGGTGATCTTACATGTTATGATAATTGTATGAATTATTGCTATGATAATGATTGTTTGTGGACGGAACGGGATAGCCCGCGAGCCAATAGGCAGAACGGGAATAGCCTGCGAGTCATTAGACGGAACGGGAAAAGCCTGCGAGCGATAAGACAGAACGGGAACTGCCCGTGAGTCTTCAGGCGGAACAGGGATAGCCCGTGAGTCTCACAGACATATGAATGGTTATTGTGTGTTGTATGTTATGTGATGAATCGTATGGTATTTTGAGGAACTCACTAAGCTCCGTGCTTACCCTTTCCCTATATAAACTACTGTTTTAGGTACATCAGGTACCATGGATGGCAAGGCGTGACGTGTATACACTGTGCTGCTTCATTGGAGGACTGTTTTTGAATGGAAGTTCCGCTATGTTGTGATTTCATTAACTTTTGTTAATCATGGGATGTTTTCATTAAACTTATAAGTTATGGAATTTTGTCAAAATTAATTAAGTGGCTTTTCTTATATTGAAGTGTCCGTTTAATTTTTTTTTTAATTTTACCCTAAAATTTTGGGATGTTACAAGTTGGTATCAAAGCACAGCTTGAGAGAATCAGGCTCACTTAGTGAGTTCTGGACTCAAGTTGAGGCTTAAGAGTTTTATTAAAACATTTTAACGAAAGAAAGATGTTTTATGAAGGGTGAACTGAAGACACAGTGTGTACCGCCAGCCGACGCCAGTATGAGAAAAGGGTTAAGTATTTAATATTGTGGATGTTAAAAAAAACATATGGTATATGTTTGCTGAAATGCCTGGTAAAGATCACACATTGTTGTATTATTATCTGCTATTTGCTAATAGAACTGTATGCTAGTGCCGATAGGTTGCTTAGAGATTTCCACTAAGTTGTATACAATATGGACTGAATAGTCATAGAATGTGTGAGTTGACCTTATTGCATGTTCCTTGTTTGGTTGTTGCCTTAGGGAAGATTCTCTTATTTGAAAGACTGTTTAGTTTGATATTGTATACAACTACGTTCGCGAAACAATCTGTCATCACTGGAGGAAGTTCCGTCTTAGTTAGAATAGCAGGGTGGGGATGGGATTCCAAGTATTCTTAGAAGGGTTGACATATGCCTTGTAAGGGCATATGTGTTAAAATTATCGGTGAGAAGTGAATTGGATATTTCGAGACGGGTCTTGGAACGAACATGGATAGGTGTGGAAGGTAGTAGTAGAGCTCCTACTATCGAAAGCACAGGATCTGCGTTTGAGTCGGGAGTTCGTCACGAAGGATCCAAGGAGCTGAGTATGTGAGTGTCTAGCATAGTCGACTTAAATGCTAGTGTAATGTGGTAAACCTTTATCCATTCGATTGTTGAATGTTGATTGTGAGGTTTAGTAGGAACAATTAAGATGTAATCATACCAGTTTGGTTGGACCAATCATGCTTAAGTTGATTACTGAGCTTAAAGACTGTTGAAAGGGAGAATGTCAAAGTGCTATTGTGGTAGCTATTTTTCATGCAACTAATGGGCGCACAAGTCAGACAGGGACTAGAGGATGCAAGGGTGAGTTTTCCAACTCACGGTCAAAGAGGTGCAAGCGGCGCCTGAGATGATAGCGGGTATTTTTGAGTCGACTCTGTACATGCCTAGTGCTGTGTAATAGTGGGGCTACCTACCCTTGTATTGATCTTGCTTGAGTGATTGATCAGGTCGTGTGGGTTGAGAGTCTGGATCACTCGCTCGTTATTGAGGTAACTGACGATAGAGGTGTTGACTAGGGTCGCAAGCGGATGAGTAACATATGGTGGTTGATGTAAACGTCTTTACATTATCGAAACATGTTTATTGAGATGGTGTTTGCCCCTGATGCAAGTTGTTGGCTGAGCAGAGTGGGCTTGGTTTTTGTTCGAGAGTAAGGGCTCGTAAAAAAAATTATAAATCGAATAAACAGACTTGGACTTTAGTCCAAGTAGGGGAGGAATACGAAATTAAGGGAACAACATGAATATTATATTAATCGATAAAATTATTAAAATTATAGTAACACGTCAATATATTTAATTCATTACTACAACTTTATATTAATACATTAAGAAAAGTTTACAGAACTACTAACCTAAACCGGAGAATCAGAAAGAATCGAGAAAAGATCTTCTACACTCCAATCTTTGTCATCATTAGGTTGACTTGTACCTTCTCGAGGATTTGGAAGTGGTATGCTTTCAGTTATTGGAGGAGGAGCTCCAAGGTATGGGGTCTCGATAGGGTTGGAACCTGTAACCGCATGATTAGGGGCTAAATATTGACTCATTTGGGGCGTGTGTAAGTAGGGCAGTGATGAGGAAGGGCTCTAATTCGAAACCAGTTGGGGGTAGCTATAAGAAGGAGGAAACCAGGCTAGGTCACCTACAAAGCCTCAAAAATTCTCCTCACCCGAAGACTCGAGTAAACTAGGATTAATACTACTCATACCAGAGTTAGATGGCAGAGATTGCTGCTGTGTATGAGTTCTTGATGAAGTTTCCCCCTTTTCCAGAAATTTTCTTTTCTTATATTGAACCTTATGAGCAGCTTGTATCAGTTTCTTTATGCCGTCTGTTAGACCCGATTGTGACCCTTCAATTATTGCTTCTTTTTCTTTTTTTAGGTTGGGTATTAAATCTCCCGATAATTCTGTTGCCTCAATAAATTCATTACCAAATTCTTGTGGCACAAATAACTTTAGTAATTTCAACCTTATGATATAAAGGAATTAAAAAAATATAGTTCTTTACCTCAGCACGACCAATAAGGGTTTGCAAACTCGTAAGTTGTCGTTGGGGCCAATGATTGATACCTAATTCCCTACAGCGTTTTTTTAATTGTGTCGTTCCAATGTTGAGTTCCTTCGCAGCTTTCTCAATTGGTTCGTTAAAATGTTCAGCTATTATTTCCCTACTTAATAAATGTCTGAAACCTCTTCCACTGCCACATGCTATGTTTTCTGAACTAGAAGGTTCAAATCCAATTGTATTGTTATCGTTCTGGATCATTTGAACATGATCCTGATTTTTTGACCCAAAGATGGACATTGATTCATCAAAATTAGTGGCCTCTATCGGTAATAATTATTGGTTTTCAACTAAAATCTCAGGATTCTGAAATCCTTCTAGATTCCTTTGAATCAACCGAAGATGATCTTGATATTGAAAACCAACCCTAAACTCGGGATTCAATTCAATATTTATGTTATGAGTCCTCTGTAATTGATTCTCATCCTGAATACCAGCCATGAATTCTTGATTCATGGGGACAAACTCACTGCTTGTTGGGTGCACGTCCATGAATGGATTGTACTCAGTTAGACCATCCACAAATGGGTCTACAAATAACACATGTCAAATGATAAAACAAAATAGAATACTTATAAATGGATCATTCAAAAGAATTTAACCTGGTAGAAGGCATGGAGTCTGATCAAGTGCAAAGTCAGATGCATGCACCGGATCATCTGAGTTAATGTTCAACTCGGGAAAAATTTCTGGCTCATCGTGGAGATGCTCTATTGGTAGTATATCTGGAAGACTGTACCATAATTCAAAATCAAACAAAACATTAGCAAGGTAATCGAAGTATGGATGATATATGTCTAGAATGTTAGAGTCACCAAACCCTATTAAGAATGCTTGGTTTGAAGTACCCTCTCCTTGCGGAAAACCAGGTCCAGGGTTCGACAGATCGCCCATTGAAGATCTGTTTTCCATGACTCGACTTTAAATATGAGTTCGTTTACGAACAAACTAGTGATAAGAGAGGATGAGACTTAAAATGAATGATACTACATACTTGTATATATAGTATCTTGCAGCTGGAACCGAAAGGACACACGGAACTGAAAGGACACCTCACGTTTTAATTACCGAAATTCAAACTAACTACAGTAGATGCGACTTTTCACTACCCTAAGTGACATTTTTTCAAAATTCCCTGCTTGACTCTGGTGAGAACGAGATAATAAAGAGACTTTTGAAATAAAACAAAATTTTATGTCTCCATATAATAGAAATAGTTTAAAGAGTGTTCAGTACTCCAAAAAAAAAAACTTACAAAAGATGATGTAAATTTTATATTTCGGTGAAACACAAAAATTTGGAGATTCTACAAAAATAGACTTATTTAGCCAAAAAGTATTTAAAAGAAATGTTGAATTGAGGCAAATGTGTGTTGAAATATGACGAATTCATATAAATACGAAATAGTGCTAAAATTAGGTGTTGCAAGTTAACTAGGTTAACTATGTATATAGGTATATTAGAAAGTATTAAATATGTACTATAGATAGTAGCCGGTCAAGTCGATGTGTGGGACTGTGAGAAACAGTTAGAGTTTTTGTACATCTAGAGTAATTAGAAGAAAAGAAGTATGGAGTGAATGAGAATAATAGAACCTTAAGCATTATTACAGAGGTATGTGAATGTTGAAAGGGAAAGATAATTAAATCTTGTAAAGTTTCGGTAATAAGATGAGGAGGATTTTTGAAGGACACAAGGACTCGATGGGAAATACATAGAGGCGTTCGAGAATGCGGATTTCGGGACGAAATCCAAATAAGTGGGGGAGACTTGTAAGACCCGTATCCTGATTATAACATATACTTAAAATAAGAGTGTTAGGAATTATATGATCATTGGTAGTTATAAAACTAAGAAAAACTTTAGTTACAATTTCATATGAAAATCAGCATTTTGTGTCGTTTTTAGAAAAATCATAATTAATTCTAGAAAAATCGTTTGGACCTCAAACCAGTGCACAAAGTTTACAAATTGAGTCTAGTACAATTACCAAAAATAATAGTAAGCTTGAAAATGATATTATCTATGGTAAAAATGCAATCTTTACTGATTAGTTCGGAATTGACAGATTAGATAGTCTGTTTTCAAAAATTCATAATAAATCATAGAAAAATCGTATAAATACGTAAAATACATCCCTGGAAAGGTATTGAGATAAATTTCTGGAATATCAAATAAAAACGTGAATTTCATGGGTTTAAAGTAGGCTAAACCAGTCTTGAACAGACTCATTCTAGAAGGTATTAATTTCAACAAAGTTATATTATTAAAATCTTTTGTCAAAAGTGTCATGCCATTTTTTATTCAAGAATTCAAGTATAAATACCCCTCAAAACATCTCATAAACCACACAACTAAATCTCAATCCAATATATAGAGGTTTCTAAGCACTAGAGTGTAAGCAAGTGAGCGGAAGAAGCTCGAAAGCCTAACGAAGGAGTTATAGATCCCGACGAATGGTCATAAGGTAACTACAAACCTTTTTATAGCTTAATTAGGTATTGTAAAATAATTTTTGTATTAAGAAGTAGAATATGTAATAAGTATAACATATTCATTTCCAACAATAGTAAATAAAAACCTTAAAAACATCGTTATTATAACAATTCGTAATTCTGAAAATAATACCGATTGATTTACTTACGAGGACGGTGCCTAGGCCGATTACTTGGGATCTGGTTATTGGATTTTCCGAAAGGCTAAAATGCTGAAAGAATCCTACCACCCCATCTAGTCTTCTACCTGGCCGTTCTTTACTTGATAAATCATGGAGTATCATATTGGAATTATTGAAGGGTTTAATGATGCGACTATAATATAGTTAAGGATTAAGAAATGATAGATTTCTTATTATGTTAACAGTTAAAGTTGAAGGAAATACAAAGCCGAGAAAGATAAACGATATAGTCAACTATAATCAGGTGAGTCTTCTCACTATACTATAGGTGATATTGCATGCGTAGGAAGGAAGATATGTTAGACTAAGGTGATCTTACATGTTATGATAATTGTATAAATTATTGCTATGATAATGATTGTTTGTGGATGGAACGGGATAGCCCGCGAGCCAATAGGCGGAACGGGAATAGCCTGCGAGTCATTAGACGGAACGGGAAAAGCCTGCGAGCGATAAGACAGAACGGGAACTGCCCATGAGTCTTCAGGCGGAACAGGGATAGCCCGTGAGTCTCACAGACATATGAATGGTTATTGTGTGTTGTATGTTATGTGATGGATCGTATGGTATTTTGAGTGTAACACCCCTTTCTCAAACCATATTTAAACATAGTTTACATTAAATAAATATTCTACAACTCGTGACTAAGAAAAAGTCACTTAATTTTTTTTTACAAACTTTATTCTCAAGGGGTAATTACAGACTGTACTCAAAAGCCATAATTTAAACTTACTGTATACACACTGGTCCCACTCCAGCTCCTGCTCATCTCACCTAAGTACATAGCATTTAAAAATAATACGTAAGACATAAAGTCTCGTGAGTAATATGGGTTTTAGACCCAAAACTTTTCTGCTTTAAGACTTGAAATATAAATAAGTAAACTACTAGAACTTATTACATAATAAATCTCAAATCTCTTTTCTTTTCTATCTTCAAAACTCAAAAATACTTTCTTTCTCAAAATTGCTTTCTTTTATCAAAACTGTATTCTTTCTCAAAACTACTTTCTTTTACCAAAACTGTATTCTTTCTCAAAACTACTTTCTTTTATCAAAACTGTATTCTTTCTCAAAACTACTTTCTTTTATCAAAACTGTATTCTTTCTCAAAACTACTTTCTTTTATCAAAACTGTATTCTTTCTCAAAACTGATCTCTTTCTTTAAAAACTGCTTTCTTTCTCGTTTTCTAGTGACCAACTGAAACTTATGAATTAATTTAGTTTAATTCATTCTACTAGCTCACCTCGCGGGACAGAACAGATCCGCCCGCTAGGTTATGCTCATTCTGTCTCCCCTTTGTGACTTGGAACGAATTCAAGCACAAGGGTATACTAAGCTAGACAACTACTTCGCGACGGGAGGTACCATCCCAGTAGTGTCTTCTGATCCCCCGATTATGTGGGTGATCCTAGTCCGGACAACTGGCTCATACTTTTTTCTTTCTTTAATTCTTACTTCATTTCATCTCAAATTGGTCAAAATGGGACACAATTTGTAAACAACTCTTACTCAAACATTTTATAACTCTTTACTGAAAATACTTAAAAAAAACTGATTTTGACAACTTAGTTCACATAAGGAACTTCTTTCAAAATACCTTGCAAACCATACTTTAAAAATCTGTTTTAAACACTAAGCCCTTGTATAGAGCTTCATTCAAAACTATTTTCCAAACTTTAGTATTTATAAACATTTGGAAATATTACTTTTCTGAAAATAACATATTGCTATGTACTATAGAAATCCTCATAAAACTCACCTTGGTTTTATTACGGTTCACTAGGCTTCACGTACGCCTTTTCCTTTCCCGTGCTCAATAACGTTTGAAGCACCACCTATACAAGTAGTATATATAAATACCCAATATAATTAACTCTATAACGCTAAAGTCTCATATAACATAACTCTAGGTTATAATAAATGTATAGCCATTAATAAACTCGTTTAACGGTTTTCTCCGAAATACGCGTATATTGCTATAGTACCCCCGAGGGGTCGTATTTCAGTTCCGACTCTTTTCTATGAAATCTTAGGCCATATTAGACTTGTGTTTCAAATTTGGAGTTCATTGGACAAGTCTAGCTCAAATTCTAAAAATCAAGTTTTGACGTGAATAGTGATTTTAGCCACGGCCGCTACAGTGACTTTTCCGCAAGGTCGGATTACGGATTTGAACATTCCCGACATGTTCTTATACCATTTTAGGGTTATGGCTAAAATTTCAGATCAATCGGACATGTCTAGCTATGGTTTCTAGCGTTTGGATTTCTAACATTTTTAACATTTTTGGTCCCTGTCTGAAGGGCACTGTAGCATGCAGTGCACTGTAGCACGCAGTTTTCACCCATTAAGTCCTTAATCTATGTCTTAATCATATGGGGTTTGTTCCTTGACTAAAACCCTCCATTAGTACAAGGTTTTAAGCTATTAAAATCGTTTGAATCAATCAAATGCAAGAATTGAAGTTCTTGACCAAACTTGAAATTTCTCAAGAATAGCAATCTACTTCTATGTTTTAGAGTTAAATTCTTAACTAATTACTTATTGGAAGCATTAGCTACTTAACCCACATGATTCTTAACTGCAATTGCAGTTTCAATTCCATTCAAGAACCAATTCAAGCATACGTATTATAACATTTCTAAACTTCTTTCATTAAGCCATTTAGACTTCTATCCTGTTATTTAACACTTCTAATTACTCATAATACATCCATATATGCTAAGAATGGTTTTTTTTTCAATTCTTTGATCGTTATATTAACATATATATTCATATTCCTAAGTGGGACAGAATCTGCCGAAACAGGATACCCTGTACGAAAAACGGCATAACTCACTCTAGAAGAATCGAAACGACTCACCGCTTTTTTGATTTAGAAACTAGACATCTGTAGGTTTCTTTTCATGTATGAAACATAATTTTTGGCCTTGTATATTTGTACATTTTTACAGTTTAAGTTGGCGTAAAAATTCTGTCAGAATACTTTCTTACTTTCATTCTTATTATTGTATAACTTATGAAATTACAATTTCATTTACTTCTTATTCTTTTTCATACATATGCTTAAAAGGTCATTATTTAACCTATTAAGCACTTAATTCATTAGTCCTTTCCAAAGGAATCATTCCAATTCCTTATCTAACCATTTCTAATGAAACTTCAACCATGGAATCGTCAATTCCATTCCATTCGGCAAAATTCCAGTTTTTTATTCAAACTTCCATTTTATTAATTGGAATTCTTAGGAAACCACTTCTAATGGTTTATTCATATATAAACATCATTTATGACTCATTACATGACTGAAACCATTATCTTAAACATGATTTTGAATCCATGGAATCATTTGATTCCAAGTTTTTCCCAAAAATCTCCATTTTTAACATTTTTACATAAAAACTGAAATTACTTAAATTTATCAACTAGTAATGATTTATTACTTCTATTATTACATATTATACTTATCAAGAACCATTAAAACCAACTTGTTCTTACAAACCCGTTAGTTAGGGTTCTTGAGCTCAAATTCCTATTTCTTGATTTTTAACACATTCAATGGTTACACTAGGTTTATATGATGACTAAGACACAAATTAAGGCTAGGAATCATAGGATAATCCTCCTCTAGCTACTGAAATTTCGAAGCTACAGTAACCCATATACGGGAAATGGGTTAAACAACCCTAAAAACATGTTTACTAACCTTGTAAGGCTTGGAATTACTAATTGAAGGCTTAATTCTTCAATTCCCGTTGCAACCTTCAAGAATCTTCAAGAATGATCATTCGGGAGCTCTCTAGAATCTGCTCCCGTTCATAATGAGGAGAAATCAGATTTTTCTCTCTATATATACTTGGCTACTTTGCCTAATTGACACTTTGGTCCCTCAAGTTCTATCTTTTCCACAATGGCACAAAAATTCATTTTATAACATTATAAGTTTTACTTTCTTTCATTCTTACCCCAAAATTATATTTTCTTTACATAGAAGTCATTTGTATGCCAAATGACTATTTTGCCCTTTTTTACCAATTTCTACTATTATGGCATCGTTCAACCCAAATTTTACATATGTTTATTTTATAGGTTT
This sequence comes from Cichorium intybus, assembly GCA_023525715.1. Lineage (NCBI taxonomy): Eukaryota > Viridiplantae > Streptophyta > Magnoliopsida > Asterales > Asteraceae > Cichorium > Cichorium intybus. Next base: position 141,998,565 of record CM042009.1, read on the forward strand.
TACCATTATTTTCGGGTTCTTACATTGAGGAACTCACTAAGCTCCGTGCTTACCCTTTCCCTATATAAACTACTGTTTTAGGTACATCAGGTACCATGGATGGGAAGGCGTGATGTGTATACACTGTGCTGCTTCATTGGAGGACTGTTTTTGAATGGAAGTTCCGCTATGTTGTGATTTCATTAACTTTTGTTAATCCTGGGATGTTTTCATTAAACTTATAAGTTATGGAATTTTGTCAAAATTAATTAAGTGGCTTTTCTTATATTGAAGTGTCCGTTTAATTTTTTTTTTAATTTTACCCTAAAATTTTGGGATGTTACATATTAGGTGGTAGTGTCCATAAACTTGGTCGTAGCTTCATTACATCCTTAAATTAGAAATAACAATTTTTCTAGTAAATTTGCCTATATACCGTTCATAAGTTCTTGCTTATCTAATGAAACATGTGTCTTTGTATCGCTCAAATTGAGTCGATTATGACATAGGGTGAAGCCCCTTTAAATAACAATGTGATTTTTCTTTCTCTATATAATTTATATTATTGCATATTTAAATTCCATTGTATTGTAGGGGCGGAGGCAATAGGAGGTCAAGGCTGTGCTAAGACTCCCCCCTAACTTGTCTAATGTACCTATAAGTTATGCACCTTCTCTTATTGTTTAATTGTTTTACAATTTCATCTTATAATCTTATAATTGTTTTATGTTTTATCAATAAATAATTATTTATTGCTTTTTGTGTTAATAATTTGAGGTGATAATTTATAAGACTCTTAATCGTTGTTATGTTTTAGTTTGAATAAAAAAATATCTTTTGGTTTATGATTACTACTGAAAAAAATTAACCGGTTAATTTGTTTTATTTGTTTATACAAACAAAACTAATTTTAGTGTTTCTAATGGAAACTATTGGTATGTATTTGAAACAAGTATATCTAAAAGGGGGAAATCTTCGATATGTCTCATTATTTTATGTCAGTTTATAAAAAAATCTTAAAATTAAATTTTTTACACAAAAGGACAAGATACCGGCTGATTCAACTCTTTTCTTTTGGTAACCTAATTTTCCAACAGTAAAGTCCCATTATTTTAAGTCAGTTTATGAAAAAAAATTGTTGAGGTGGACGCCTAATAATTAAAAGAGAAGCTGATGTGATAGATGAGGTGTTATTTATTCCCAACTATTGTTTATTTAAACCCTAGATCGCGAAGAAAAAGTCAATATGGCTTCTTTATCCTTTGTAGGAAGCAGGAAATCGATCAAGCGGGCAAGTTTTAAGGGAAAGATGTGAATGTAAAAATCATGTTGGTAAGTGGACTTCATGGAGTCAAAAAAAAAACTCTAGAAGAAGATTTGTTGGTTGCCCCAATTTGGGGGCTAGGAAGTTTAATTTTTCTAAAATTCATCCTCATTTATGTTGAATTAGGTGTCTCCTTGGATTATGCTCTCATTTTCAGACTCCATGAAGTCCATTTGCCAACAGGATCTTCATATTCGCATCCTATGCATATAACTTGACTGCCTGACCGATTTGCACTAATGCATCCCAAAAAGGATAAAGAAGCCATCTCTGTTTCCTTCTTTGCAATCTAGGGTTGAAATAACCAACATTTAGGGTTAAATAACACATCTTCTACCACATCAGCTTCTCATTTAATGACTACGCGTCCACCTCAACAACTAAATTAATTAAAGAATGAGTTAACAGAAGAAAGGGTTGAATTGTATATGTTAGTCGGTATCTTGTCCTTTAGTGTTAAAAAAATTTAAGTTTGAGATTTTTTCGTAAACTGACCCAAAATAATGTGACTTTACCGGAGGTTTCCTTGTTGGAAAACTAGATCATCACAAGTTGAACTAAATATGTTAGCAGGTATCCTACCCTTTTGTATAAAAAATTTTAAGTTCAAAACTTTTTCATAAACTGACCCAAAATAATGAGACTTTAGTGGAGATTTAGTTAAAAAAAATAGGGATAATATTATTAATTAATAATCTATACCATAAATATTATTATGGTATAAGCCTCTTTTATTCTAAAATGTATTGTACATCTTGAGAGTTGTTATGTTTTACTAATACTTTTACAAATAAAAAAGTAAAAATAAAATGAAAAAGATATAAGCATACTCATCCCTTTAAGCTTTCACTTATATCTAGAGCTCACGTTTTTTATTTGTGATATAGATCCAATGATTACCAAAGAACTTATAGTTTAGTTGTATAAGGAGTTAGAAATGCATTACTTCTCTAATGTGTTGGCAGTTCATGTCTCACTTGAAATATATGTAGTTCATGTCTCACTTGAGATATATGTTGTAGTTTAGAATTAGATTAAGAGTATGTTCCAAAAAAATCAATGATTCTTGTTTTCAACTTTTCAAAGGGTATATCTTAATATTATTTTGCATTAGAAATACATTTTTGATGTAGTTGATCAAATCACTTTTCACACTTGAGAATCAACTTTTACACAGAAACTATTTTTCAAAAATTTATTTTGGATATATAATTGGATGTAAAGTTTGTATATTCTTTATTGTGTATAGAAGGCATAATGTACCTATTATAAGAGATATCTCTATAATTAAATGAGTAGATAGTTACAAGGAAATCCAATTATTTAAACAATATCTCCAATTACAAAAGATATCTCAATAATAAACTAAATTATCAAAAATAAATTCGTTATTAAATAAACAAACTTATGTTGAAAGGACATGAACTGTTTGCCGAATATTCGGTTCGTTTATGACCATATCCTTTTTTTAATGAACTTTATTGGATTTTAATTGAAGTAGAAAAGCCATATCAAAGTGGATGATCCAATGAATGCCTAAATGATGTTGCAAGAAATTTGTATGGATTCCGCAAACAAGAAATTGTTCTAATAGAAGCATGCATGACTAATTGTTAAGGAAAATCCCTAATGAAAGGGAGATCACAAATGGTCTTTAAGATACACAACATCTTCTAGTGGGCAACCAAACATCAGTGTTGAAGATTATGAAACTAATTATAAAATGAAAGACCATCATATATGAAAGGAAAAAGCCACAAGAAATAAAAAACAAAAAGCGACTAGCTAAAAAACGAAATAAACTATACAAGCGATTTAATTAATGAAACTAACTTGTTGCATGCGTCTCATATAAATGAAGTGAATGAACAAGTAAACGAGACAAGAATCATAAAAACAATCATCATAGCTCAAGATACGTGATTCATGACAGGGAAATAAGAAATACTTTGATATCATCAAATGTTATGTGAAGAAATTAAAGTGAAATATGGGATATAGGTTTAGCCCTTTCTTTCAAATATGAACTACTTTAATATTTGTGTGTGTGTGTGTATAATCTTTATATCAAGTAATATTTTTTTTTTTTGAGAAATATTATGTGTGCTTAAAAAACGAAAAATTAAGGAGACTTTATATAAAGTCTAAAATGGATAATGATAAATTAATTACTTTTATAAAAACTTAAAAGGTTTAACTATCAGAAAATCGAACCAAGTTTTTTTGTTAGGTAAAAGTTAGTGGAAATCGATATGATAAAAATAATAAAGGTGTGCTTGGTTTTGAAAAAATTTCCAATAAAAATGAAAATTTTGAAAATTTGTTTCTTTCAACAATTTTTCTTAAGTTTTCCTAAAAAATGAAAATTTCCTATTTTTCAAATTTACAAAGAAATTGAAATTTTTGGAAAAGTAATAATTATTGTTTTCCAAATTTCTCTATTTTGAAAAGTTTTATAAATATAAATACACACACCCCACCCACACCCAGCCCAAACACATCTCGCACCTACCACACCATACCACACCACACCACACACCACCCCACCTCCCTTACCCTTACCTTACTCCCACATTTAAAAGGCACCCGCCCTACCCCCACCCATGCCCCATACCTATTCACACCCACCATACCCTATACCAAAAACATCCACCGCCCTCATCACGCCCCTACGCACCACACCCACCCACCCGCTCTCATCCCACCCTACCCCACTTCGAAAACCCACCCACCCACCCTACTATTACAATCCCCTCTCCCCCTAAATACATACCCATCCCCATTCACCCACATCGAAGACCCACCAATATCCCTAACCCCATCCACTTACCACCCTTAATAGCATCCACTCCCGCCATGAACACCCACCTATTCACCATACCCCCTCCCACCGCTAAACACACACCAACCCCAACCGCTCACAAACCCATCCTACGAACCGCTAGGCACTTATCCCCACGCCCACGCACCCACAACCGATACCGATCCATACCAACCATAACCACCCGCACTCACACCAAACACCCGTCCATCCTTACCCCTACCCCAATCCCACCCCGCCTACCTCTTACCCAACTCTACCCACCCCTACAATCATACCCCCACCTCACCTTGTTATCTATTGCAAACTAAAGTTGTTTTTATTTTGTGTTTTTTATTAATCATGTTTATAAGTTAAAAGACAATTATTTGTTAAAAAAATACCAGAAAATGAAATGAATAATTTTTTATTTTTTAATTTTCAATTATAACCATAAATATATGTTGATTATTTTTTTACCATACTTACTTGAGTAAACTTATATAAAAAATGTTTTAGTACATGTGGTGGGTATGTGTGTGTGTGTGGGGGGGGGGGGGGTTGGGTGTGGAGGGTGGATGGGTATGTGGGGTGGGAGATGGGTGAGATTGTGGGTGAGCATGGATGGAGGTTGTGTGAGTGTGGAGGAGTGTCATGTGGGTGTGGGATGGGGTTAGAGTGTGGGATGGTGGTTGGGTGGGGCGGATACATAATTGGGTAGGGATAAGTGTGTGTGGGGAGGGGGAGAATATTTCTATTTGAAATAGCAAACAATGGAAAATGAAAAGTGATAGAAAATACAAAACTAAATGCGTTTTTTAATTTTCTAAAATTCCAATCAAAAGCATTTTCTAGAATTTTCATTAAAACTGGAAATAAAAATTTCACTCCATTTTCTGAAAATCTTTTCTAGAAAAGTAAAAGTAGTTCTCCACAACCAAATGTACCCTAAGTTGTTGGCAATACAACGATTGTGGATTCTCTATGGTAAATCTCAAGGAACATGGGTGAAAAGACAACACAATTAGTACACCAAAATTGTCATTTTTAGTAGTTCACATTCTCCACATACTTTATACATAAAACTTACCATACATATGCATATCTTTACACACCTAATATCTACAAATCAAAAATCTTCAATCCAGTCTTTAAATTTGCTACTTAGGACCTTTAAAACATCAAAGACATGCTAACCTTCAAAACACTTATATCATGCAAAATACCACACTCAAGTACCTTAATGATGCACACTTTTCGATGTCTTAAGACACTCCATGATCATCTCCTTAATCTTTACCTTCATCATCTTATCTTTCACACCCGCAAGCATCTTACCATAAAACATTTCCAAGTGTACTAGCTTACCATAATCACAACCCTCCAACATATTCTCCCACTCTTTAGCAACATCAAATGAATTCAAAGACTTCTTTAAAGACATAACTACATCTTTATCTTCTTCTAAAGGCCTACCAAAAATCAAACCATGAAGAATGTTGGCATAATGTTCCATTGTAGAAAGCTTAGAATTGAGCAAATCTATCTCTTTCATTGCATCATTTAGTTCCTTTTTGATCTTTATAATCTCTCTTGAATCCTTTTCGGCATCTACTTTCTCATGGTCCTTGAAATCTTCTTCTAGTGGTGGCCATAACACAAGACTTGGGGCAAAAAAGTCATTTACTTGGCCATTTCCAAGAACCCCACTTCTTCCCCTCCCCCATGACCAAAGCTTATATCCACCATTTGCAAGAAGAACCGTATGTGCAGCCCCACAAGCTACTTGTATAGGATCTTGAAAGTAAGGGCATTTTAGTCCATTACACGGGATCAAACGTGGAGTAAGAGCATCTACACCATCACTTTCTGTAAGACCTAGCCCATTTCCCATTCCCCATGACCAAACATATCCATCTGATGACACAACACTCGTATGAAACAACCCACAATCCACCGATATCAACCATTCATTTTCAGGTATCCCTTCAACAATTTTCGGGTAAAATGAATCTTCTATGGTTCCCTGACCGAGCTGCCCGTGATCCCCGAGTCCAAAAGTCCAACATAAAGATTTTACCATGTCACCTTTTTGCTTTGTGAGTACACATGTATGAAACGCCCCACATGCTACTTCATATGCGGTGTAAAAAGAATCTTGACCGAATGTTTTGACAATTTTAGGAGTTGTTCGAATCTCGGTGTCTCCTAACCCTAGCTGCCCGTGATTGTTGCTGCCCCATGTATAGCATACGAGATTGTCACCTTTATGTTTTTCACCATAGCTAACTAATGCTACAATGTGTTCATTCCCACATGCAACCTTGACCACAGTTTGACCATGGAAGTTCCAAATGGGTATTGGAGTGAATGTTTTGATGAGTGAGAATTCGCCTTCGGGTAAAGTATCTTGTGGAGGGCAGTTTCCCCACATCCAAAGAGACCCGAGATTGTCTATTGCAAGTGACATCATACCTCCAGCTTTTATGGAAGAAATCTATAATTAAGAAGTTAATTAGTGATGTGAATTTTTGAAATTTGAAAGGGGGATGATGAAGGAAGTTAAGTTTGAAACCTGAAGTTTTGTTGCGGTTTTGGTTATTGATTCGTTTGTTATGGAACTGGGAGTGTGCAGCTCATGGAACACCTGTACCAAAGATGGAACCATGGAGTTCTCTCCGTTGACCCCGAGTTGACCATCTACAATGGTGTCAAGGATGCAAAATATCATATATAATCAGAACTGAATCATGGGTTAATAAGAATGATGGCATCACGAAAAAGGATACAAGTATTGTGACCCCAGCTCCAAACGGAACCATCATCTGAAACAATTAAAATCGGAAATTCAATTAGAGTGCGTTAATGACTTCGGATAGATTTGTGCTAAAAGTTTCGTTTTCCTTTGAATTCACTGTAATATATCAATTGACATGATTGAATTTTAGACTGCTTATTTTGAGGTTTTTGAATACGGAAAAGAAGAACTTACCGGAAAGAGCGAGACTGTGATAAGCACCGGCTGATAATTCCACGATTTTGACTCTTTTTCTCGTGTCTGCGGAATTAAATTCAATTTTGGCCGGAAAAAGCCGATCGGCCACCGAACCGGCACCAAGGCGACCGAAAGTACCTCTTCCCCATGAATACACACTGCCATCGCCTTCTCGTATATAATCAAAATCAAAATCCCTACATTAGCTACAATTTTATTTATTAGAGCTACAGCTTGTAGATGAGATTTCATTACCGGTGAGAGCGAGCGTATGAGCTTCTCCGGCGGCAACTGCAATTACTTTCTGAGATATACTACCGGAATCAACATATATTCCGGCTTCCGCCATGATCTCCGGCTAGAACTGATTATGTGTCTTGGTAAGAGGAAAAGATGCAGGTCCAACTTCCACTCCCTCGCATTTTAGTCGAGAGCCTTGGTGTTTATCAAATTTGCAGCCACCTACGAATTCCTTATATAATGTTTTGCGAGTGTCATTGATAATAAAATGTTGCACAAATTTACTTAAACTTTTAGAAGTTAGGTATTAAAGTTGTAATTTTATTCTCTTGTCTTAGAAAAATTATTTAACCGTAAATATTTTACACTTTATAATATGAAAATTTTAGTAAAGATCGCTATATTTCATTTTCTTTTTCAGAAAAACAATTTATATTTTAAAAGTTTTAATAAAATCATTCACATTTAAAAATCTATTCAAAAACATCATTCAAAAGGAAATTCAGAATGCAAAGTGTTTCTAACCACATAATAAAGGATAAAAATGATTTTGATTTTTCACAACAAAACTAAAAAAAAAAATGTTTTTGATTTTGGAAACACTAAACATTTTGGTTTCAATATCTTATAATATTATTATTATGATTATTATTATTATTTTGCCTTTTTGGTTTTTGGTTTTTATTTTATTTTCGTTGTTTTCTTCGTAATTTTCTAAAACATAATACAAGAGAAGACGAACATAAGTTAATTATTTTAGTTTTCAATAGAAATCGTAAATGCATAATAATTATTTTAATTTTTAACACAATTAATCAATTAAACATAAGGCAAACAACATAAAACACGCTAAGTGTTCACTTTTTCAATTTTGTTCAATGTCAACTACATAGTCAGTTTTCTTCATGTTACCTAATTTGATTGGATTTGACATGTCAAGCAGGCAGCTATATTGATAGTTACATAACAATAATTAGACGTATTAGAGGGACCTCCTCCCAAATTTAGGTTTTCACACTTCACTTCATCTTCTTCTCTTCATCTCCTATTTGAACTCCCACAAGCATATGGCTTCAGAAGGTCGATCAAGTAGTTCAGCATAGGGATGAGATCGATTTCAGAACCGAAAAAACTAAAATCGAAAAATAGAAATTCAAGGAACTGAGAATAATACTGAATTGCATAATCGGTTCTCATATGGTTCCGGTTCGACAACGTTATTTTGCTCATTCCTAGTGGTTAAGGACGACATGGGTTTTGGAACCAAAAACTGGAAATTGAAATAACTGAGAATTGAATCGAATTGCATAATTGGTTCTTATGCAGTTTCAATTATGGTTCAATTTGGTTCCCACGTTTATTTTGTTCATACCTACTTTAGCATTACATACAAGTCTACACATTTGAGCTATGTTGAATGTTATGAAAAATGGCGAATTTCATGGTGTAAATCTGTTAAATATTGTTACCAAAGTGGATGGTGTCATGGAGTTAATGTGTTATGATGTTAATGTGTTATGGTCATAACTGTTAAATTTGGTTACCAAAGTGTATAAGTGTAAGTCCAAAAGCAAAGCTTATTACCTTATTTGGACATGGATAGCGATGGAATAGAAAGGGATTAGCGACAAATTAGTGAGATACTAGCGACGGATTAGTGACGGAACCACGACAAAATGCAATTTCGGGCCCTTTTACGACATGAGTCTTGTGCGGTCACACCATCCGTACCCCCTCAGGCTGGCCCTGACAAACTCCTTACAGGAATGGGATTATGGGAATACCCACGAGTAAGAAGTCCCTCGGCGAGTACACTAACGTAATCCAACTTGTTTCCGTATGGAGCATTTGAATTTTTCATAATATCGAATTTCATTCAAATCTCAAATCTCATATTCCGGTTTGACCAACCACATTCAAGTTCTTTCTTATCCATGGGTCGATTGTCGGAAGAAGAAAAGTCAACCGTTTAATTGGCTGGATTGGTGTTCGAATCCTATTTTAGAATTTAGTTCATGTTTGTAATGTCCTTTTCCATCTCCCGTTTTTGTATTCCTAACTCGTTACTAGTGGTTTTTTCATATATTAATATTAATACATCTTCCAGCTGTAAATAAAAAGTTGAAATACAACACTTTTAGATCAAGAATACAAATCCCATTAAACTTCTTTATAGATTGATTTACAAATCAAATTATGCATATTAAGACCATAATAATTTTGTTTTACTTTTATATATCTAATAGAACTCATATAATAAGTACGTGTTATTGTCATAAACGTCCTTAAGTTTGTAAGAAATGTTCGAGTTTACCATTTTATATATTTTTTGTTCATAAAAGCCTTAAGTTTATTTGGTTCATTTAAATCCTTATGTTTTGCAGGAATGTTCCGTTTTACCCTTAAGTTTGATAGGGTCTATAACAGGACACAAGGGTAAAACCGAACATTCCTATCAAACTTAAAAGTTTTAATGAATCATACATAAATTTAAGGGTTTTTATGAAAAAAAAATACACAAAATGGTAAACCCAAACATTTACGATAAACTTAAGGGCTTTTATGACATAAACCCTAATAAGTATTTCTAGTTATTTATAAATCATAGAGCAGCGGCTAAAATTATAATAATAATATGAACTAATTATAATAATAATATGACATTATAATTTGAGCCTTCGATAACATCTTCATTGTGCTTATCATTTTTGTTACAAACTCATTTGTACTACCCGACAAATGGCTTTAAATGTTGGAAATACAGTCAAAATTGGCAACATAAACCAAAACCAAAACTGGATTATAATTTTAGGCTTATGATTTGACAAATTATTACTATTATTATGTTTTTACGTATAATAGGATATAAGTGATTTTTAAAGCTTTAAAGACCATCTACAACAAAAAATCAACCCTCCGGAATCAAAATCAGTGAATATGTCAATTAGCAAATCAACAACTTATTTCGTTTAATTGGTAAGTTTTCATGTTCATTATGCATCAAGAATTAGTTTTATAATTAATTTTATTATTTCTCAATAGAGTATCACCATTTAGATCTATAGTTGTGGATTAGCTAAGGGTGAAAGATGAAATGGTGGCTGAAACAAAATATCGCTTCCAAATAGAGCAATAAACCAAAAGACTGGACGTAATCACATATGAAATTGGATACAATTTATCATTTTAATGTTAGAAAACCTAAGACGATTTGTTGTTTTGGTGTTAGCAAACCTAATAGGAAACTTTCATTTCCTTTTATTCTCAATGGTATCTTTTTTCCAACATATGCAAATATTGCCCCTAATTTATTGCAATATAGGATGTGAGGTAGGGGCGAGCTTCTAGTACCAAATCCTGATCTCGAACCGGTCCTGGTTGATAGTCTCATACATAAACCAGCACCGTATACTGTTATGAATAAATTATATCGACAATAAAATAAAATAATAATACGATAAAGAAAAATAAATGCGGATACAAGGATTTAACGTGGAAAAACCCTTACGGGAAAAAACCACGGGCACAACCGATGATAATCACTATATGAGAAAAATGAGGAGGTTACAAGATTTGGAACTGAAAAATATATATCTCTCTTTTCTTTAATACACAGAGCCTCACAATATATATATATATCTATGTATGTATATATATATCACTCTTGTATCTGGATGTCCTCTGATTGCATATAATCATCCCTATATATATAGGGATGAAACAGCCGATATGTGCAGCGTTTGTTGAACAAAAAAGTGTGCGCTGAATTGGTTGGAGTGGAATTGTCGTTCGTTCAAAAACAACGTGCACAATTCAATTTGAATTTTATGTTGATTAGTATTCATGTGGGGCCCACATGCATTATTCCATTTGACTTTGCTTTTGCCTTTTGAAGGCATCTTTCACATATACATATATTAGGGACAGTACACGATTGCAAATCTACCATAATCGGGTAAATTAGGGTCTGATATCATTGAAATTCCCGAAAATACCAAGTATTGTACCGTAAATCTTGCATGGGTTGTTTATTTCTTGATATCCATTCCTTAATTGCGTAGATGATGACTTGAGTTGCAAGTTCTTGATATACATACCTTGATTACATGTTTACATTCAACCGATTATGTATAAGTGTCTAACTTGATCACCAAGTTCGATTCAAATTAGAAAACATTAGCAAATAACTATTGTAACTACATTTCATGAGGATGCTTTTAAAACCTTACAAAACCAGTGTCATTCCGGTTCGAGACATTCTGGTTCGATACTGGTTCAGTACCTAATTACACACGTCGACTGTAACCCTGCACTTTGCTAAGTAAGTGCTTAATTGATTTTAATTGAAATTCGTAATGTAAGGTCTCGTGAAGTGTAGCGTTAGGAGTATATATATAGTTGGTTAAAGTGTGGTGTTGATATGGAATTGTGTAAAGTTGGAATCGGCAGGAAATTATAAGGAACTTGTGAATCTGTTTAGCCTACGCGACGCATAGGGTAACCTGGATGTGGGGCATAGGAAGTTTATTGTTATAAAAGAAAGTAAGAGCTATGTGTAATGACAACTTAGAAAAGTAGTCTACACTAGACGTGTAGGGAGAGGGCGTGGCGTGTAGAGTTACACGACATGTTGTGCTTGGCCATGTGGTTCGTAGCGTCGGGCAGACTTAATCTGCTTTGAGAATTAAGTCGGTCATTTGGAACCTTAATTTCCAATTCCCGTGAAACATAGCTAATACCGGTGAATTGGTGTTATTTACTTAATTATGTTTACCTTACAAACACGACTACAATGACAAAAAATAACCATTCATGTCAATATCGTGTTGACATCATGTCAAGTTTCAGTCAAACTTTGAACACGAACTGATAGTGTTTTATTTTTACAAGAAAACACTATCATTTAAAGACTGTTTTATCGCATAAAGACGCTCAGAGGCACACGAAAACTATATTTTTGTGCAAAACAAAAGAACTCAAAAACCGCCTTAAAACATGCAAAATGTTTCTCTATAACAGATATGGTTCAGACAGACCCGTCTAACCTACCTCGGCTGTTAAACAAATAAATTGTATTTTATATAAGAATGCATGTTTTCTTGATATCAAGGCAAAAGCTCACATTCCAACGGCAGCTCCTGATGCACACCACAGACTCCCAAAAGTCTGGCGGTGATAAAAGATCTACTGTCGGGTCACTACTAGCGCAAGCCAGCCATTTGTTTTCATATAGAAAACATCTCACAAATCACGGGGAAAGCCTATTAAGATATCATTATTTCTCTCAAAAGAATCATGATTAATTTGTCTTTCGTCCCCAGACATCCTCACTAAAATTGCAAGCTAACGAAAGAATATCTCATTTGTTCATACACTGCACATCACAGCCCACTGCTGTGTTGCAGATGCAAATCTGCCAGAACTATGGTATTTACCATAGGAAATCCTGATAAGCTCAACATCAAAACAAGCTTATACTAACAGGTGGCTAAACATGAATTACGATTCATGTTTAACTTGAACAGGGTTCTCCGGAGCTGCTGGTGTGAGGAAAACAAGAGGGATTTGTGTGTTAACATTTATGGCTTATTTTCAGGAACAAGACCCAAGAAACTTTGATAAGAAACCAAACCCGAGGAAGTGATGCTCCAAACCGAAGAGTAAAAAGGCGAAAAACTCATAAAAAATACAGCAATCGCGACTTGACAGACCCTGTGTCGCGACGTGAAGAGAAGCAAGACAGAAGACCCAAAACCTACAGCACTCGCGCCGCGACGGTTACTATGGTTGCGACGCGAAGCTACCAACGCGACAACACCAACTTTTTGGTCGCGAAGACCTTGAACGCGACAACACTAACTTTTTGGTCGCGAAGACCTTGGACGCGACAATACCAACTTTTTGATCGCGAGACTACCAACACAACGCACTGACCAGACAAGTGGCCGACAAAAGCAGCACCAGGCCGCACCCTCGCGACGCGACGCACCCTTTGGTCGCGACGCGAGCACCGAACACAGCAAGTATAAATAGAAGCCCTCTATGCACGGTTTTAAACACCCTTTTACACCAATTTACATCCTTTAGACACCAAGTTACCAATTCACTCTCTATCAGTTGTAATAGTCGAAATATCTCTTAGTTAGTTGTTTAGAATCAGTAGATTATTCCTTCGGTGGTAATTCTAGTAGTAATTCAAGATAATTCGAAGGATAAACGCTCCAAGTTACATGCCAAGGAACACCAAGACCATCTTCACGATCATCACTCGAATGGAAGGCTAATCTCTTCAGATTACTTCCGGTAATGCTATCATACCTTTAGTGTAACATGTTTTTACTTTGATTCCGAACAAATGTTTTACTATTGTAATTATTAAACTCTCATATCTTTGAATACAACTAGTGAATCATTTGTGTCTACTTCTACTTGCTATCATATTCTTAAGACATAGTATTACCAACATATTATTCGTGCCTATCTCACCTAAATAACGAGCTAAGACGGATAATCGGTTAATATACTTTGTGCTCAAGTAATATGTTAATAAGTTGTAACGTTACTATCATCTAGATAAAACATAATATTGTCAAACCATTGTTTGTACCTAATCTACTCAATTGTTAGACAAAGACAAATAATTGACTCAACATATTATGTATTTACCCATGTAATAGTAATTGGTAGTAAACTGTAATTATGTCAAAGTAATTATATCGGAATCGTTATAGTAAAACATGCGAAACTAATTGTTGATAACTAAACCGGAAGTAATTCTTTCTTTATATTCTCAAGTTACAATTTCAATATTTTTACCATCACAGTCAATATTTAATTTACAACTCGTTAAAAGTTAACCACTAAATCCTTGGACTCGACCCCGCTTGCCCTATCTACGTAGTAAAAGTGGGTTATAAATTGTTTTTGACGCGTGTGACGATAGCGTTGTCACGAACATAACACGACCCGTCGTGTCTTTTACTCTAGACATGAACACAAATTTGAATTTGAATTTTGTTCTAATTTTATTTCGTGCGACAGACATCCCTAAGTGCTAAGTGCTAACAATTTTAGACTACAGATCCCCGTAACTATTTATAGACCCAAAAGCAATTTTGTAGTGGGACCCAACATTTAGCAATGACCCGATATGAAACAAAAAACTCAACATGACAAATACAACTTTTCACAAGGGCCCACCATTTTGCAGTAGTAGTCAGCAACTCGTATTCTAAAATAGGCAACACGACATTGTATAGCATATTGTAGTGCCCACTATGTTTCACAGTGTGGTTAAAATGAGGAAAATGATTAATTTTGTGCTATTTTTTAGTAAATGATTAATAAAGAAATAATATTGTTGTTATTTTCTCTATTCTTTATTATTGTTTCTATTATTGATATCGTACTCTGCAATTTCAGTTGCATGTATGAATCCATGGAGTTTTTTTGGAGTATCAGATATTATTAAAACTCTAGCAAGATTCTAGAAACGAAACATTACAGATAAACAATAGCAAGCAACGAGTTGTGTAACTAATCAATCAAATTAAGACTACATCTTTTCCTTCGATTCCAAAAGTACGCTTGAGATATTATTGGGAATTGAATCGCAAGGAAATCAAGAATTGAATAAATCGATAACAAATAGATTTTGCACATATGTAATAATGTAATGTAATCGAACAATAATAAAATACATAATTTAACATAGTTCGTCAATTAGAGTAATCACCAATGACCATGGGGGAGAGAGAGAGAGAGACACACACACACACATATATATATATATATATATATATATATATATATATATATATATATATATATATATATATATATATATATATATATATATATATATATATATATATATATATATATATAGAGAGAGAGAGAGAGAGAGAGAGATCATTGAATTAACAAAACTTGTAAATATAATCGTTAATCTGTTTGTATCTAGTATAGGTTAACTATCTTGCATACTTCGACACAGAGAAAGACATGGGAAGATTTCTATATATAGGTATAAGATTTCCTAACTGCTAAATGGGCCAGGCTCATGTAAAACTGTCAAATACGACTAAGGTATATACTATACTGCAAATATGTTGCTCGATGTGATCAACTCGACACTGCTGATACTGTTCTTGACACTACAACTTTAGTTCTCAAATAATTTGCGGTTTTCCTCATTACCGCATATCCCAAGACCCGAGACTGTAGATATTCCTTTCGACACCTCATATTCTTTTGACCACCTTAATTGAAATTGTGGTCCACTTTGTCACCGTAGTTCTTTCCGACTCGATACCGCAACTACGGTCTAGAAACACCTCAGTTAATTCTTGGGACGCTACCCAATTCCACAAGGGGTGGCTCCTTTTAACCCTCTGCTCTTTCGGGAGCGAGATCTCATGTTTGGTCTGCATAATGACAATGTAGTCAAAGAGTTTATTAGACTCAGCATCGCAACATATATATAATATAATTCATCAATCCCGATTTGTTCTATAATTTCCAAATACTCCAAAAGTTTTAGTTATGATTGTATCAAAATATCTCTGTTACATAATATTAGGGAAAGTGAAGGTGAGGTCTTAAGTTCGAGACCCGACCCATTCGTTTTGCCCTTGCAATGAGAGTCTGGTGATTGATGTGTGAAATTTCACATAGGATGTCCAATGTTCAAACATTGACACGCCCAAAATATTGTTAGTGTTTCGTGATTGACTTTTTACGTGAATCTTGAGACAGGATGGCACAAGCTGTTCAAATGATACAATTTACTATTAATATTAGACTCAGTGTTGTCTATCCATGAAAGCCATCCCTCAACCGACCAAATAGGGCAAATCCACATGCCACCAGCTTTGCAATTAACAAACAAAGACCTTTCACAACCGAACAATTGAGAAACATAAGTCCTTGGAGCATAATTTGATTTTAGTTAAGTTTTAAATTTAACTCCTGAATTTTATAAGTACATCTCAAATACATTTTTCTATAAAATTTAATAAAATCCACATACTAAACCAAAGTTGGATGACTATATATAAAAACAAAGCTTTAAAGTTTTCAAGAAATATCAAAAAATGATTGCTAAAAAAGAAAACTTAGTAAACAAATCCAAATACGAAAAAATTTTATAATTCATCTTTTTTCCCAACGCAATTTCGAGAGTGGCAGGGTGCGGAGGCAAACCCCGCTAAAACCTTTTTCCGGTTTTCCCCAATTATAACCCTAACGGAACCTTCACATCCCACACTCATCAACAATGGCGTCTCGATATCGCTCAATTTGTAGGCCGGCTTCAACAATCTTCAAATCCATGGCTACTCCTTCTCCTAAACCTACTTCAGGTCCATCCCTCACTCCTCGTTCATCTCCAACGACAGCAGCTATCTCGAGGTAAATCCACAAATCCCATGGAATTTCAAATCCATTATCACTGATTTTTTGTTTTATGCACCTTAAAATGGTGATTATTTTGTCGGCGAATAAGCTGAAACAAAGAAAAGTGTTGATGTTGCAGGTCATTTTCTCGAATAGGTTGTGTGCAATCTCTGTTGCCGCTACACTCCGCGGTGTCCTCGGCTCGACTGACATCCTGTCTCGGCATAGACTCGAAGGGGTCAAGATCCTTGTCTCAGGGTATGCTTTCCAGTGCAAACCCGGGAGTTTGACATTTTCTCTCTTATCTTTATCTGTAAGCATACTACTTTGTTTTATTTCATTCCTTCATGACATGCTTTCATGATCAGACTTGTTTGGGGTTGGATACAATCTGATCATTGATATTTCTTTAGCCTGGATTAACTTCTTCTAGGATTTGAGAATGTATTAAGTGAAATTACTCTCTGGATTATTGGTCTTGACTGTAAATTGAGAGAATAACAGATAGTCCCATTTCCATGATTCCATCTAATAGCTTCTTGTCATAATTCTTCCCCAAATCTAATTTTGATATGTGGTAATTAAGTTGAAAGTTGAAACCTTTAAAATAAACTTCATTACTAAATGCAAACAACATTATTATTTTTCTTTTGGTTTCTTCATTTTGCTGAAATGAAGTTTTTATTTTTGGCATATTCATCATCCATTTTTGTGTGTAAATTATTTATTCATAAGCTGTTAAGTATGCACATAAGATAAAAAGAAGGGCAAATTTCATACAAGACACTAACTTTTCAAAAAAATTCGATTTTGACACCGTGTTATTTTTTTTTCAATTAAGTCACTAAGTTTTCAATTTTTTTCAATTAAGTCACTATGTTTTCAATTTGGTTTCAATTTTGACCATTTGACCGGTCAACCCGGTAGTCAGCTGACGTGGCATGATGACGTGTCTGTCTTTGATGATGCGATGCTGACATGGCACCCGAGTGTCAAAATTGAAACAAAATTGAAAACATAGTGACTTAATTGGAAAAAATTGAAAACTTAGTGTTTTAATTGAAAAAAAAATAACAGTGTCAAAATCAATTTTTTTTGAAAAGTTAGTGTCTTTTTTGGAATTTTTCCTACATTTTTTAAAATCATAAATTCGTCTTTTTACGTTTTTAGAACGTAAAAATAAGTATTTATTCGTTAATTTATGTTTGTTCTTTTATGTTGGTTTAAGTTTGTTTTCACTATTTTTCCACCATAAACATACTTTTGATTGATACGATACGTGATTATATGCAAAACAAAACGTATTTTATATTTCTAAAAACATAAAAATAAGTATTTGTTCGTTAATTTATGTTTGTTCGTTTATGTTGGTTTAAGTTCGTTTTCACTATTTTTCCACTATAAACATGCTTTTGATTGATACGATACGTGATTATATGTAAAAAAAAAACGTATTTTATATTTCTAAAAACATAAAAATAAGTATTTGTTCATTAATTTATGTTTGTTTGTTTATATTTGTTCCGTTATGTTGGTTTAAGTTCGTCCATGTATGTTTTTTCATTTAGAAGTATAAATACATATTTTTATGTTGGTTTACGTCCGTTCGGTTAGAAGTATAATACATTTTAGTTGTATAAATATGTTTTTACATCTTTGTATAAATACATATATTTATGTTTTTAGAAATATAAATATATTTTTATGTTGGTTTAAGTTCGTTCGGTTAGAAGTATAATACATTTTAAGAAGTATAAATACGTTTTTTACGTCTTTAAAATTATAAATACATATTATTATATTTTTAGAAGTATAAATACATTTTTTACGCCTTTAGAAGTATAAATACGTATATATACTTATGAAAATGTATGTATGCTTCTAAAAGTATAAAAATACATCTTTATACTTGTAAAAAAATATATTTATACGTTCTAAAAACGTAAAAAGACGAATTTATCATTTTCCAATTAAGTCACTATGTTTTCAATTTTGTTTCAATTTTGAAACTCGGGTGCCACATCAGCATGCCACGTCAGCGTCGCATCATTAAAGACTGACACGTCATCATGCCACGTCAGCTGGCTGGCTACCGGGTTGACTGGTTAAATGGTCAAAATTGAAATAAAATTGAAAACATAGTGACTTAATTGAAAAAAATTGAAAACTTAGTGACTTAATTGAAAAAAAAATAACACAGTGTCAAAATCGAAATTTTTCGAAAGGTTAGTGTCTTTTATGAAATTTACCCTAAAAAGAACTACTTATGGTGCAGTAAAGATATCAAGATTCTGTATGCTTTTTTTCAATGTATTGTTGATAGAATTGTTTAGCACACTTTAAAGATCTGCTATTTTTCTGGTATAAAATGTGTGTGTTTAACATTTGCTGATGCATTTTATTTTGATTTATTTTGTTTTACAGAAATGGGTCTCAGTGTGCCGCGATAAGGGAGGACTGTACCTTAAAAAAAAAAACAAAAAGATGGCATTTTGATTCACAAGATTGGTACCTTTTTTTTTATAGTCCTTTTGATATATTTGATGAAAGATTTTAGCAACAGTTTTGTATAATGGAAGCATAGCCTTGCAACACTTGAATTCCTTAAATTCAATTTTCAGTTATTGTTCTCAGAATTCATCTTTGGGTATTACTGTTTCATTTACCATCCTTGTTCTTGTTAATTAATCTTTGCTAAAAGAGTACTTGATTACCATGGATATATGGTATAATCTGTGTTATATAATAAATGATGGAAAATGTTTATTAGTATAGGATTTACTAAATTCCAAGATTGATTGAATGAGTTGAATCAAAATCAAGGTAATTTGGAAAAGATTGTGAAAGTGAGAAATTGTCAAAATCACTTCGTGAAGTCAATTCATGAAAGATGTGGCTATTTAATGATAAATGTTCATATATGGGTCAATGAAGTAATAGATTTAGATTCTCACCCATTTTGGTATTTAGAGATCAACCATGATACAAAATTGATGCCGTTCTCCAAGAACGACTAGTAACCAGATAGAACAACACGAATTGGAATCTCTTTATTTCTTAAAATTATGATAAAACAAAACTGCTAAAAAAACGTCTGATAACAATGACAGCTATTTGTAAACTCCTGACCCAACAAAATAGGAACTAACTTTTAAAAGATAAAATAACTCAACAACTAGATAAAACTAAAAAATATCACGTAGACTTGAGATTCCAACTTGACCCAATCATCATCATTAACCCGGGCCACCACTATTGTCTTGACCCAGTCCAAGACGGTTCAAACTAGACAAGCCCGCTGCATCATCCTCCCCCTCTTCGAAAGGACTCGACCTCGAGTCCAATGGATCATCCAACTCTGGAAGGAACGGAGATAAATCAGCCACGTTAAATGTCGCAGACACATTATAATGACCAGGTAGATCGATCCTGTACGCATTATCATTGATTTTTTTTAACACACGAAAAGGTCCATCAGCTCTGGGTTGTAACTTGCTAGCCCGCCCTCCTGGGAAACGCTCCTTGCTGAGGTGCACCCACACCATATCTCCCTCCTGAAAGACCACCTTCTTCCTACGCAAATTGGCGCGGCGCTGATAAACAATGTTATTATTGGTGATCTGGTCCTTTACCTGCTGATGGATTAGTTTGATTTGCGCTGATCGATCCTCCCCCTCCACACTAAAATACTCGGTCGCCGGCAAAGGTGCAAGATCCAAAGGTGTAAACGGATTCCTGCCATAGACAATAAGAAACGGACTCATACCAATAGAGCGGTGTGTGGAACGATTATAGGCGAATTCAGCTTGGGGAAGAACCAAGTCCCATTGCTTCGGATTGGACCCCACGAGACTACGCAGCAAGTTTCTGAGACTTCGATTCGTCACCTCAGTCTGTCCATCACTTTGCGGGTGATGAGCACTACTAAAATTAAGCCGCGAACCCAAACGCCTCCACAAGGTACGCCAAAAATGGCTAACAAACTTCACATCGCGGTCAGACGTGAGAGACTTGGGCACGCCATGCAGCCTAACGATCTCAGCAAAGTACAACCGTGCGATTTGGCTGGCATCATAAGTTTTAGCACACGGGATAAAGTGACTCATTTTCGAAAACCGATCCACCACTACCATGACCGAGTCTTTTTGTCGTTGTGTCCTCGGAAGACCCACAACAAAGTCGAGGCTAACGTCCTCCCACGGTCCTTCAGAAACAGGCAATGGCGTGTACAATCCCGCGTTAGAGCGATGCATCTTCGCAATATGGCACACCCGACATCGCTCCACAACCCTTGTGACAGCCATGCTCATTTTCGGCCAAAAGAACCGATCTTTGACGAGCTGTAGTGTCTTGTCTCGGCCAAAATGCCCAGCTAAAGCACCTTGATGCCCTTCTAAAATGATGGCATCTCGCAACGAGCACTGAGGAACACACAAGCGTATACCTTTAAACAAGAAACCCTCATGCAACGAGTAACCCAGGGCAGGACCTGTCTGACACGCCACCCACACTTTCGAGAAATCCGGATCATCCGGATAAAGTGTAGCAAACCGCTCAAATGCGTCGACCCGAACCTGTAGCGATGTGAGTAACCCGCGACGGCGACTTAAGGCATCAGCTACTGTGTTTGTGGCCCCGGACTTGTGTTTGATCATAAATGAAAAGTCTTGCAGGAATTCAACCCACTTGGCATGGCGGGGGTTCAGTTTATGCTGCCCCTGGATGAACTTCAAGGCTTGATGATCCGAAAATAGAATGAACTATGTAACAGGTAGTGCCGCCAAAATTCCAAGCTGCGAATGATTGCATAAAATTCTTTATCGTACGTACTATACTTCTGCTTGGCGTCGCTTAACTTCTCACTAAAGAAGGCGATCGGACGGCCCTCTTGACTAAGGACACCTCCTATGCCAAAACCCGAGGCGTCGCACTCTACTTGAAAGGTTTTCTGAAAATTTGGCAGGGCTAGAACCGGGGCACTGGTGATGCACTTTTTCAGCTCCTGGAAGGCAACAGTGGCTGCGGGGGTCCAACAAAAAAGTTTTCCTTTTAAGCATTCGGTGATAGGTGCTGCTACAGTGCTGAAATTGCGGATGAAACGACGGTAAAACGAGGCCAATCCAAGGAAACTCCGCACGTCGTGAATTGTGGTGGGTACCGGCCACGAGGTGACAGCAGTCACCTTTGATTCGTCCATGCGAATGCCATTTCCTGAAATCATATACCCCAAGAATAAAACCTCAGGTACTAGAAAACAACACTTGTCTCCATTCGCATAGAGCTTTTGTTTCCGCAGAATATCGAACACCCGATGAAGGTGGTCAAGATGATGTGAAACGTCTCGACTAAATACTAAGATATCATCGAAATAAACCACGACACACTGCCCAATAAGCGGTTTGAAGATGTGATTCATGAGTCTCATGAATGTGCTCGGTGCGTTGGATAGTCCGAACGGCATGACCATCCACTCGTATAAACCATCTCTAGTTTTGAACGCGGTTTTCCACTCGTCTCCTGGCCGCATTCTAATTTGATGGTACCCACTCCTTAGATCAATCTTGGAAAAGACCGAAGACCCATGCAATTGGTCTAAAAGATCGTCTAACCGAGGAATAGGAAACCGGTATTTGATCGTGATTTTGTTGACGGCGCGGCTGTCAATACACATCCGATACGACCCGTTTGCTTTGGGAACCAAGAGAGCCGGTACGGAACACGGGCTCATACTCTCTCGAATCAACCCTTTCTCCAGCAGCTCAGATACTTGACGGTGAAGTTCGGCATACTCTTTCGGGTTCATACGGTATGCGGGTTTGTTGGGAATAACGGCTCCCGGCATGAAGTCGATGCAATGTTGTATTTCCCTCACAAGTGGGAGACCCGCTGGGATGTCGGTGGGGAACACATCACGAAATTCGGCAAGCAGGGGCTGGACTTCGACCGGTGGCGTCGCCGTTGCCGGGTTAGCTTCGGTGATGACTAATCCGAACATAATAGCGGGTTTAGTGGATCGGGTGAAGTCCATAAACGCTGATCTGGTAAGTATCAAAGCCTCGGTCTCTGTATCTCGGGAGTCTAGGGGGACCAGCTGCACATTAACACCCTCTTTTTTAAAAGTGTAGGTGTTTAGGTACCCGTCGTGTTTCGTTCGCCGGTCGTATTGCCATGGTCGGCCGAGAAGGATGTGGCACGCATCCATCGGTATTACTTCGCACCAGACCTCGTCCGAGTAACGTGAACCAATGCTGAACTGAACCAAGCACTTATGTTTTACCTTCACCACGTTTCCTTTCTTCAACCAAGTCAACTGGTATGGGTCCGGGTGATCTACCAGCTCAAGACCCAATTTTTCAGCCACAACATCAGCAACCATGTTTTCACAACTACCCCCATCAATGATTATTGTGCATATTTTCCCTTTTACTGTACACCGGGTTCTAAATATGTTATTACGGAGCCACCTGTTATCTTCGTTTTCTTGCGTCGGCTTGGCATGAAGGGCTCGTCTAACAAGGAGTGATTCTCCTTTATCCGGATAAACCACTTCAGTTTCAACAACTTCTGGAGTTTCTCCTTCCGTGTCATAAAGAGGCGGGATGTCTTCTGTGAGGGTCACGAGCTGTGTATTAGGACAATCCCGGGCAAAATGGCCCAGACCGCCACATTTGAAACAACGGGGAGGAGCACGGCCTGCCGGTGTAGCTTGGTTGGGAGGTCCAGTGTTGTCGACTTTGGTTGGTGCGAACCGGTTGTTTATTGGCACACTCGGTCCCTTGGAACTTTCTGCCCGTACCGGGTTGGCTCGGTTGGGTAGAGTGGTGGGTCTCGACTTTGTTTTCAGTTGTTTCTCTACCTTCAAGGCTAACTGACACACATCTGTGAAGGACCAATACTGTTGCAACTGTACAATATCTGCAATTTCAGGTTTCAATGCTCCTAGAAACCGAGCAATAATATGTTCTTCCTCTTCTTCCACTCCACACCTCATACGTAACCTATCAAACTCACAAATTGTTTCCTCAACAGTAGTTGACCGCTGAGAAACATTATGATACTCCAGAAAAGCTTCCTGGCGGAAATTAGACGGAAGAAATTTTCCCCGAAGGAGTTTTCGCATTTTACCCCACGTAGTAACCTTTGATTTTCCTTCCTGGGCCCGTTGTTTTTTAACACTTTCCCACCACAACGAAGCATATTTACGTAGTTTGAGTGCAACATACTTTACCTTGTAGTCGTCTGGTATGTCACGTAAGTCAAACACCCGCTCCACGGTTTGGAGCCAATCAAGAAATACATCGGGATCAGCCTTCCCGTCAAAGTCTGGAACCTCCACCTTAAGCCCTAGGTTTCGGAGTGGGTCAGGTCTTGATTCCCTTCGTTCGAATGGTTGCCTCCTGCGCTCTGGGGCGAACGGGTTTTGGTAATGGTCCCGATCATCCCAGATGTTCTGGTCCGTCTCCGTCTCTTCTTCAGATCGCTCTTCTTGTTGCAACTCAAGATCCCGGATCCTTTGTTGCAGCCTCGCAATCTCTTCAACATCACGTGGGTTCCGCGGGGAATCCTCATTGCCTCTGTCGGCGTTTCTACGGGGATTCCGATAAAGGCGGCCGCCACGATCTCCGCGATCTCCCATGTCGAGTCTTCTGAGCTCTGATACCACGCTGATGCCGTTCTCCAAGAACGACTAGTAACCAGATAGAACAACACGAATTGGAATCTCTTTATTTCTTAAAATTATGATAAAACAAAACTGCTAAAAAAACGTCTGATAACAATGACAGCTATTTGTAAACTCCTGACCCAACAAAATAGGAACTAACTTTTAAAAGATAAAATAATTCAACAACTAGATAAAACTAAAAAATATCACGTAGACTTGAGATTCCAACTTGACCCAATCATCATCATTAACCCGGGCCACCACTATTGTCTTGACCCAGTCCAAGACGGTTCAAACTAGACAAGCCCGCTGCATCAAAAATATATAAAATCTTTTTAAGAAGAAAAAATAATAATAACTTATCAAATTATTACAAATTTGGTGCTATAGTTATTCGTTATACAACTTAAAAAGCCAAAATAATCTTTTTGATTAATGATATTGTATTACATGTTTTTATCATATTTTGGTTATTGATTATTATTATTATTATATATTAAATATAATGCATAGATTTTTCTACATGAAATATACCAACATTAAATATTCATTGAGAAATTTTAAATGGGTCTAATTTCTCCCTATACAAACGAGGTGATAACTGATAACTGATAAATTATACCTCAGATTCAAACACCGCATTTCTTGCCATGTGGATCTGGGATATAATTTTAAATGGGTCTAATTTCTCCCCATACAAATCAGGTGATAACTGATAAATTATACCTCAGATTCAAACACCGCATTTCTTGCCATGTGGATCTCGGATATAATTTTAAATGAGTCTAATTTCTCCCCATACAAATCAGGTGATAATTGATAAATTATACCTCAAATTCAAACACCGCATTTCTTGCCATGTGGATCTCGGATATAATTTTAAATGGGTCTAATTTCTCCCCATACAAATGAGGTGATAACTGATAAATTATACCTCAGATTCAAACACCGCATTTCTTGCCATGTGGATCTCGGATATAATTTTAAATGAGTCTAATTTCTCTCAGTACAAACGAGGTGATAACTGATAAATTATACCTAGGGGTGGCAATTGGGTCGGGTTCGGGTTGGCGGGTCGCGGGTTGGCGGGTTGGCGGGTCAGAATGGCCAACCCAAACACGACCCATATAAATATGCGGGTTGGCGGGTTGCGGGTTGGTGGGTTGGCATGTAACCCGGACACGACCCACGTAACCTGTTTAATTATATGGGTTGGCGGGTTGGCGGGTCATATTCGGGTTCGTGGGTCATAAACGGGTTGGCGTGTCATAAACAGATCAGATTATCAGAAATTATCAAAGACTCAGATCAGATTATCAGAAATAATCAAAGAAATTGAAATTAAAACTATAATCCGGTTACTCTTTTCTTTGTTCGTAGGAAATCTACAAAATTAGTAGTTCAAGAATCAAAGAGCTCTATAATGCATTCAGACCCTTCTACTTTCAGACTTCCAGATGCTTCATTTCTTTTGAATTCACCTTCTTTGCCTTCAAATATGAGTGGGAATTATGACCATAGTTCAAGAGTTGCAGTTGCCATGGCACAAAATGCATCACGCAAATGGGATCCTAAAGAATCTACAACTTCTTATCCACGTGGAAAGATTCCAAGAGGGAATTTGCCTACGAACTACAATCAAAGAAATTGAAATTGAAACGATGGTCGGTCACAATCAAAGACTAAATTGTATAAAAATTGTTCAGAAATTCAATGGTCGGGAGAGTTACCGGAGCAGATGGCGGGGTTACATCGGGAGGACATGCAGAGACCGGCGACGTGGCGGTGTGAAGCGAGTGAAGAGTGAAGACGAGGTGGCGTCGTGGCGGTGGAACCGTGGAAGGGAGTCAGTGACGAAGGGTGGAAGACGAAGACGCAGTCTGTGATCTGTCTCTCAAACTCAAACAGTCAAACGAAGAGGGGAAGTGATTAGGGCAAACTTATTTCAGCAATTTCTATTTAATATTTTGTAGATAAAAAAATGAAAAATAATAAATAAATATATACGGGGTGGTGGGTCAACCCGCAAACCCAAATGATCACCCGAACACGACCCGTATAATTGGCGGGTTGGCGGGTTGGCAGGTTGGCGGGTTGACGGGTCAAAAATCTCAACCCAAACCCGTTTATTTTTGTGTTGGGTTCGTGTCGTGTCGCGGGTCGTGTCGAGTATTGCCACCCCTAATTATACCTCAGATTCAAACACCGCATTTCTTGCCATGTGGATCTCGGATATAATTTTAAATGGGTCTAATTTCTCCCCATACAAATCAGGTGATAACTGATAAATTATACCTCAGATTCAAACACCACATTTCTTGCCATGTGGATCTCGTATATAATTTTAAATGGGTCTAATTTCTCCCCATACAAATGAGGTGATAACTGATAAATTATACCTCAGATTCAAACACCGCATTTCTTGCCATGTGGATCTCGGATATAATTTTAAATGGGTCTAATTTCTCTCCATACAAATCAGGTGATAACTGATAAATTATACCTCAGATTCAAACACCGCATTTCTTGCCATGTGGATCTCGGATATAATTTTAAATGGGTCTAATTTCTCCCCATACAAATGAGGTGATAACTGATAAATTATACCTCAGATTCAAACACCGCATTTCTTGCCATGTGGATCTCGGATATAATTTTAAATGGGTCTAATTTCTCTCCATACAAATCAGGTGATAACTGATAAATTATACCTCAGATTCAAACACCGCATTTCTTGCCATGTGGATCTCGGATATAATTTTAAATGGGTCTAATTTCTCCCCATACAAATGAGGTGATAACTGATAAATTATACCTCAGATTCAAACACTGCATTTCTTGCCATGTGGATCTCGGATATAATTTTAAATGAGTCTAATTTATCCCAATACAAATGAGGTGATAACTGATAAATTATACCTCAGATTCAAACACCGCATTTCTTGCCAAGTGGATCTCGGATATAATTTTAAATGGGTCTAATTTCTCCCCATACAAATGAGGTGATAACTGATAAATTATACCTCAGATTCAAACACCGCATTTCTTGCCATGTGGATCTCGGATATAATTTTAAATGAGTCTAATTTCTCCCAATACAAATGAGGTGATAACTGATAAATTATACCTCAGATTCAAACACCGCATTTCTTGCCATGTGGATCTCGGATATAATTTTAAATGAGTCTAATTTCTCCTCATACAAATGAGGTAATAACTGATAAATTATACCTCAGATTCAAACACCGCATTTCTTGCCATGTGGATCTCGGATATAATTTTAAATGGGTCTAATTTCTCCCCATACAAATGAGGTGATAACTAATTTCTCCCCATACAAATGAGGTGATAACTGATAAATTATACCTCAGATTCAAACACCGCATTTCTTGCCATGTGGATCTCGGATATAATTTTAAAGGGTCTAATTTCTCCCCATAGAAATGAGGTGATAACTAATTTCTCCCCATACAAATGAGGTGATAACTGATAAATTATACCTCAGATTCAAATACCGCATTTATTGCCATGTGGATCTCGGATATAATTTTAAATGGGTCTAATTTCTCACATACAAATCAGGTGATAACTAATTTCTCCCCATACAAATGAGGTGATAACTGATAAATTATACCTCAGATTCAAACACAGCATTTCTTGACATGTGGATCTCGAATATAATTGTGAAACTAAGCTTTTGTTTTTTTTTTTTTAGTTTATAATTCAAAAACACAAAAAATAATTAAGTCAATATATGTTTTCTTTTCTTCCAAATCACACTTGCAAAAGAAGATATTTTACACATTCTGTCGCTTTATATATTCTCTTTATATATATATATATATATATATATATATATATATATATATATATATATATATATATATATATATATATATATATATATATATATATATATATATATATATATATATATATAGACTTAGGATCTTTTGAGAACCAACTTCACCCCGAGAACCCGAAAACTCCCAACTCCTTTTGGATCAATCCTATATCTCCCAAACCGATATTTTTTTCAAAAAACCGACCCCATAGGCCTCTTAGACGCTCAAAATGGGGCCGGGTCGCTGAAAAAAATTTCCGAAAAAGCGACTTTTTTTTTTTAAAAAAAGTTTGTACATGTGCAAAAAAAAAACTTTGCACATGTGCAAACTTTTTTATACGTACATTTTTTTAAAGTTTTTGTTTATGGATGTCTTTCTAACATATATTTAAGGCGTTCTGTAAAAAAAGATTTCAAAAAAAGTGTACGTATAAAAAAGTTTGCACATGTGCAAAGTTTTTTTTTTTGCACATGTGCAAAAATTTTTTCAAAAAAAAAAAAAAAAAGTCATTTTTTTCGGAAAATTTTTTCAGCGACCCGACACTTATTTGAGCGTTTTAGAGGCCTATGTGGTCGGTTTTTTGAAAAAAATATCGGTTTGGGAGTTCTCGGGTTCTCGGGGGACTTGTGGTTCTCAAAAGATCCTAACTCTATATATATATATATATATATATATATATATATATATATATATATATATATATATATATATATATATATATATATATATATATATATATATATATATATATATATATATATATATATATATATATATATATATATATATATATATATATATATATATATATATATATATATACTTATACGAAAAATGGCAAGGGCTTAAAACCCACCATTTTGCTCTTCGTTTCTCCTCACGCTCGTCCAATGAGAGTTGCCTTCATTTTCCTCCTTGTATGCTGCCTGCTTCACCTACCTGCTTCACCATCTTGCCTGCTTCACCATATGTCAGAGAAGGACACCTGCTATTGCTTCTCCAAGACACCACCACGTGCTCCATTATAAGATCTCTCTTTAGTCTTTATTCGCACACCAAATATCAGTCGGCTTTCCTTTCTTTATGGAGTTAAATCCACCATCTCACTCAAGTTTGACCACCGAGAAAGCATTTTGTTGTGATTTGAAGTTGATTAGCTTCTTTAAGGTAAGTTAATTACGATCATGCCCGATTCTCATTTCTACGGTTTTGAATTTGTTTTCAATATTCAGATTCGAACGCCTTGCTTGAGTTTCATTCTCTTTTAGGTTTCGTTCTCCGCCTCTTCTCTTTCATTCCCCACATTCATTGGATCGATTGAAAGATTGTGTCTACATCGCTTGCCCTACAAATTCATTTTCCTCCACCAACTTCAAGTATCCAGCTTGCGCCGTTAGGGTGTTCATGGTTCTCAAATCGTCGCTTTTTATCACCTCTCTACTTCTCTCACGTGATTGCTAGGTTTTTTTGTTGATTAATGGCAGTATATCATTATCCTTCAGAACTAACGATGGTATGAAATTACCAAAATAGATTATTGGAGGGGCTCAACTGCCCCGTGATGAGTTGCGGTCTTCACGACTCCCACCCTCACTGGTTTATTGTGTTCTTCTTCCAAAAGAGGCATCTTTCCGGTACACCATCGACACTTCTAGGTATTTTCTACACTTTTTGTAAATTGGAATCAAATTTAAGTTTCTTTTGTATCCTTTTTTTTTTGCGGTTCAACCAAGGTGGTGGTTATGTGTTATAGCCAGGGGACCTATATTTGAGGCTTCATGATTGGAAATTGAAAGAACGATCTTAAGTTTTGCCTTAAGATCCTTGCTTATGACAACAATAGAAATAACAATACAAAAAAGACACTCGGGATACTTCCTGAGAAGTATGTTTTCTAACCACCACAATCCAAAGTAGAGACGTTGACTTAGAACTTGGAATCTAGAACAAAATCAAATGAACAAAACTGTATATTGATTGAAACAAACTCAACAATACCCAAATGATTACAAGATAGACCCTAATGCTTACTAGAATTTCGAGAGTCTAGTTCTCTCCCAAGGTACAAGACCAGATTTCTCACAAAAGATGCCTCTCCTCTCCACTACGCATGCAATAAATAACAAACCCAATAATTAAAATACCAAAAATGCCCTTCAAGCCAAAGTTGCTCTTTATTTGGCTGACTTTCCCATTCTACCCCTTTCTGTAATGGGAGACTTAAGTGGATGCTTAGCATTAGAGTTCATAAAGAATAGTTTATTTCACCATTTTCTCAACAATCCACCTTTTTAGAGGGAAGCCAAGAATTGGGTAAATATTTGACATTTTAATCCTTTTATTGACTTTTATTTTTTTTACTGTGTCATGCAATTTTAGTTGTCTGTCAATCTTTATTGAAGATGTTCCAGGGGATCTTAGACACTTAAATACATTGAAGACTAAATTCAAATTCTAAACAAGCAAACAACTGATATTAATTCAGATTTTTTTTTAAAAGATGTTCCAGCGTTTGTGAATTTTTTTAATAGCATGAGCATTGATGTGGATGATGAGTTAGATGTATGATCTCAATTCTCAAGTCAACGGTCGTGTATCACAAGCTACCACATCAAATATATATTTAGAATATGTATTTGTTCAATAACAAGTATGGAAAAGATAAGCTAGCTTTCCCTTCTTTAAAAGGTAATCCAAGGGAGACTGTAAGTATGGTTATAACTCTCAATCTCTAAGGGAAAATACCAAAGAAAGAAGGTATTTTTTTTTTTTTTTGTCCCATTTTCAAGTCTGTTTTGGGTCTTAACATTTACAAAAGATACCAGATGCTTTTGCAGCTTAATTAATTATACTCTTCATATGAACTTTGAAGAATTTTCTGAGGTTCTCACTCTTTGTGCACATGTGTATGTTTGTTTATTTACGTTATCAGACTTGATCGATTGATGTTTCAGAAATTTAGGATGTGCAGCTAAATGAGAAGATCGGGCTGCAAATTGTAAGTACCGACAACATAATTTCTTGTGCATACTCTCTAAATTTAGATATACTTTCAAATAATTATGTATTTTAACGTCCTACAGCTACTTCCTATTTTCTTACCCAATAATAGCATAGTACTTTTTTTTTCTTATGACATCTTGTTTTTTACAGTTTTTGGACAGGAATGTATAATGGGGTGAACATAACACAAGTTGCATTTTCCTGGAACCTGATTTGGCATGGAGACATGGAGTAAAGGACATGAAGGGATTATTGGCTATTTGACAGAATTTTGCCTTATCTTTTGAAACATGGATGATTATATATATTGTATACAATACCTGCCAAATACTTTGACTTCTGGACTAGAACTCTGTTTGGTTAAATCTTTTCCCAAATTAACAATGGCTGACATTGTTCTCAAGGAGAGAAATAAAGTTGTAATAGCGAAATATACTTTCCTGTCCTTATCAGCAATAGCAACATACTTGGTTCTTTGTTATTTATGGCAACGTACTTAGAATTCCTTGCCTACAATAGCAATACACTTGCGTTTCTTGAAAAATCGAGACATTGGTAACGAAAATATCCTTTTTACCCTTCGTGGGTCGTGCTTAGCACGACCCTCAAACTTACCTAGTATATATATATATATATATATATATATATATATATATATATATATATATATATATATATATATATATATATATAGGGTCGAGATCATGAGAGAACCTAAAAAAACCTAGGAACTTTTTTTTCTACACAATATTTTTTAAAAAAAATTGCATCCAATTTTTTTATTTAAAGCGTCTAAGAGATTTCTAAACCCTAAACCATAAACCCTAAACCATAAACCCTAAACACTAAACCTAAACCCTAAACCTTAAACCCATATGAAAAAAAATAAAAAAAATGATTTTTTTGCATCCAATTTTTTTATTTAAAGTGTCTAAGAGATTTCTAAACCCTAAACCTAAACCCTAAACCCTAAAACTAAACCCTAAACCCTAAACCTTAAACCCTAAACCCTATACCTAAACCCTAAACCTAAACCCTAAACCCTAAACCCATATGAAAAAAAAATTAAAAAAATGATTTTTTTTGAAATTTTTTTTTTGATATCTTCTAGATGAATCATAACAAAAATTTTGGTATATTTTTTTTTAAAAAATATTGTGTAGAAAAAAAGTTCATAAAATGGGTTCTTAGGTTCCTAGGCTTTTTTAGGTTCTCAATTGAACTTTACTCTATATATATATATATATATATATATATATATATATATATATATATATATATATATATATATATATATATATATATATATATATATATATATATATATATATATATATATATATATATATATGGTAAAGTTCAATTGAGAACCTAAAAAAGCATAGGAACCTAAGAACCCATTTTATGAACTTTTTTTCTACACAATATTTTTCAAAAAAAAATATACCAAAATTTTTGTTATGATGCGTCTAGAAGATTTCAAAAAAAAAATCAAAAAAAAAAATCATTTTTTTAATTTTTTTTTCATATGAGTTTAGGGTTTAGAGTTTAGGGTTTAGGGTTTAGGTTTAGGGTTTAGTGTTTAGGGTTTAGGGTTTAGAAATCTCTTAGACGCTTTAAATAAAAAAATTGGATGCAAAAAAAATCATTTATTATTATTATTTTTTCATATGGGTTTAGGGTTTAGGGTTTAGGGTTTAGGTTTAGGGTTTAGGGTTTAGGGTTTAAGTTTAGGGTTTAGGGTTTAAGTTTATGGTTTAAGGTTTAGAAATCTCTTAGACGCTTTAAATAAAAAAATTGGATGCAATTTTTTTTGAAAAATATTGTGTATAAAAAAAGTTCCTAGGTTCCTAGGGTTTTTTAGGTTCTCTCATGATCTCGACCCTATATATATATATATATATATATATATATATATATATATATATATATATATATATATATATATATATATATATATATATATATATATATATATATATATATATATATATATATATATATATATATATATATATATAGTTAGGATCTTTTGAGAACCACAAGTCCCCCGAGAACCCGAGAACTCCCAAACCGATATTTTTTTCAAAAAACCGACCACATAGGCCTCTAAAACGCTCAAATAGGTGTCGGGTCGCTGAAAAAAATTTCCGAAAAAAACGACTTTTTTTTTTTTTTTTTGAAAAAAATTTTGCACATGTGCAAAAAAAAAAACTTTGCACATGTGCAAACTTTTTTATAAGTACACTTTTTTTGAAATCTTTTTTTACAGAACGCCTTAAATATATGTTAGAAAGACATCCATAAACAAAAACTTTAAAAAAAATGTACGTATAAAAAAGTTTGCACATGTGCAAAGTTTTTTTTTTGCACATGTACAAACTTTTTTTTTTTAAAAAGTCGTTTTTTCGGAAAAATTTTTCAGCGACCCCGGCCCCATTTTGAGCGTCTAAGAGGCCTATGGGGTCAGTTTTTTGAAAAAAATATCGGTTTGGGAGATATAGGATTGATCCAAAAGGAGTTGGGAGTTCTCGGGTTCTCGGGGTGAAGTTGGTTCTCAAAAGATCCTAAGTCTATATATATATATATATATATATATATATATATATATATATATATATATATATATATATATATATATATATATATATATTCTTTTGTTCTTATTTTCTTTGAAACTCAAAAATAAAAAGTTGGTGGCTGTATATTATTTTTGTTTTATATTTATTTCATTGGGCCCATTAAGTATTCAATCATTAGTTTTATAAGTGTATACTTGTAGTAAGACAATAAAAAGCCCAATTGGATCGAATTTTGCCAAAGTTGTTTCACTTATTTGGGCCACTATTGGCTCACAGCCTCACAGCCTCCGAGCTTCGCATGTGACACATAAAAATACCGCTGACTTATTTTGACATTGAAATCCACGTTGGAGGTAAAAGTATTTGTGTTACGTATTGAAATATATGTATACATAATGTCAAAACTATACATGAATCAAAGAAAAAGTTAAGCTTTTTATAGGGATTGAATCGTTGGTTGATTTTGTATGAAGCATGTGTCTTAGGCTATTAGGTATATTGATTTCATATCTCATACTTTTTATCCATCGTCTTAAATCTTAATGTCTAGTCATTTTCCTTCTCACCTAACAAATGTTCATCCTCACTTTCTTTCATTTTTTAACCAAAAGATAATTTATTTATAACAACACAAGACTAATTGTAAATGAAAATTTTCAGTAATAAACTAAAAACTTTAAAATACAAGAATTTAAACTAAAATAAAACAATGACATAATAATAAAATAAAACAAATAATATTGGTTCAAATCCTCGTCGTCGTTGAGCATGTTACTTTTGTAAGTATGTTCCACCAAATTCGCACGAATGTTGTTATGCATTTCTTTGACATGTACTTCCATTGTATTTGCTAAGTATTCTAAAGAACAAATTTGTAGTGACTTGTAGGATGGTAAAAATTCATTTGGATCATATGTAAATATCATATTCTCTTGGAATGGATATCCATGAGTGTGTTTCTTTCCTTCAACGATTCATTTGAATCATACATACATATCATATTCTCTTGTAATGGATATCCATGAGTGTGTTTCTTTCCTTCAACGATTCATAGGAGAAGATTCTGAAAAAAATAAAAAATATACTATTGCCAACGTAATCGTCCTTTGTCAATTGGTGGTAGGTTCATAAAAAACGAAATGGACTATGAATTCCTTATAGATGTTGCTTATGAAGAGCCTGAAATCTCAATATCCATATATTTGGACCATATCGGCGATGGTTTGGAGTGGTTCGATTCAAGTACTGAGGAAAGTGGTTCAGTAATATATGATGAAGAAAAACAAGAGAAAGAACCTTCACAAACAAGCTCATATGGCTGACGACAATGGTTTGGTAGATGAAATAATTCCATATGACTTCTTTCGTCTAAACAATACTTTTGATGATGAATTCATTAAAAAATTGTGCCCAGATGTAAACAATGAAACTAATGGTGTTTAAGAGATTGATAATAGCGAGGAAGGATACAATGCAGGTGTAGTAGTCTTTTCAACTTTCAATCCCCTCATAAATTGAAAGCAACAAAAACCAATGTTAGCTATGGATGATATCTTAATAAGTTAAATCTTAGAAGTTATAATCGTTTAGAGTTTCAAATTTCATTGCTTAAATAAAAAAAAAAGAAACGAAATGCAATGTATGCTTAGTTTTTCCAAATGTAATGTCTAAATAAAAATACTAAAAAGTAAGATATTTTCCAAATATATTATCTTAATAAATCAAAAGAACATATTTTTATCCATAACAAAAACAAAACCAAAACCAGCAAAAATTGATTGTTAAGACTAAGGTAATTGGTTTTAAAACCATTGTAAATAGATATTTGACAAAAGTATATCCCTTTAAAAATCGTTTGTTTATTACTTTATTTTACTAGAGTGATGAAGTTTGGTCGTTGCAACCGGCTCAGATGTTGATCTGAGATTTACAGCGGCGGATTTAGCAGAATCTCCCCTTCCGGCTATCTGAAAACCCTAGGAATCATGGTGAAGAAAGGGAAGAACACCAATAACAGTGAAACCACTGTCGATCGCACTCAGTATTACGACATAACAATGAACATACTCTTCGCCATGGTGTCGGAGCCCTATTATCTTCTCCATTTCCTCACTTTCTTCTCTTATTTCTCCATCCGATTCTCCACATCTCAATTATTCTCTCCTGAATTCGCCGGGCACCTCCTCCGCCGAGTAAGCACTCTCCTTTTCTCTGGTATCTCTCTATCATATACACAGAAGGTTTATTATCGTATTGATCTGCAAATATGTATCATTGATTACAGGAACTTCAAGCGCTTCTTGCTTTTGTTACATTAGCCGTTGTCAAGGTATGCAGCTTTGACTACCACATCTAGTGCTCCGATGAAATTGTTAATCTGACACGCCCTTACTTTGGTGTTAACAATTGTTAACTGCATTGAACTACATTAGGTTTACTATCAATAAGCTAATGTTATTATTACTTCTGCGACAAAATTCTTAGCTTCGATATCAAAGATCAAAATGTAGGTCTTTTTATTGGAATAAAGGGACACAATTTGTGGTTGAAATCTGAAATCATAGGAGGGGCTACAGGGGAAAGATTGCCACTAACTAATTAAGTTATTTTTGCTGCATAGTATGAGGTTAGATATGACATGGATGATAAACAAGGTTTATCAAGGATACTCCATTTCTTCTAATAAGTTTTTAACCAACTCTTTTGCTTTTCACAGATGGTGAAGGAAGAAACTTGGGATGGTTTTGTTGCAGATATGCTGTTATTTGCTAAGGTAATCCTTGTAATATAAACAACATAAAATATAAAGGTGTTACTAAAATCCTCAAATGAGTTATACAAACTTCATATGCAAATATCTACCTCATCTTTATTTTTCAATATCCTAATGTGAAGATTTACTTTCCAGATTTTTCTTGTTGGTATTTCATTAGTGGTGGATTATCACCTCGCACTCTGGTTCATGTTTACATTCTTAGGTACATTTTATTTCCAAAATATTCTTTTTTCTACTTAATTTTAATAAAACTATCATAACTTTTCAACATGACATATAACTCGTTTCATTGATCTATAGTTATATACGTCTTCACACAACAGCCACCCTACATGGGACTAGGTACGAATTAACTTTCACTTTACTTCTACACTTATAAAAAGTTACATGTTATTAATTATTCCAAATTATATAATTTCAGGTTCTACAGCACAATTAACACCCCTACAATTAGAAACTTTATTGACCGAAGGTGGCACATCAAGATTTTGGCTGGTTAGCCTCACAATTGTGCAAATTGTCAGAATTTATTCGGCAAATTACAGAAAAACCATTATAAATTTGGCAATTTTGCGGTTTAACCACTTATTCTTTATTTTTTCCAATCAAACCGTTAAAGTTTCCGACATTTTTTTTCACTGGTAATTTTCCAAATTAATCATTATGACCTGATATAAGAGGTCAAAATGGTTAAATTAGAAAAAGAGTAAATTACAGTTTTCGTCCCTAAGTAGAGCTGATTTTTTTTTTCAATTTTGGTCCCAAAAAGTTTTCCCTTGCAATTTCGGTCCTTATTTGAGGTTTTTGTAACCTTCGTGGTTCTGTTCCAAGTAAAATGACTATTTTTTGGGACCAAATTTGCAAAAATCAGCTATACTCAGGGACCAAAAATAGTTATTTTACATCGAATAGGGACCAAAAACATTACAAGAACCTCAATAAGGACCAAAGTTGCAAAACAAAACTTTTTGGGACCAAAAATGCAAAAATCAGTTATACGCAGGGACCAAAAATGTAATTTTACTCTTAGAAAAATGTTAGAAACTGTTATGGTTTGATTGGAAAGAAAAAAAAAAAAAAAACATATGGTTAAACCACAAAATTGCCTAAAATATAAAGGATTTTCTGTAATTTGCCAAATTTTACATAATGTTTTTAGGTGTATATAATCTGAATAATCTTGATTCTATTTATTTTTTTTAGGTGGAATTTCGTTCTTTGTTTTCATCTACTTGCATAAGCACTAGTCGTGTTCTTCCTGAACTATCAATTACGTGAGTATTTTATATAATTTTAATCTTTGTAATTAAATAAAAAAGATATGAAACATATCACTCAGATTTTATATTTTTTGTACAACAGTTTCTCAAACAAAAATATATCTTTTGGAGTGATCGATCTTGGGCTTTTCCCAAATACAGCTGCAAGATTTGGGGTCTCTATAGGTTCGCAATATTACTGTAAATATTATAATTAAATGCAATAAATAGCAATGTACTTTGATTGATTTAGCTTACTTTTTTTTTTATTTGATAATTGAAATAAAAACATACAGGAATACCGGATCAACTCCCAACTTTTATTTTATTTGAGAATGCTGAAGAGGTGTCGCGTTTTCCTGAGATAAATTCTGTCACTAAAGCGTCAGATATAACAAAGGTATTTTGTTAGCTTTTATTTTTAATTGTTTTTTAATTGAAAATAATAAATTGTGGTTTTTTTTTGGTTGCAGAAACGTCTTTGCAGGCATTTTGAACTTGACAAACATCTCCTTGATTATGTTGGAGGGAGATAGAAATTATGTATGCTTCATTCTTGATTACTTTAGTGGCAAATTTGTCATTTTACTTTCTAAAGAAAGGAGAAATGTGAAATATCTGATAATTAAGGATTTTTTTTAAAAAGATGTATACATATTCATATTCAAAATTTGGTTGGATTAGTGTGGTAATAAAATACGAAAGAGTAAGTTACATTATTGGTCCTTGAGTTTGTTCAGAAATTTCAATTTTACTTGCAAATAGTTTCCTCTTGCAATTTTGGTGTCCATTTTCAGTTTGCAAGAGGACATATAAAAATACAATTCGTGAACAAACTCAAGGACTAACAATTAAAAAATAAGCATCAAATTTGCAAAAGGAAACTATTTGGTACCAAAACCGTAGTTTTTGAACAAATTTAGGGACCAAAAGTATAATTTATTCAAAACAAAAATTAAAAAAAAAAAGGTTAATGTCACTTATTGTGTAACCATCAATTTCGTATGTTCAAAATCGGTCATTGACTATTCCATAGAAATTGTTTAAATTATACCAATAGAGAAGATGACTTGGATGCCATGTGGTCATTGTTTGCCAGCTAAGCACCTAAAACCAGTAAAAAAAAACTATAATAAATAATATTGTTTTAATTTAAATATTCTTTTTATCGGTGTATAGAATATGCCGGTTACCATTAATGAGTTTAACCTAGGGCTAACGTCATAAAATATTAACCAATAACATAAAATTTACTTTTTAGATCATTTATCTTTTAATTGTATTCAATATATTATTAATTTTTTTTTTCCTGAATTCTCGTTACACGATATCAAAGACAGACACTTAAAATGAGCAAATTTTATCATATTGAATGTCATAGTGAATGACACATAATATTGAATACCATGTTTACTAGGTGGTTATTCAGTCGAAATTTACCTTAATGATATGACGCCAATCTGAGAAAGGTTTAATGATTTAAAGATAACAATTAAAAGACAAGTAACCTAGAAAAAACTATCTATTTAAATTAATTGTGATTTTATTATATTAACAATTTAAACTAAGAAAAACGAAAAAGTGTAATTTTAGTGTAAGAAAAAAGAAAAAAAAAATGTAAAATAAATGGAGGTGGCAGAAGAGAGGAATTAGGCGTGTAGGGTGAGGAAAGATATGGTATGGGGTGCAAGTGCAGTGTGTGGGTGTTCCTACATGTCTCAAGTAAAGCGCACGCCATACACCACCACCTGCTGCTGGTCAACTCTCTTTCAAACTAAAGTCAAAAGTCAATATGCTTTCTCACTCATGCCCTTTCTTTTTTTCTTTAAATTAATTCTCAACCGATTTTTATTTTGTATTTTTTTAAACTGTTCAAGGAAATATACCATCTACTTTTGAAAAGTAGATTTTGTGTTTATCTTTGAAAATTTTTTTAGTGGTCATTACTGTATTTGGCTATTGGTCATATTTTTATAAACGATTGTGTGCTAATTTAGATTATTTCATAACTCTTTACTTAATTTTGTTTGACACGTGGTTAGTGATTAATTAATTTATGTATTAAATAAAATGTTTTTTTGGAAAGGAATACAATTGAGCAATTTCGTTGCACATCTCTAAAGCTAATAATATAAAAAAGTGTTGACATTTTGAAACGTTGGGTGAAAAGGCTCTTAATTCACTTTCTGGAAAATAAATTGCTTTTGTTCTACTCTTATAGTGAAAAGGGTAATTAAGTAGACATCATGATCTATCATTAGTAATTTATGTTCTCTCAAAACCAACATAAAATCCAATAATAATAATTATTATTATTATTATGAAGTTGAGTGAGAAAGAAATATAATATATTGATTATTAAACTGACCATATATTAGTTTGAATTTATACAAACTAACCAATTTTTTGAGTTATCAGTGAAATGATCGTCTGTTCTGAAATATCTTGTTTAGAACTTGAGCATATTATTGTGGATTATTGGTAGACTAACGTGATATATGATGTAAAGTGGTTTAAATTTAAGATTTTAGATTTACTTATCAGAGAATTCACTATGGATGTACTTTATTGCGTAAGTGGGTCGGGTTATTGTTTCAAAGACACATTTCATACTCTTATTGTGTACTTTGTCTATGTATGTGCAAATGTCTTGTTTAAAGTTAGATATCTATGGAAACACGGATAGAGATTACCTTCAAGATAATTGATCCCCTCTCAATATTGTTTCAATCTGGATAAAACCACAACTGTACATTCACATGTTGACTTAAACTTTTTGTAATCGAATAATAGTTATGATATCACCATGTCAAGACGATTGTTTGCTTACTTCTTATGCAATTGAGGTTAGTGTTTATGGTATCAAATTTGATGTTTATGAAACAATCATACCAATCATTTTATGAAGACATGTAACAACAAAAATAAAAAAGAAAATAATGTCCCCCCCCCCCCCCCCCCCCACACACACACACACACACACACACACAAATATATATATATATATATATATATATATATATATATATATATATATATATATATATATATATATATATATATATATATATATATATATATATATATAGCCAGTTGCCATGCAGGGCGTCCTTACGGGGTGGGCGTGTGCTATGCACCAAGGTTTGCTGCTGCGTTGGTGGGACTAGTCTCTGTGCAGGCTCCTCGGCGAAGGAAGATTAACGAAGAACTGTTGGTCGCTCTGATGTACCTAGTGTAGCTTGTAGTATATTACGTCTCATGTAGTAGATTCATCCTTAACTTGCAAAAAAAAAAAAAAAAAAAAAAAATATATATATATATATATATATATATATATATATATATATATATATATATATATATATATATAGACTAAATATCAAATGAGAACCAATATTTTCCTAGGAACCGTAGGAACTTTTTTACTGAAATATTTTTTTTCAAAAAAAATGACATAATACACCTAATCGTATATATTTAAGACCTTTTGTAAAAAAAAATTGAAAAAATAATATATATACACGAAATGTACACATATGCACGAAACGTGATCATATACACATGTGCGAAAAAAATGCATATATGCACATTTCGTGTATACATATTATTTTTCAAATTTTTTTTGACAAAAAGTCTTAAATATAAGCGACTAGATGTATTATGTCATTTTTTTTTGAAAAAAAAAATTCAGTCAAAAAGTTCCTGCGGTTCCTAGGAAAATATTGGTTCTTCCTTGAAACGGACTATATATATATATATATATATATATATATATATATATATATATATATATATATATATATATATATATATATATATATATATATATATATATATATATATATATATATATATAACTAAAAGAATAAAATAGAAAAACTAACCTTTAGGTTTTCTTGGAAGCAAAGCAGCACAAGTGTCCTGCCTCAAATGAGATCACACCCAGGGAGCCAGGGAGTTGACGAAATCCAGAGAGAGGGTGGAGTCAAGAATGGCGTGAATTATTTCGATCAATGCTCCATCATCTTCCTTTGAAATCCTCCATCATCTATTTCGATCAATGCTCCATCATCTTCCTTTGAAATCCTTGAACACTTCAAGGTTCCAATCAATCGCTTATTCCGATAAGCGACACCATATTTGTCAAACTATTTGGCAAATATTTTGAAGCATAACTAATCGTGTTCTGTTCGAAGATTCGAGCAATACACAGTAACTTATGTGTCTGTCGCTCAAAATCTTAA
The DNA here is from genome assembly GCA_023525715.1 of Cichorium intybus. Lineage (NCBI taxonomy): Eukaryota > Viridiplantae > Streptophyta > Magnoliopsida > Asterales > Asteraceae > Cichorium > Cichorium intybus. The sequence goes on from CM042009.1 coordinate 142,040,671, forward strand.
TACCTTTACATCTCCATGTAAATTTATGACTTTGTTAATATTGTTCAAGACATGCAATCATCACCTGACTCCAAGTCAATTGATTCCAAAATCCTATCCATTGGATCTTTGGGTGATTCCTTTCTTGCCACAATTAATTTTATTAAGAACTTAATTCATCATGTGACTCTAAGTCAAATGATTCCAAAGTCCTGTCCAACTGGACCTTTAGTTGGAGTGATTCTTATAAAATTCACTTTAACAATCATAAAGAACACAATTTATAAATCCAACCCCATTGGATGTATCAACATTCAAGTTATTACCATTTATGCCATTAACACATTCACACAACATTTCGAGGATGATTAAAAACAATCATGTTAAAAAAAATATTTTGTTAAACCAGAATTATCCTCAGAACAATGTACTATGCGAATCCATGTCATGTGTGTCTATAAACTAATAACAAGAATAAATATTTAGCCTAACTCCAAAAACTGCACGAGCTCTAGATCCAATCCGAATATGCTCTTGTGCGACAACATCCCGCATCCTACAGAGTCCGTGCATACAGAGCAAACGTGAGAAAACACATCCAGTATCAAGGAAATGAGGATCAGGTATTATGAGTTTTAAGATATTACTGAGTTTGCCAAACGGTTTGGCTTTGGAGCATCGTTCCAATCTTTCTGTGACTGTGTCCCACCTTATGGATTCCCAGTTTGAAACATCGAACAATCGGTCTAGACGATCCGGATCATTTCTTGATGCACCTTAATACTGGACTCAATCCTGAAGCAGCTGAATCAATGGAACTATGCTTCTCCATGAACGACTCATATAGCGTCGACATTGAATGCATTTCCACGATTGTCTTATCTGATTACCCTTTCTGTTCATCTGGATGAACAGATCAGCGAGTCGAGCTAATGCTTAACTTCCGATCACAAAGTGAAACCAGTTTTATACTGTTCGCCTATGTATCCCTCAAACTTGGGAACATGCAAACTAGTGCTACTTCCTTCATGCTTGAAACTTCAAGCTCTTTGAAGATCCTAGTTTGTTCCCTTTTTCAACCAGTTCTCGGAACCTTTCCTCAACTAGCTGTGCCAACTTATCTGACCCCAGGAATTCTAAATCCCTGCGGAACTCGGGGTCAATGATCCATAGCATAAGGCAACGAACTTCCTTGGACTCAATATTCAAGGAGTCATGCTCATCACGAGCTGCTGTGTGATGCCATGTTTGGGAGCGGACACTCAGTCGGATATGGTTTGCCAGCAAAACTAAGAACTATTCTCTAATTGCAAAACCATATCCACAGTCAAGGCCAGTCAGCCTTACCATATTTAACAAGTGCTTTCTGAAGCTCTCAGAAATAGGTGAAGGAGGGGAAGGAGGAGAATGACACTTTCTTTAGACTTATATAAAATTTGAATTTATTAGTTTAATTAATCCTTTTAAATAATTACCCAATTTATTATTTAACAAGGCTAGGACCCAAAATACCCCAACTATGTTGTGAAGAGGGATGCCGTAATCACAACACAATGGTCATTAAAGTAGATAACATTTATCAATTTCAGTCTTAGAAATTCCTAGATGTGTGAGATTTATTGAACTGTTCAATGGCATGTTTAACCTCGGATATGCCCCACCGTTTGTGACTGGGATGCCGAGGATCACAAACCGGGTGTGAATAACCATGCAAATTAGCTTGGTACTCTCGGGGTCCATTATCATCTCAAATTGATGTGCCGGTTAACCACACACGCTCCATCAACAATGATAACACCCGAGAAACCCATTGCCACTCTTTATGAACCCCCATTGGTGTGCCGGTAACCCACACACGCTCCACCAACGTTTCATAAAGTGCAATGTGCAACTTCATGGATTAGCATCAAATTCACATTTTTCCTAAAGTAACTAGATTGGGATTTTTGTAAATGGTTCTAGTACTTTGATCATTATACTTTTAATGATTAAGCGGTCCTATCAAAACTGTTCGGCTAACGACCCTCCACTGATCAGGCGAGCGGTGGGCGAGAGTGTTCACCCATTAGACTGCCATTTTATAGGCAGCCTCCTTATACCCACTTTATAGATCAGCTTCGTGAATGAGGCCTACTAATGATTTGACTAACCATTTTATCTTATACATATAGTATTAACTTTTAATAATATATATAAGATGTATTTTAAAACCCTTTAAAATATTCCAGGTTTATCTTTTAATTTTACCAATTTAACTATTAAATTTAAAATTAAATTAGACCTATAAGAAATCGATTTAATCATCTTTTAATTAACAATTAATTAAATCTTGGTATTTTAAACCTTTTAAAATATTTCAGGTTTATCTTTTAATTTTTCCAAATTTAACTATTAAATTTAAAATTAAATTAAACCTTAAAAATCGATTTTAATTATCCTTTAATTAACAATTAATTAATATAATTAAATCTAGATATTTTAAACTTTTTAAAATATTTTAGGATTTATCCTTTAATTTTTTTTTTCAAAATTTAACCATTTAAATTAAAATTAAATTAAATCCTTGAATTATCTTTTAATTAAATTAATTCAAATATAGATAGGTTTCACAAATTAATCAAATTAATTTAAACCTATCTTAAACCCCTAATTTTCGAAAAACAAATAATGGGTTTAAGGTTATCCATTTAATTAAACAATTAAGGTTACCAAAAATAGAAAGCCTTCTAAACCCTATGTAAATTTCGAAATTTAACCAAGGGGAGGGGCTAGGGTTTCAAAAACCCTAACCCTAAAATCGATTTGCCCCATTAAGGTTTTAGAAACAATAAAAACCCTAAATTTTAGGAAAACTATTACATCAATTCAACAAGAAAACAACCAAATGCTCTGATACCACTGTAAGGTTTTCTGCAAATCTATGAACTAAAACCCTAAGTTCACATGCAACCTAGATTGGATCTATGTTTTATTACTTTGAACATGTAACTAATTCCTAAAGGCAAAACAAAAATTAACTAAAAGAATAAAATAGAAAAACTAACCTTTAGGTTTTCTTGGAAGCAAAGCAGCACAAGTGTCCTGCCTCAAATGAGATCACACCCAGGGAGCCAGGGAGTGGACGAAATCCAGAGAGAGGGAGGAGTCAAGAGTGGCTTGAATTATTGTAAGAACCCGAGAAAAAATTGTAATAAAATATAAAATATATAAAATAAATATGTGTAATAGTAAAGTTATGGAAAAAGGGCAAATCGGTCTTTTGCCATGTTTCGGGATCTTAATGTAAAATATTTTGTGATTATGGGCCTTAATGTAAGAAGTAAAAGTATTGTGTAATAAAAATTTAATTATGGTGCCAAATTGGAAGAAAAAGAACTAGAGGGTTAGAAGTGTAAATATGGAAGTATAAATAGGAGAAAAAATCTCCATAACTCCCAGAAACTTACAGAAGCATCGGGAGAGAGCAAGGGTAGTCACGGTTTTGAAGGTTCTGGAGAATTTGATCAGAAAATCAGAAACTAGTTTGAAGATTTTGATTCCTAAGCTAATTAAGGTAAGAATTTCACTCTTATAACCTAGTTTGAGTATTTTGGGATTTTGGGGATGGGTGGAAACGAGTTGCAGAAGTGGTGTGGAGTTCTTGTCATGTTTCCAATCTTGAAAACATGTTCTAAGTACCATTAGAAACTCAATCCCACTTCTGGAATCGGTTAAAAGAAGGAGGAATTGGGAATTTTCCTCAAGAACCCTAAATTAAGAATTTATGTGATTAAGTTGTTTCTATGGGTTAAAACCTGATGTAAACTGAAGGTTTTAGTCATAGAATGATATATATTGGTTAGGTTAAGTATTAAGGACTTAATAAACTAAAACAGTGGGCTGCAGCACAAAAATCGGGCAAAAACTCGCATCTGCAGTACAGGCACGAGTCGTGCCAAATTATAACTAGGAGAAGCACGAGTCGTGCTCTCCCTGAAGGAAAGTAGAATGCTATTTAAGGGTGCACGAGTCGTGCTCCCCATAGAACAAAAAGAGCACGAGTCGTGCTTGTGTCCAGGGGGCATTCTGTCCAATTTTGAGTTTGGAACTTGATGCTAGACTTGTCCGATTGGTCTATAATTCATACCATAAGTCTAAAATGGTGTGAAAACACGTAGAAAATTATTAAACCGGGAATACGACCTCCCAAGGGTACTGTAGTAGAATACGTGTATTTTGGGAAAGTTTATAAATTAAAGAAGCTAGTAAAACAAGAGTTGTAGTCTAATTATAACCTGTAATTGCATAGTATAGCACTCTGGTGCTGTAAAGTTGATTATTATATATATATATATATATATATATATATATATATATATATATATATATATATATATATATATATATATATATATATATATATATATATATATATATATATATATATATATATATGAATTTGAATATAAATGTATATCTTGAAAATAATAGGTGGTGGTTCAAATACGGTGAACCAAGCGAAGGAAAAAGGAGTGCAAAAGACTAACTGACTCCTAGGTGACTCGAGGTGAGTATTGTGTGGATTTTTGAAGTACATAGCAAAATGAGTTTTATTCAAAATGTTTTAAGAGTCAAAGTGGTTTTATGGCTTTAAAAGTATTTTATGAAAAATATGCTTATAATTTATACAGAAAGAGAATCAGAAATACAGTGAACTGATAATGTAATTAGCCCATGATGATGAGTTGCTTAGTATCCGGATAAAGACCACAGCCTGCTGCGGTAGGGGTGGCAAAAGACACTACTGGGATGGTACCTCCCGTCACGAAGTAGTTGTCTTACCTTGATAGATGAATCCGTTTCATGCTATCGGGGAAGTAGTTATACGGGTGCGTCTCGTATAAAACCTACGGGTGCGCTCGTAGGAATGTACCATCACAAAATAAGGAATACCTATGGGTGCGCTCATAGGAAATAAAATATTGGAAATTTAAAGAATAATGTTATTATTGGAAAACTGTTTGGGTCTAAACCCATAATGCTCACGAGACATTATGTCTCACGTATTATTTTTAAAATGCTATGTACTCAGGTAAGCAGGAAGGGCGTTAGAAGAGTCGGGTGTGGGACCGTAGCTTCTGTTGTACAAAATGTAAAATAAACAGGTTTGAACCGTGGTTATGATGCGAATTTGTGATACCCCGTTTGTAAAAAACTCAAATGGTTTGTATGACTAAATATTTGTAATATAAGTTTGGAAAAAAAATTTGTGTAAAAGTTGGGGTGTTACAATTTGGTATCAGAGCCATGGTTTAAGCGAATTAGGTTGGATAACCATCCTAGGCTTAAACTATTGGACTAATAATAAGTAAAGTAGTAGTACTAGGTACTAACTAACGGGGTAGAGTCGGTAAATTATAACGTTGGAATCCACAGAAACCAAGGAATCAGGGGGTCTTGTGATAACATCAGAGCCAAAGCATATAGGTGGTTAAAATAATATTGGGCCCGTATTATTGTAACCACATGATATGCCTTGGAAATGGTGAAGTCACGAGGGAGCCTGAGGGATTTGGTTGTGGAAATTAGTAGAGAGATACTTGGGGACAGAGGTTCCATAGGAAGATCACATGCTACAGCTTTCGGATATATATTGATAAATATAATTATGTGGAATAATAAACATAAATCTTATTCATTTTATATAGTAAATGGAGAGCGGTGATCATAGCTTTTCAAGTGGGGAACGGGCGGCCAGTCATACTCCATCTCGTGGGAGTATCCCCGTTAACGATGCAGACAACATGGGTAACATGCCAAACCCAATACCGCAACCTCCACCTGTGACCTTGGAGGCCATACAAAACCTTATTAGCAATTTAAAAACAGAAATGAGGGAAGATATGCGCCAAATGCTGAATACACGGCTGGGGGACCCACGTCCTAATCCTTCTGCTGATGATGTCTCTTGGAGACCTACCAATGGGGATTCCCTTACGGAAGAAGATAGTGTGGGGACAGAAGACAAGAAGAGATGTTCCTTCAAAACCTTTCTGGCATGTAAACCAACAGAATACTATGGTAGCTTCGAGCCCAAAGTTACGATGCGATGGATACGGGAGACGGAGCAAGTACTGGAGGTCAGCAAATGTCATGAGAAAGATAAAGTTTATTATGCCTCACAAATGCTGAAAGACGGTGCGCTGGTTTGGTGGAATACCTTATACGAGTTGATTGGAAAGGATGTAATTTATAAATGGTCGTGGACCGAATTCACTACTCGCTTGAAGAATAAATATTGTCCCCTTCGGGACATAGAAAAGCTTGAAGACGAATTTCTTACTTTAAAGAAGGGTAATTTGACTATTGCTGAGTACACTAAGAAGTTTAGCGATATGCTTTCATTTGTGGGCAACATTTACAATACGGAGCGGGCACGAATCAACCGTTACGTGAAAGGCCTACCTTGGGAATATGAATTGGAAGTGAAACAGGCGGTAACAATGGATGAGGCATTCGTGGCAGCAATAAATGTTAAAGATGTGTGGAAGCGAAGAACAATGGAGAGGCAAGTTTCGGGAGATAAACGTAAATTCAGTGGCGGGAGTAGTAGTTGGAATAAGAAGGGGAAGTCGATGGTGATGTCTAGCAAACAGGGCAGTCGGAAGACGTGTGATAAGTGTGGGAAAGAACATATGGGTGAATGCAAGACGGGAAACACAGCCTGCTTTAACTGTGGAAGAACGGGTCACAAGGCTAGGGAATGTACCTATCTAAAGCTCAGCGAAGTCGAGTGTTTCTCATGTCACGAAAAGGGGCATTATAGTTTCAACTGTCCGAAGAAGGGTGGCGAGACGATGGTATCGACTGCGCAGAAAAAGACGGAGCCTCTAAAAGTGAAGACTCGCGCCTTCCAACTCACCCGGGAAGAAGCAAAAGAGACACAAGGCGTGGTCTCAGGTACCCTATTAATTAATCAGATGCCTGCTTACGTATTATTTGATTCTGACGCTACGTGTTCGTTTGTGTCCCATGAGTTTGGTCTTAAATTTAACGTACCGTTAGAACCATTAGATTATGTATGTGAGGTCGAATTGGCATGTGGTAAGAAGGTGGAGATAAAACACGTGTATCGCGGCTGTGAACTCAACATAGATGATTAGAAATTCTCGTTGAATCTTCTTCCGATAGGAGTGAAGACTTTTGATGTTGTCATTGGTATGGATTGGCTTGGGGCCAACGATGCGAAAATTGCATGTGGAAAGAAGATAGTGTCGGTGAAAATTCCGGATGGTAGCAATGTGTATGTTTATGGTGAAAAACCCAAGAGGATGTCAAGTTTGATTAGTGCAGCGAAAGTTAGAAGATGTTTGGTGAAATGATGTTTATCCTATGTAGCGTATGTAATGAAGGAAGATAAAGCAAAGAAAACAGTAAATGACATCGATGTGGTGAGAGAATACCCCGACGTATTTCCAGACGATCTACCCGGTTTGCCACCTGAGAGAAAAGTAGAATTATGAATTGATCTTGTACCCGGAGCTTCTCCTATCGCCCGTGCTCCATACCGTTTAGCCCCGACCGAAATGCGGGAGTTGATGTCACAATTACAGGAATTGCTTGATAAAGGCTTCATACGTCCCAGTTCATCACCGTGGGGTGCGCCGATGCTCTTTGTTAAAAAGAAGGATGGTACGATGCGAATGTGCATTGACTATCGCGAGCTCAACAAAATTACCATTAAAAATCGCTACCCGTTACCACGCATAGACGACCTGTTTGACCAATTGCAAGGTGCTGATTATTTCTCTAAGATTGACCTTCGATCTGGTTACCATCAGGTGCGCATAAGAAACGAAGATATTGAGAAGACTGCTTTCCGTACTCGCTACGGGCATTATGAATTCCTGGTCATGCCTTTTGGTTTGACGAATGCCCCGGCAATTTTCATGGATTTGATGAATAGGGTGTGCAAACCGTTCCTTGATAAGTTTGTTATAGTCTTTATTGATGACATTCTTATCTACTCGAAGAATGCAGAAGAACACAAGAGTCATTTGAGGACGGTACTGGAGGTTATAAAGAAAGAGAAATTATACGCAAAATTTTCAAAGTGCGAATTTTGGCTGAGGGAAGTGCAATTCCTTGGACACGTCGTCTCAATTCAAGGCATTAAAGTTGATCCAGCAAAGGTGGAAGCAGTGATAAAATGGGAAATTCCCAAGACCCCGACAGAAGTGAGAAGTTTTCTTGGACTCGCCGGGTACTACCGACGATTCATCCAAGATTTTTCTCGAATTGCAGTACCTCTTACGAAGCTAACAAGAAAAGGGGTAAAATTTGAATGGGGGGCGGAACAGGAGAAAGCGTTTGGAACATTGAAAGAGAAGCTATGTAATGCACCGGTTCTTACCTTGCCGGAGGGAACTGAAGATTTCGTAGTGTATAGTGATGCCTCGAACAGAGGATTGGGTTGCGTATTGATGCAGAGGGGGAAAGTGATAGCGTACGCTTCTCGCCAATTAAAAGAACCAGAGACAAGATATGCAACGCATGATTTGGAGCTGGCAGCAATTGTATTTGCACTAAAAATCTGGAGGCATTACCTATACGAAACCAAGTGCACTTTGTACACGGATCACAAAAGTCTGCAGTATGTATTCTCACAGAAGGAACTTAATATGAGACAAAGTAGGTGGCTGGAACTAATAAATGGCTATGATTGTGAAATCGCCTACCACCCTGGGAAAGCAAATGTGGTAGCAGACGCTTTAAGCCGAAAATTTCACGAAAAGAAAAGTCAAGAAAGGTTGATGCGGATAGAGTTGAAATCAAGTCTAATAGAAAGAATTAAAGGCGCGCAAAATCAAGTATTGGAAAGAGGTGACTTAAAGAAGGAAAAGCTGGGGAAGGATTTGGTGTTTGGAGAAAATACTCAGGGATTGAAGACAGTCAGAAACCGTGTATGGGTACCAAAAGCTGGTGGAATCAGAAAGTTGATTCTGGAAGAATCCCATAAGTCAAAGTATTCCATTCATCCTGGAAGTACGAAAACTTATAGGGATCTCAAAGAACAGTATTGGTGGCTGGGAATGAAGAAAAGAATAGTCAAGTATATTTCCAAATGTGCAACTTGTGCACAGGTGAAGGCGGAACACCAAGCCCCGTATGGAAATACTCAACCACTGCAAATTCCAGCGGGGAAATGGGAAGACATAACCATGGATTTTATAGTTGGGTTGCCAAGAACTAGACGAGGTCATAATTGTATATGGGTCATTGTTGACCGCTTGACCAAGAGTGCAATGTTTTTGGCAATTAAAGAAACTACACAGTTGGAAGCATTGGCACAGATATACATGGATGAAGTTATAAGACTTCATGGAGCTCCCTTGTCAATTGTGTCTGACAGAGACCCACGATTTACCTCCAAATTGTGGGAGGCATTACAGGAACGAATGGGGACAAAAATTAAAATGAGTACAGCTTATCATCCCCAGACAGATGGGCAAAGTGAACGAACCATTCGGACCGTAGAGGATATGCTACGATCGTGTGTTTTGGATTTTGGTGGAAATTGGGACGAACACTTGCCATTGGTAGAGTTTTCTTATAACAACAGTTATCATTCCAGTATTGGAATGCCACCATTCAAAGCTCTATATGGCAGAAAGTGTAGAATCCCTTTGTGTTGGTTGGAAGCGGGGGAGACTAAAATAACTGGGCCGGAAATTGTAAGAATAACAAACGAGAAGATCAAAATAATTCAAGCCAATATGAAAGCTGCTCAGGATAGACAGAAAAGTTATGCAGATTTGAAGAAGAGACCTTACGATTTAAAAGAAGGTGATCTGGTGATGCTCAAAGTATCACCGTGGAAAGGTGTGGTAAGATTCGGAAAGAGGGGTAAACTGAGTCCAAGATATATTGGACCTTTCAAGATCATAAAAAGAATTGGTGAACAAGCTTTCAAGCTAGAGTTACCACATGAACTAAGTGGTATACATGATACGTTCCATGTATGTTACCTGAAAAGATACTTTGGAAAAAGTGAACTTGTTATCTCGTTAAAAGACTTAACAGTGGAGGCCCCGAATAAGCTGATAGAAGAACCAGAAACAATGTTGGAAGTGAGAACCAAGAAGTTGAGAAATAAGGAAATTGACTTAGTTTTGGTCAAATGGAAGCACTCGTCAGGTTCAGATTTGACTTGGGAAACGCTGGAAGAAATGAAGAAAAGATACCCGAATTTCACGAATTACGAAGAGATTCCGAGGACGGAATCCTCTTAAGGGGGAGAGGTTGTAAGAACCCGAGAAAAAATTGTAATAAAATATAAAATATATAAAATAAATATGTGTAATAGTAAAGTTATGGAAAAAGGGCAAATCGGTCTTTTGCCATGTTTCGGGATCTTAATGTAAAATATTTTGTGATTATGGGCCTTAATGTAAGAAGTAAAAGTATTGTGTAATAAAAATTTAATTATGTTGCCAAATTGGAAGAAAAAGAACTAGAGGGTTAGAAGTGTAAATATGGAAGTATAAATAGGAGAAAAAATCTCCATAACTCCCAGAAACTTACAGAAGCATCGGGAGAGAGCAAGGGTGGTCACGGTTTTGAAGGTTCTGGAGAATTTGATCAGAAAATCAGAAACTAGTTTGAAGATTTTGATTCCTAAGCTAATTAAGGTAAGAATTTCACTCTTATAACCTAGTTTGAGTATTTTGGGATTTTGGGGATGGGTGGAAACGAGTTGCAGAAGTGGTGTGGAGTTCTTGTCATGTTTCCAATCTTGAAAACATGTTCTAAGTACCATTAGAAACTCAATCCCACTTCTGGAATCGGTTAAAAGAAGGAGGAATTGGGAATTTTCCTCAAGAACCCTAAATTAAGAATTTATGTGATTAAGTTGTTTCTATGGGTTAAAACCTGATGTAAACTGAAGGTTTTAGTCATAGAATGATATATATTGGTTAGGTTAAGTATTAAGGACTTAATAAACTAAAACAGTGGGCTGCAGCACAAAAATCGGGCAAAAACTCGCATCTGCAGTACAGGCACGAGTCGTGCCAAATTATAACTAGGAGAAGCACGAGTCGTGCTCTCCCTGAAGGAAAGTAGAATGCTATTTAAGGGTGCACGAGTCGTGCTCCCCATAGAACAAAAAGAGCACGAGTCGTGCTTGTGTCCAGGGGGCATTCTGTCCAATTTTGAGTTGGAACTTGATGCTAGACTTGTCCGATTGGTCTATAATTCATACCATAAGTCTAAAATGGTGTGAAAACACGTAGAAAATTATTAAACCGGGAATACGACCTCCCAAGGGTACTGTAGTAGAATACGTGTATTTTGGGAAAGTTTATAAATTAAAAGAAGCTAGTAAAACAAGAGTTGTAGTCTAATTATAACCTGTAATTGCATAGTATAGCACTCTGGTGCTGTAAAGTTGATTATTATATATATATATATATATATATATATATATATATATATATATATATATATATATATATATATATATATATATATATATATATATATATATGAATTTGAATATAAATGTATATCTTGAAAATAATAGGTGGTGGTTCAAATACGGTGAACCAAGCGAAGGAAAAAGGAGTGCAAAAGACTAACTGACTCCTAGGTGACTCGAGGTGAGTATTGTGTGGATTTTTGAAGTACATAGCAAAATGAGTTTTATTCAAAATGTTTTAAGAGTCAAAGTGGTTTTATGGCTTTAAAAGTATTTTATGAAAAATATGCTTATAATTTATACAGAAAGAGAATCAGAAATACAGTGAACTAATAATGTAATTGGCCCATGATGATGAGTTGCTTAGTATCCGGATAAAGACCACAGCCTGCTGCGGTAGGGGTGGCAAAAGACACTACTGGGATGGTACCTCCCGTCGCGAAGTAGTTGTCTTACCTTGATAGATGAATCCGTTTCATGCTATCGGGGAAGTAGTTATACGGGTGCGTCTCGTATAAAACCTACGGGTGCGCTCGTAGGAATGTACCATCACAAAATAAGGAATACCTATGGGTGCGCTCATAGGAAATAAAATATTGAAAATTTAAAGAATAATGTTATTATTGGAAAACTGTTTGGGTCTAAACCCATAATGCTCACGAGACATTATGTCTCACGTATTATTTTTAAAATGCTATGTACTCAGGTAAGCAGGAAGGGCGTTAGAAGAGTCGGGTGTGGGACCGTAGCTTCTGTTGTACAAAATGTAAAATAAACAGGTTTGAACTGTGGTTATGATGCGAATTTGTGATACCCCGTTTGTAAAAAAATCAAATGGTTTGTATGACTAAATATTTGTAATATAAGTTTGGAAAAAAAATTTGTGTAAAAGTTGGGGTGTTACAATTATGATGCCTGGAGTCTGTATTTATAGGCTCCAGGTGGTTACAGATAAACCTTAGAGATAAACATTTTTAATTCAAATCAAGATAAACCTTTTATCATTTGAATTAAACCTATTTATCCTCTATATATTAATTTCGATTATAAGGATAATTATATCCTAAAAATCGCCAATTAATATTCCACCTGGACAGTCACTACTCAACTATTGAGTAATTACAAAATAGCCCCTGCACCTTTAATTAATCAAATTAATCACCAAATTAAATCCAATTAATTCCAGATTAATTTCTAATTAATTACTATAGTTTCTAATTAATATATTATCACTTTAATATATTAATAAACTATTTATTTAATTCCTATTGATTTATTAATCATATAATAAATCAATCTTTCTATCTCTCCGGAACTTTCTACCAAACCTCTAGCTATGAGGGCAACCCAAATGGACTTTGCTACTATTAATTAGGTAAATTACAAAATATTAGTCATGGCTTAGACACCTAATCCAACAGTCTCCCACTTGGATAAGTCTATGACTATAATTACCAATTTAACCTCTAATTAATCAGCAAACTGTAGCTTCCTAGAAACTGCTGCCGAACTATGACCTAGTCAGTTCTGTCCATAGATAAGTGATCAGATGATCCTCCGTCCAACAAAATATTTTCAGACATGAGACATGGATTGAGATCAATCTCTGTCTGACACTGTTTCCCGATTTCCGATTTTTCTTATGGCTTTTAGACTTCTAATTGAACGAATCAATTTAGTCCTGGCTGGCCAGCACTTCAGTCAACTTCAAAATCATCGAGTGGCCAACAGATATCTGTTTCCCGTCAGGGTCATGGGACGAATAAGCTTTGACTAATATGTTATATCTTTTACCCGACAAATCACTCACAACAGCACGTTTTATAACACCGAGTTACCGATGCGTTTTCGTACTATCAATGAACAACCGCCTTGCAAATTATAAGTCATATCTCTCCACTTTAAGACCATAAGATATTATCGTCTCAACATTGCTCGTGATGTAATCCATGAAGCAATCTATTGAGCGTGGGTTTATCCAATACTCAAATCTCCATTTCCAAGTACTCATGAACGTTGCAGCAATCTTATTGCAATGTCTAACTCCTTAGACAATCTACAAACCAATTCATGACAGTCTTCCTTCATACTTACTCCCTAAGAGTATGAGCGACTGTGGATATTTGAGTAATCCAATTACTCAGGAAGTAAACATGCAAAAGCGAAACATGAAATCTGACTGGCAGCTACTCCTGCTTATTACCAAGTCTCTACGAGGTAATCACCAAGTCAGATTTACCATAACTATTATCGGTTTCTTATTTTCTTTTAAACTTTTAATTCAAATATTTTGTCTATTATGACATTTTCACTCTTTCTATGTATCCAAGTGTCTAACACTTATACACTTTAATTGCAGATAATCCAATGGGATACTCTTCCGATGATATCTCAATTTGTCATTCCGTCTTTCTCTCTCACAAGTCCATTCTGGTGAGCCCAAAATAGAGCCCTAAGTTCATCCTTCTCCAACATGTAATGGAACGAGAAAGATGGATTGTTCTTGCTTCGCTGGTTCAGTAGGTTTACCACCATGTTTGCATCACTGTCTCCTATATGGCAGTTGAGGTCTCTTGAATAATTGTTGTAGTCTATCTTTTGTGGACCTTGATTTTTGTAACCACCTTTAAGTCCAGTGACAATGCCATGTGCCTTTGTTGATCCAATATTAGATGTATAGAGATCATTTATCATATGTTCATCAGAAAAACAAAGTTTTCTACAATGTTTTGACATGTGAATGTTCTCCTTCGTGTACAACTCATGATTGTGATTTTTTTCAAATGTAACAACAAAATATTGTTCAGTACCTTTTACATTTTTAAATCCAATTCTTGCAGGGCAATCTAGTCTTTGACTAGGTAGTTTTCTCTTTTTATTCATAGATTCCCCATTTAAAGAATCAATTTTGTGGTTGTCTTGTGTTCCTTCTTTACTACAAAAAAGGTATTTGTAAGTAATAACCGTGTCTTTTCTCTTGGTAGACCCCTTCCTTGGATCAAAACCTGCCTTTTTTGCATACTCTTTGTAGAAGTGAATACCATCATCAAGTGTCTCGAAACAAAGTTTCAATTTAGGCTCGGCCCCTTCTTTAACATTTGGAATCCATGACACAATTTTTGTACCTCCTGGTGATCTAACTTCTGTACTGCTTAGCTCATATTCAATGTCAACATCGTCTGACATAACATTGAATAAAGTTTTAATGTTTTAATTATCACGTAAACAAAATGTGCATATACACATTTGTATGATTCAATAAGAAAACGCTAATTATCAGACTTTGTCGTGAATATGTACATATAATGAGATATTTGTGTTAATGCATATATACAGTTATACACATACGGTGTATGCATCTACATAAATGAAATCATGTAGCATGATGCATATACACACACGTGAGCATGGTACAATTAGGTATAATATGAATTATTCAGTATGTATACTTACTATATTGGACATGGTTCGAATCATCAACTGACTCTGTAATACAATAATCTTCTAAATTTTTTTCATCGCGTCTGCATCCATCATCCTCTATATTTGTATCAATGTCATCAAATATGATATCATCGTGATTTCTAAAAAGTCGTTCCTGAGGTTAAAAAGAACACATTAACGTAAAGGTGTTATTGGTTTCACATAAACATGATTCAACTAATTGATTACATACCTGAACAATATTGATTCTTCCATAATATTGTCACTCGATTCACCATTACTGAAGTTCATGGAGAAGAAGAAGAGAAGCTCTGATAAGAAATCGTTATGATAATTGATGATGAATTGAATTGGCAATGTCAATCATAATTCCGAATATTAATGAAGTTTCCTGTATTGATGGAGCTGTTACGATTATTTTAGATATTTCATTATAATTACCTAAAATAATAAAATGGCAATTGACAAGCATGCCCTTCTATGTTTCAACCAATCAGAATTGGTTCCTAGGTTCCTAGGAAAATTTTGGTTCCTTCTTGAAATTATATATATGAAATACATTAAGCAACATAAACCCTAAGCCCTAACGAAATACAATATAGTGAGACACATTCCCTACATCTAAAACATAAATTGCAACTAAATATAATACATTGTGTAAATGTACTTGATCTAGATGTATTTTTGTTACTTGTAGCCAAAATACTGGCTACCTAGGACTTTCGTAATAGATACTTGGATTCCTTACTATATGTATTTGGTAGGCATAGTAGACACCATAACTAAGTCTAAAAATACCGGGTATCATGCTTGGTTACTTTCGGCTCTGAAGTAACCAATTATAATACTTTGTATTTCATACTGAAAATAAAAAAAGCAACAATTGACACCATTGTCTTTTTATATTTTTTACCGTCAAATTTTAACTTTTGTAGAGTCTGTATTTGACTATTTCTTTTCCTTTTCAACACAAGAAAACATAAAAGTTAATTAGGAGTACGATAATAATAAAACAAGTTTTTCGTTCCCATACACTAAAACAGGAATATGTATCCGGGTCTGGGATCGAAGATCAGGTCGGAATCCGATAAACACTTCCGGAACAGTCTTCTAAAATGGTTTGTTCTGGTAATATCTGATCTGACATATAACAATCAGGTTTAGAATCCGACAAACAGTTCCAGAACTGCTCCCCGAAATGGTTTGTTTCGGTTATGATATTCGTAATATCATTGACCAAACTTAAAAATTTACTAATGTCGAAGTACATTACGATAAAAAAGCATTATTTGCATCCATTTGAGGAATACCTGGTAAATCCAGACATCTCTCCAAAGTAGGATTGAGACAAAAATATTGATAAGGGACGGAGTAAATGAAAATGAAACCAACTTAAAACAAGATTCAGAATCCGGAGTGATTTTTCTGAAAAATAAGTTTGAAATGTCAATTTTTATATCAGTTTACATCATATCATGTCAGTCCTTCGACACTTTAGAAAAATATGCTCAAGTCCGGAACACGGGCGAAGCTATGTTAATCCAAGGTTAGGACCCACCTATTTTATTAATTTGTATTGTTATTATCTATGGAAAAAATTAGGAACCATCTTAAAGTTAATTAAGGACCTACCTTAGTCCAATAAATATCAATCAAATTAAAAGAATCAAGTCTATCTTGTTAAATATTAAGGAGCTTAATCAAATAAAATAGCTCAATACACTAAAATACAACAAAAAGGAAAAAAAGGAAAAAAAATAAAATACGCCAAACAGAACCACGTACGAGCTGTCCACTGATTGCCGGCTTCTTCACGTTGTCGTTTGATCGACGATTACTACAATGAAGTTGATAAAGAAGGATACATGACCCGACGCGACCTGCTACTAGTATTTATTTTACTCTTTCATTTTTTCAGTTTATGTATGTAGGGAACTACGTGAATTTCGATTCTAAATTCGCCGCTGGTCCGGAACAAGTTGTTTGAACTATATGGTCATTTCACCTATAATTGAAAAACATGGTTAGTTGTTTAAATCCAAACTAAAATGTGGTTAGTTTAATAATAACCCAAAAAATATTATGTAAGTTTAAAATAATAAGTATTTATCATGATATGAATAATCATACGAGGACTGTTTATGTGTATTTTTTTTCATTTATATATTGAAGTAAATAAACAGCAATAATGGCATAATCTTACGATAAACTTGGTTTAAACGAATAAAATATTTCTATTTTAATATATAGATTAAATATAAAATATTTGGTTATTTACAACTAATTTGAAAAGTGAGATTTGAGTGCTTAAAATGCAAGACTTGAAAAAAGGGCACTCAAATTTGTCTGCCATGACTATGTTTTCTTTAATCAGCATGTAAGTTTCAACACACCCGTATACTTTATAACTTTACATTATTTTAAGGATGTTTTACTACAAAAACACACACACATCATATATATATATATATATATATATATATATATATATATATATATATATATATATATATATATATATATATATATATATATATATATATATATATATATATATATCAAGTCATTTGATCATATAATTAATGGATGTAATTAAAAGATAATTTTTGTTTTAATTTTTTTTTCTAAAATAAAGCTGGATGGGTAGAAATGGAATTTCATAATAGTCGATTTATTTCAATTACTATTCTAATTCAAATCAAAAGCTGAAATCATGGAACCCGATATCTAACCCATATAATCATGTATTAGTTCCAATTCATCATGTATTCGATCATATTGAAAATTTTTGGCCATATCATTATGAATCTCGTCATATCGATCTGTATCAAATGCATAACTAGTTGACATGGATTATTGTTTTAGCCGTAGATGAAGAACCAGGAGGCTGTTGCAGCGGTGGCAGAGAACGATGGGGTAGTGACGATCGAGTGCTAGATCCTGCAGACGACGGAGCAACAGCTGATTGAACGGATTGGGAGGTAGGATTAGATGAGTTCAGTTAAATCAAATATGAGGAAACATATGACTGAACGGACTGGCCACCATTCACAAACCACAGGTACATTGTTTCATTGAATGACTTTCAATTATTTGATTCCGGAGGTTTCAATCGTATATTTAAATTTTCATTTATTTATCCAGAAACCACTAAAAAGCCTCATCAAATTGTCTATGTTCTTCAAATAATAATGTTCAATAATGAACGTCCCCATGTTCATTATTGAACATTGATGAACATAACGTTAGTTGTTGATATCAATCTTAATCAAGTATTTATTCTATTTGAGTGTACAGTTGAACTAATATTGTCTTGTCACATCCTTATGTAGTTAAAGAGATTTATGTTGAACTGGTAACAACCATTTTAGATTTCCCAAAAGCATATCATTATTTTCGAATTTGGGTCTCAATGTACATTTGCTATTGTTGTGTATATCACAAATCTGTTTTATGATGTCAGCCATGAAGAAACGGTATCTGAAGATAAAAGAGAAAATGAAAGCAAAAGAATAAGATGATGGTAGTGATGTTGGTGATTTTAGTGTCACCCGGTCATTTTATGTAATTGGATCTCACATGTGAGCTAAGGGCTATTTAGTTTGTACTTTGATATATGTTCGGGTATGTCCGGAGTGCACGCATGTATAAGATCGAATAAATAGATGGTTTGACAACAAGTCGGGGGTCCGGGGGCAGTGCCCCTGGGTTCGGGGTTTCCAAAGGGGTAGCGCCCCTTTGGCGGGGTCTAGGGGAAGCGCCCCTAGTGGGGGTTCCAAGGGCCGAGCCAAAGGAACCGATGACGGCAACCCTAAAGCTCATGACGACTAACCCTAGACGAAACCCTTTTCCACTCGTTTATTATAAATACGGGTCTCCTCATTGAGGAGAGGGACACCTTTTAGCTCTCGTTTCATCAAAACTTTCTCAGATCTCCATAGCAATTTGACTCACATTTTCTGTGCCTAGATTCGTGAGTGTCCTCTTGGATTATCCTAAGCTGAATTTCTTGTAACCTGGGCGTAGGGTAGAAATATCAGTTCAAAAAGTGTTCTCACGATCCAAGGGGTATCCATATCTCCACTCAAACACTACCCATGCTCTAACAAGTGATCTAGCTCGATTGCAACAGAAGAGAGAACGAGGAAGAAGGAATGCGAGAAAGAGAGATTGAAGTTGGAGCTATACGTATCTTGAAATTTCTTGGTTTTTGTATAAATGTTCATCCATAAACATATAATTGATACTTATGTCTGTTCATAACACTATACATGTTCAGTTATGAATATTTATGAACATGACTAAAATCTTGGTTGTGTATCAATGCTCATTTATGAACATATGTTCACAATTGAACATGTATGTATAATTTTGAAAACTTCTATTATTTCGGGATTTGATTTATATTAATTGGGTAAGTTTTTGATATTTTTTGATAGATATTAATTAGATTTGGATGAACCCCGATTTTGATGGGATTTAATAGGTTTTATTATTTTCTTTTTAATGAATCCCTTATTATTTATTTTTTTATATTTCATAATGCTCATCTATGAATAATAATCCGTTATGAATATTGATACATGTTTAGTACTGGACATGTATGAATTTTCATATATTTGATAATGTTCATTTATGAACGTGTGTGTATGTTCGTGTATATATATATATATATATATATATATATATATATATATATATATATATATATATATATATATATATATATATATATATATATATATATATATATATATATATATTCGGTGAGGACTCGTAATGACACCTTAAAAAATTGAAAAAAATATAAAAAAATACAAATCATAAAATCGAGAATAGTACTATATCATTATCAAAAAAATTAGAAAAAAAATTTGGATCATTGAAAAACAGCAATGATCCAATTTTTTATTTATTTTGTGGATCATTGTTTCATTATAAAAAAATAATGATCCAAAAGTTTTTTCGATTTTTTTTCTTCAATATAGTACTATGATCCATTTATTATTTATTTTTTTGTTTATTTTTTTTATTTTTTAAGGTGTCCTCACGAGTCCTCACTTTAAGAAGAGTCCTCACCCGATCGCTTATATATATATATATATATATATATATATATATATATATATATATATATATATATATATATATATATATATATATATATATATATATATATATATATATATATATATATATATATATATATATATATATATATATATATATATATATATATATATATATATATATATATATATATATATATATTCGGTGAGGACTCGTAATGACACCTTAAAAAATTGAAAAAAATATAAAAAAAATACAAATCATAAAATCGAGAATAGTACTATATCATTATCAAAAAAATTGGAAAAAAAAATTTGGATCATTGAAAAATAGCAATGATCCAATTTATTTTTATTTTGTGGATCATTGTTTCATTATAAAAAAAATAATGATCCAAAAGTTTTTTTTCGAATTTTTTTTTCTTCAATATAGTACTATGATCCATTTTATTATTTATTTTTTTGTTTATTTTTTTAAGGTGTCCTCACGAGTCCTCACTTTAAGAAGAGTCTTCACCCGATCGCTTATATATATATATATATATATATATATATATATATATATATATATATATATATATATATATATATATATATATATATATATATATATATATATATATATATATATAGATAGATATATATATATATATATATATTCTTATTGTTATAAAAGATGTATATCTATAACGTTGGATTTAGAGGATGTTTCATTGAAATGCTTTGATATCTATTAAATAATTTTATACTTCATTTAAATTATTAATCAAAATAATACCACATATAGATACGATACAATCTACAACTATTGTTTTGATACTTAAGTGACATCGAATTAACTTTGTGTCGTATTGTTCTTCGCGTCACCACTTCTCATTCTCTTTATAATCATAAATATTCTCTTTTAAGAATTTATTTATACAAGAATAAGATTTCTTATTTCTACTTTAGTCGCTGCATATCAATTATTTTTATGAATGTTTGAAATTTAGGAAATTAAAATTTTAACAATTGAAATTTAGAAGTTTAAGAAAGAAAGTTAACAAGAAGAGTAAAAGGTAAAAAGATTTGACCTACTAATCATACTCCCTGCCAAACATACAAAATTATTACATCCCACTTTATGATTATGTTTTTTTTAACGTTGTATCTACATCTTAGGTCCTATAGATTATGCGATTTATACAAAGTGTTAATTTCACATAAGGCATAAAAGATATTCCCATTATGTAAGATAACCGTGGCGCATGCATTTAAATGTTCAAAACATGAGTCTTGAATAGAATAATATATCGAAATAGTAAATAAAGGTCTTTAAGCCAACTCGTCCAAATAAATTTTCTTTTCCTTAAATCTACTAGAAAGCAAGAAAAGTCCGAAACATAATTTTATCGAAAATTGCATATTTTCTAGGTTTTCTCCAATTTGACAACAAAGAGTTCCGAAACATAATTTGAGTATTTATGAATTACTTATTTCATTTGTGTTCATCATATTATGTATATATACATAACTCTATCATAGAACCAGAATGAAATAAATATATGTATACATGTGTAAAAGACATAATCATATATAGGAATAAGCATTTGGACCTGATTGGACTAGAGTTTCACTACGTAGGGCGGTTCTCATTTTCTGCATCTAGAGTTAATCGATTATTGGTTCCAGCGGTTCCGGTTTCACTAGTTCCGCTGAAAACCAAACCGGATCGGGTAGGCAAAAAGAATGAAATGAATTTGTTTGGTAGATTTTCATTGTTTATTTTGATACATATGATAGAAGTAAATTGGAACTCATTTGAAAGTGGGCTGAAAAAATGACTTAATGCGCTGAATAATGACTTAATGGTTGGAAAATTACTTAAATGGGTATGGAAAATAACTTAATTTGATGGAAAACAACTTAATGGGCTGGAAAATGACTTAATGAACTGAAAAATAATTTATTGGCCAGAAAACCAGATTTGGAACCAAAAACTAGCACATGCACCAGTTTAGGCTATGGCTGGTTCCCGATTCTTTAAGCATGCTGATACGGTTCAATAGTTCAAAACTATCAATATGTGACAAATATTCCATTTTGAAGGAAGCTTGACAAAACCAATTGTTAGGGTTTCTCTACAAGCCTAATGCATGTGATGCAAATAAATCTCAAGCAAAATTATGACTAGATTGTAAAAGTTGTCAGTTCTTCCCCTTTTTTACGTAGTATGGGTTCCTACTTTATACTTCTAATTAACGAAGGAAACTTAGACATCATAAGTTGTTACGATTTGAGAGAGTTTCCCAAAAGGAAGTATTTCAATCAAAAATCTTAAACAGTACGATGATTTTGGAAATCAAAGTCCCAATACTTAGCAGATCTTTTAATACAATTCATGTGAACCTCTTGATAATACTTTGCACAACGAGTGTTCTTATGCTCTATTTTGCAAATAGGCAAGTGGGACTTTGAACAAGATCATGGAAAAGTCAACTGCTCAGACATTGTATTACATCTTCCTTAGTCACTAATAATAATATGCTGAAATATGTATATCTGATGAACAGAAGCACAATAGAAAAACCATTACACATTTGATTTTTGACAAGTCCTTTGGACCAAATCAGGAAATTAGAATCTCCTTTGATTTTATCCTAGGACTTAAAGATTTTTTTATCAATTCAATAATTAGAAATCTTTTATCAGTTGTAGAAGCTAATATATCGTTTAAACCATGAACGCAAGACTGCTTCCACGAGAAACATCCAAGTTTAGCATAAAGTTCCATCTATCTCTCTCTCTCTTAGAAACACGTGTTTCCATGAGATTCAAAAACTTATAGAGAAAATAATTAGAATGGAGAGTATATTACTTTTGCAATGATCGTCCCCCTTTCAATCCCTTTGCACGTTATGGATTCATTATTTGTTGAATGGACCTTGAACAAATGATTATAAGGATATATGTTTTTTTACTTGAATATAGTATCATAACTTTATATATGTTAAAGACTAATTTGAAACATCATAGTTATAAAGGCAGTATTCAGATATTGCATGAGATTTAGGAGGATATGGTATTCATTCCTTCGATTATTTGAAGTTCAATATCAGTTAGGCCCCATTGATAAATGAATAAGTCAGAGCGTATATCCATATCAAGAGGAGTCTCATTTACTTTTTTCATTTTAAATCAAGAAAACCAGATGTTGAGCATGCTACTTATCAATGCATGCATATTGCTCGATAAATATTAGAATGAAGGGAGATCTAGACTAGGTGAATCGTCGACCACTAAATATTAGCAAATGTTTTATGGATGAGAAGGTCTTCACATAGTTTAAGGGCAATGAGCTATTGCTAGACACTTACCATTATGTGTAAAGTTTTGTCTTTATTGTTATTCTATACAAGTGAGAGTCTATTTAGAGAACAAATAAATAAACTGTATTGATGTTTGTATATAAACCAATGAGGTCACACAATTAAGAGCAATAGGTAGTTTTCTAGGTCAAATCCTTGCCTTTACCTTTCTCCAGTTATGAGTAGTCTTTTTCACTTGTCTATCTCTAAATGCAACTATAAGACCAACTTCCCCCAAATGTTCATATTATAGTTTATAATGATCTAGTCATATGATTTGAGCATGCTATTTAGAATTAGTATGACTGCCAGTTCATTTCCCACGGGATACCTAAGCCCTCAAGTTAGCCAGTGTAGATTTTCGTCTTAAATAAATGAACACCTACTGATTGACCTTCCTCCATCTTGCATGCATGAAACCCTTTAACAATGTTCTAAAGTTCCAACTTGGCTTGCTGTTAGAATATGTTCTTTAGCTCACCAAGTGATATCACCCTTCTTATATACATATTTTATGCGATATCAGGGTACTATAAGTTGTATTTTGGTTAGAAACGACATATACAATACTTAATGGTTTGGAATGACTGTTTAAGGGATTATGGAATTTTCGGAGCAAAATGAGCTGAAATAGACTTTCTAGAAGGAAAAAACGACATGCCCAGAATTCCATGCGACTTGTAGAAGGATAACAGTGAATCGCGATAACGATGCTCTATATGACGTGTAGAAGTGACTTACGCGACGAGTTCTATGTTGACAGAAAAACTATAAATATAGTTTTATCTTCGACTTAGAGGAGATTTTGAATAGAGGGGAACCAAAGAAAAACACTAAAGTCGTCGTTTTGAAAGTCCAAAAGGCAGTTCGGTAGCCATAAGGCTGATATCGAGCAAAGTTCTGAAGGATCAGGAGCAGAATCATTATGTTATCGTGAAGTTTGCTTTATTGTCTATATTTAGCATACTTTATGGTTTCTTTTTTGTATTCTAGTTTCAGATTTTGCATTATACCCATTGTTCTCATTTAGATTTAATAAACATTGATTTTATGATTTTATTGAAATTTGGTTATTAAAAGTTTTTCAACTTATCATGGTTTCTTAACTAAAGAACTTTATGTTTTGAAGTTTAAATTTTTATAGCTTATTGCTAAGTAATTTCCGTTTAGATGACAATTCTAATTGAGTTGCTTGAAGCATATTTGTTTATGATCATTAGACAAGTGTGACTAGTGTCATAAAAAAATCCTAGGGTTAGGTTATCAAAAGCTTGAAACTTTAATGTGTAAGAATACTTGCATTAGATGACCATTTTTGTGCAAATTATTAATCACCATGACCATTGAGATTAATCACCAAGGTTAGTATTGCATGGTATGAACTAAAAAGACTGATAATACCAATAACTAGTTCACATGACCATTATAGTTAGGAGTTATTAGAATAAGAAGATTAGTGAACGAACCAAAGGAAATAATCAGGTTAGGAATCAATAAACATCACAAAATAACCATTACACTTAATAGAAATCAATCATAAATGAAGGAGGTAATTAAATTTAAGTAATAATACATTTAGATTTGTTTTTAGTTCAATTTTCCATATCAGTTTGCCTTTGTTTGTTTTCATTTGCTTTTAGTCTATATAAAATCCCCATTTTTATTTTATGTTTTCAGTTTAACCGGTAATCAAATTAGCTAATTTATTTCATTCTCGTTCCCCTTGAGTTCGACACCGTTCTTACCAAAGCTATAGTGCTACACGATTATGTACACTGCCTAGTGTATAATAGTCCTTAGTTGAGATAAGATTGTTTTTATAAATAAAACGATATCTTACACATCAAGATTTTGGCATTTTCTAGTGATTGATTTACATGCATCACCAAGTATCTCAAAGCTTTTTGATGTTACATATCCTTCTAAAATCCTGGAATCATACTGGCAAACATGAGGCATGAAACCTAGTTATGTTTTTCCTTCTTCCAGTTCCAATGGTTCTGGGAAGTAACAAACGTGGTTTTAGTAGGTGGACCAGAAAGGCAATTTTCAATGAAGTGTAACATCTTTTCAATTTTGAGAACTATTCTTTTGTTATGGTGACAGTTGTTGATTCTAGTATCATTAAGTTCGTCCTTCTTGAGGAGAGATCGAAGGGGCAAGCTTTTAACATATGTAGCAGATATCTACAAAAGATATAAAAGGTTTGGATTTTAGTATTGCCAGTTTTTTCTTATCCCTAATTAATCGACCTTTGCGTTTGTCATCAAAATTAATTTAAAAAGGCTAAGATCCATATTGGATGGCTACTATAGTGCTCTGTGATCATACACACAATAATATGTCCAATTTGTAGGAAATAGTAACCAATTGTATCAACTATACAACTCTTATATATTAATAGGACTCTTTATATGTCAAAAGGATCAATACGAGATGTTTAGTCCCATTATTACTCCATGCTTAAGTTTAGCAGAGATGAGGGTTGAATCGTCAAAGTTGGAACATGTGAACTTCTTGATTTGTCTTAGTCAAAAGAATTAATTTTTGAGCAATTAAGAAACAATTATTAATGGAAAAATAATTTAAATATGCCTAATTCAAATAAATAAATCCAAGGACTCGAAAACACAAAAAAAATGCGTATAAAAAGGTCTGTCAGGCACCACCGCCACTGCTACGTACCATAATTTGCTCCACATGCCACCGATATCTTCATCAAGAATCAAAACTCGTCGGTCATGTTGAGGCAATGGTAATGCCTCACACACTTTTTGTTGTTCTATAACTAAAGAAGTAGGAGGGCCTATTAGGTCTAGGTGCACCATGGGTTGAAGGGACAAACCTAACAAATTATGTCGATATGTTCTCCCAAGGAAATTGTACCAATAGCAACCTAGCCTTGAAATCTGGTAGATCGAGAGGCTGGTAGGCCACTCCATCTTCACACATGTTTCTTGGGTCGAGAGTCAAGGTGGGTCTCGATACACTAGCTGCACTTGGTTGCTAAGGATTCTCTTGCACTTGTGTTTCCAAAAATAAAATAATAATAACTATAAACCCTAATGTGTATTACAAAAACATTTGTTACAAGATTACAAACCAAAATACATTAACTTTAATTGCAAAATTACAAACAAGCAAGAATTACAACCAAACAAAAATACAAATCTAATTCCGGTAAGGATAAAGCATCAATCTTAATTGAAAAAAAACTTTGATGTAATCATTGATTTTTTTGCATGTAAAAAGTCAATTATGGTGATAATTTACTAAAAGTAAAGGCATTGAGATGATAAAAAAAGTTTCAACTAATTAAATTGTTTTTACTATTTTCAAGAATATGAAGAGCACATTTAAGAATAATAAAAAAGAAAATAATCTTGTGATTTAACATTCTAAACATAGATTTAATACCACCATTGGGAATTGATGTTCAGAACAATAAATATATCAAATCCATGTATCCAGTTAAAACAAATTAAACAAACATCCAACCATATGCAAACAAACAATAAATAAAGTAGACATATGCAAACAATATCTTCATATGATATCTCATAAAAACATGTACCCACAAAACGATTGATAATTTCAGACACCAACATTGATGCTTGCTGGCTAAGTTAGGATAACGCTCGCCTCCTACATGGTCTCCTAGTGTGATATTAACTAAAGAAGCATTGTCAGATGGGAGTCTTGTCATCAAACAAAACTCCCTTTATCTGAAACGGAGATGAGAACGCCCAATGTGAATAATAACTTGTCCTTGACCATGGACGAATCTATGTGGATCTCCTAAACGAGCAGTGGACAAGTAGTGGGTCCCCATGACTTTCTTTCTAGAAGATTAAGCGACGACCCACAACATGTCAATCAAAACATATCCGAACACATTGCCATATAAGTGTAGGACTCCACCTTTCAAACATCGTTATGACAGTTCTAAGAATTACTACCTGATACACCATATCATGTTACATTAAAAAAAGGGCTAATAAAATAAAGTCACTGTGGTTTGGTCAAAATTCTGGTTTAACCACTATATTTCTTTTTGTTTCATAAAAACCACTTATACTTTCAAAGAATTCCATAGTGACCATTATTTGTTTTATTTTTATAACTTTTAAAGATTATTTTCATCGAAAGATTGTGTGAAAAGTTTCATATCGACATTTGAATCAAGTATTGGAATTCCATTGCAATGAAAACTATACATAAACTCGTCTACATTTGAATTTTTTCTTCATAATTGCAGCTCTTCGGCCACGTTGTGAGATAGGGTGTCCGAGTGAATCCACTAAATTTGAAAATACAATGGTGGTAAGGAGTGTTCCGAGTTAGCAGCATACAATCATGACTTTTATTAAAAACATGAATGGTTTTTGAGAATGTTCCGAGTTAGTAGCATACAATCACGTTATAGTGGTTGCTATGAATCTTTTTAAAAACATGAATGATTTTTATGAATTTTTTTGAAAATATGAATGCTTTTTTAGAACAAAAAAATATAGTGCTTAAACCGAATTTTGGTCAAACTACAGTAATTTTTATGTTATTAGCCCAAAAGAAAAATTTTACATCAAATTAATAGAACAGATAGACATTTGAAATAGACAAATCACTACGAAATGATAATTATAATAATTTTGACTATCTTATACAATGAATTTGACAAAATAAGAATTTGAGTTATAAAAACGTGTAAAATTGTTCGTCGTGTTCTCTCCACTGCAAATTGTATTCAACGCATTGGGATGTTGCATCGAACCAGAGTCAAATTTATTAAAACGTGGTATCTTGTTTGATATTAGGTTTGAGTTTTATCATATACTTTTAACTCTCTAAAATTTGCCAGAATTATTTGAAGATGGGTCTTCCTTAAGGTTCATGAACAAATTGAATTAAAAGCATAAGAAAGTAAGATATAGAAAATATATTGTTATATTATCTATTAAGTTATCATAACATCTAAAGTTTTGAAATATGAATAAAAAACAACAAACTTTTATGGTTATGTGAATGACAATAGATGAATCATCTATAGTCTTATAAAATAAAAGTCTTACATGTTATTTTATTTGGGACGAAACTGATTCTTAGTATAGATGGATATCAATCTTCCACTGATAGAAGTTTTTAGTAATCTAAATGATTATATATTATACCTTAAATATCAAACATAATCATATGAATAAAACAAGTATCCGAATGGATGGGCCATGTGAACATGATAGAGTATGGTCATGAAAAACAGCTGAAACGATGACGTTGAGATGATGATATGTTTCCCAATTTTAGTTATTTTCTTTGATTAAAAAATTAATCAAAAACACACACACACCACCCCATATATATATATATATATATATATATATATATATAGGGTCAAGATCAAATGAGAACCCTTTTTTCATGAGAACCAGAGAACTCTTTTTAATTGGTTGAATCATAAAAGGGCATGATAGTCATTTAACAAATGTCATTTAATTCTGAAATTTTTTTATTTTTGACAACAACATTAACCATCTCCTATGATTAAGACTACTAAAAATAAATCTTTTAAATTTAAAAAGAAGGAAATTTCAAAATATATATAAATAGATTTTCGAAATATTAAAAAAATCAAAATTTTAATTTAAAAAAAACTAGATTTTCAATTTGATTTTTATAATCAGATTTCTGATATGACGATTTTTTTAACAGAATGCATATATGCATATTTACGTTTTTGCATTATATATCCAAAAATGCATATGTGCACGTTCGAGAACTTTTCATAAAAAACACACAACATATCCATATTTCATAGTGTTCGGATGTCATACAACCATAAAGTATAAAAAGAAATAAAATTCACCGAAATATTCGAACACGAAGCATAAGCAAAACCATTTTATTAAAAAATAACATAAGTTCATTTTATCTGATATAACCATAAAATAAAAAACAAAGCAATGCAACAAAATATTGAAATATCTTCATTTGTTTATCCTTAATTGTCATGTAGTCTTCAGTTTATCTTCACTTCTTCGAATTACTCGGCAAAGTCTTCAAAATCTACAAAAACTTTAACAAAAATGGATAAAAATTCATGTTGAAAATTTTTCATAAAAATGCATATATATGCCCACATATATGCACATATGTACATACATATATATGCACACATGCACTTACATATATACGCATATGCACAAATGCATATACATATATGCACATATGTACATATATATATATATATATATATATATATATATATATATATATATATATATATATATATATATATATATATATATATATATATATATATATATATATATATATATATATATATGCACATATGCACTTACGTGCACATACACACATGCACTTGTTTATATGCACAAATACATATACATATATGCACATATGCACATATGCACTTACATGCACATACACACATGCACTTGTTTATATGCACATACAAATCTACACATATGCATATATGGATATATGCATATGTGTAGATGCACACATGCACTTCTTTATGCACATAAACATCTACACATATGCATATATGACTCTTTCCGTTGTTCTGTTCCAATTCGTGACCTCTTTTACTTGTAAATCAAAATTTAAATGGTTGTTTATTTATGATGTACTAAAATAAAGATAAATAGAAGGTAAAAAGAAAAAAAGCTTACACAGGAGATTCAGGTTATACATTATCCAGGTATGTATCTTTAAGGTTAGCACCAAAATACATATGTCAGTATGGGTAAATGAACAAACATACAGATTTAAGAAAAAATAATAAAGAAATCACGACAAAGAGGGGGAAGATGGAACTCACTATTGTCTTTAAATGACCAAGTCACCAAACATAATGAATGATCCTAAAATAACCAAAACCTACAAATAGGTCATGAATTTAGATAAAGTAATCGATTTTTCATCTTCTGCTTTGGATGCAACCCACTTGAAAATATGAGATAACTCACGACAACTACATATTGCTTTCGTTACTTAATGTTCAATTAGTTCAAGAAAAGACATTGTGTTATATAGATACGGTAGCATCACTTTCAATATAAAAAATCAAAAAATTAAAAAATTATCCAAAAATTATGAAAATTTAAGAGATCATTCTAGACATCATATTAGTAAGATTTTAAAAACAAAAGTTTGAAAAAAAGTTTTTTTAAGTGTTCATTTTTATATTTTTAAGTAAAAAACTCATCAAAATAGCAAAAAACTATACATGATCCAAAAATATTAAAACCAAAATGTGTTTATGATTCAAAACTTATGATCCAAGATTCAAAATTCGTTATGATCCAAGATCTAAAACTCGTTATGATCCAAAACGAGTTAAAAAAACATACAACGACAAAATTATTCAAAACTTATGATCCAAGATTCAAAATTAGTTATGATCCAAGATACAAATCTCGTTATGATCCAAAACGAGTTAAAAAATAATAAAAACAAAAATATATAAAAAACCCGGTTAAATTATGCTGTACGGACATGAGTAGCATATGATCGTATCCTCAAGTCCGTATTTCGTTTTGTGGACATGCGTCGCACGTGATTGCGTCACGTCGAAGGAAGACGTTTGATGTTATTGCCTTTAGGAGAGTGATTGGACAAGAAGAGTCATCGCGGTTCCTACCGGCTTTTAGGTTCCTACCGGATCTTAACCCTATATATATATATATATATATATATATATATATATATATATATATATATATATATATATATATATATATATATATATATATATATATATATATATATATATATATATATATAGGGTTAAGTTCATATGAGACCATTATGTTTCGTGAGACCGGGAGACGCATTCCTAGCCACACATTTTGGGTGTAAAACAAAAAAATAATTAAAAAATGCAAAATAAATGAAAAAAATTGAATATATATATATATATATATATATATATATATATATATATATATATATATATATATATATATATATATATATATATATATATATATATATATATATATATATATATATATATATATATATATATATTAACTACCTAAATTAAAAGCCTACAATTATGGAATAAAATACAATAACACTCACACACACAATCAACAGACGACGAGAGATAGAAAGAGGAATCGAATTGAAGTCATCGTTTTACGTCGTCGATCCCAACTGGGCCGATTAAGAGTGGTCGACGGAGGTTAAGCAACAAGTATCATCCAATTGGGGGAGATAAGCCAATTTGATTTTCAATGAGAATTGACAATTAGTTAGCCCGTTGATTGACGATCCTAATTTCTGAAATACAGAATACGGCTGTGAGTTCCATTATGGATCGGAAAATGAAGCTCGAGTTATTGTCATCGCTGGTAATTTTTTTCTTATGGTATATAAGGTTTCGATTCAGGATGGGATTAATTCTATTAATTACAATTTTTTTTAAGTTTAGAACGCTTCTCGTTGTACATGTATGTATGCAATAGGTGGCGTGCAAAGGAAGGGAGCACTTGATCCAATATTCTTTGAGAATGGTTGGGTGTTTCATCATTTGTTCATGAACTCTTACAGTAATCATTTATCTTGTTATGAAGAATGTATTCTTAAAGAATGATATACATATATGGTTATTTCATTGTTGTAATATCATACTCTTTTGGAATGGACTTGATGGGTTGTTATTTCATTTAAATAACACGCGTATTCTTGAAGAATGGCTGCTATTTCATTTACATAACACGCGTATTCTTAAAGAATGCATACTGCATATTGCATACCGTGGTGTAAATGTGTTACATTCTGCATGTGTGTTGATTCATTCCTTAGAATTCATGAGAATATACTGAATATTCTTTGAGAATGTACCATTTTAATTGAAATTCAAATTTTACAGGGTTCTGTATCTAATGCATTCTTTAGGAATTGCATATGCATCATATTCTTAATCTTTGAGAATATAAGCAATAGTAAACATTTAACTACAAACCATTACTCTGTTCCTTCGTCGATGTAATCGTACGTAACTGAGAATAGTGTTCGCATCTACGACAATTTTGTTAATGTGTTTATTTGTAATGGTTTTTAACTGAGAATAAGACCGTGTCCGTAATCGTAGCTCTTGTTGTTTAAAACATAATCCACTCCTAATTTATAGGTACAACAAATTGGCGTTTATACCCTTATTTTTTTCAAAGAGTTGATGTTTCAAAATCACAGAGGATTTTTCAATCTGGGACAAAAATAAGGGATGTTACAAGACACTTCCTTTTGTATCTTTTGGAATGATGTAACACCCAACCACGTCTTTGTATAATTTTGTTTGTCATGACATATAAGATATGATTTATCTTCCTTTTGTTAAAAATGATACCTTTTAGGGATACTTTTTAATATTTATGGGGTGTTAAAAAGTTGGTACCAGAGTCGTGGTTAAAGTAAACTATGAATTTAATGGTAGGTTCCTAGACTTTAACCGGTGGTAAGAACGATAGTTGACTTGAGGTTTGACTTCGGGGTATCAGCTCTAGACATTTCTTGGTGGTAATCCTAACTTATGGCTTTAATTTGCTATGATATTCATGCTTAAAACTTATTGAACAGTTTAGCATGCTACATTTATGGTGATGAAAGGCTACGTATAATGTGTTATGCTAACACCATTCTATTTGTTTCCTATACCAAGCCTTTCAACCATAATAACGTCTCAGATTAGACGAGGAGGCTAATAAGGGTAGGTTTGTGGTGCCATACCCTCATGACTTGAAGGTTTAATGGATTTTGTAGGCTCGATAATAAGAAACGAGGATAAAGTTTCAACAAATCAAGAAGTACAACAACTAAATTATTGGAATTGATTGCAGAGGAGGTGGCTAAAACAATACATGAGGTCTTGTTAACTCTAATTGTTTCATATATAGGAGCCTTAGTAAATGGGATTCAAAATCAACCACCACCCAATCCACCTAAAGAAAGAAAATTTGAAACCATGAGAGTAAATGTGAAAAAAGAACCTTAGATAAGCACCAAATTTGAAAAAAGAGAAGGTGTACCGACAAAGTGTGTATCCACTATAAGTCGATCTAGTTTTCGGTTTTCAGGTACTAATGATCTGGTAAGAGATATGATTTAGACTGCTCACATGGAAAAGATTTTATGAACCAAATTGTGATGAGGGGAAATGGATTCTAGTACGCTTAGGATCAAATTGGTCTGCGATTGACTAGAGAAAAATTCAAAACTAAATTCACTAAAGAGTATTACTCACATGTGGTAGTAAATAAACTAGAAGAATAATTCAAGCAACTACGACATAGATACAAATTGGTGCATGAGTATACAATGGGATCTAAAAAGAACAGATTTGTAGAACATTGAGTGAGAATTAAAAAGAGAAAAAACTTATTGATAATTGTGGGGTCTAAAGGGAGATAGATTTGTAGAGCATCAGTTATGATAAGGATACATGAGTTCATGAAGTTATAAGATAAACCAACTTTTTGAAAAGTCGTGGGAGCCGCAAAAGAAATGCAAAATGAACTAATAAGATAAGATATCAGCATAGGTGCATTTGAAACAAAAAGAAAGTAGGAAGAAAAAATAGGAACCCCATTAAATAATACCCAACCGTCAAGGTCTAGTTTTGGACTGATGCAAGAAAACATGAAGGAAAGTGGTGTGGTTAATGTAAAAAGAAACACGTCAGAAGTTGTCTGACCGCGATATCCAAGCTTACATATCATAGATGCATAAAAGAAGGGAATTACACCACAAAATTGTCCAATAAAAGATAAAACATGCTTTAATTGCGAGAAGTGGGTCATTTTATATAGAATGTCCAAAGCCAAAAGTTCATGCACAAAAAGAATTTTTAAGATCGGAAAAGTAGTGTTGAAGGAAGAAAAGAAAATTGATGCAATGAGGATGAAGGTTTGGGCATTCCAATTGATAGCCACATAAGGAAAAGAGAATAATGAAGTTCTTTTACACACCTTTACTTTGAATTCCTTAACAACACATGTACTTTTTTGACTTGGATGTTGAGGTTGTTGTTGTCAAATTAGGGGAGAATAGTTTTAGAAAATAGATGAGAGGGTGTAAACTAGAAATTCAAGGAATCTTATTTTCTATCGATTTGAATCCTAACTCTACAAAAGAATCTGACGTAGTGGTGCGTATGGACATGCTTTAGCCACTAATTCCTAAATCATATCTAACAAAAAGATCATCACTATTTACACACTTAATGGATCACAGATTACCATCCGTAGGGATTTCTGTTGTGAAAGCAATTTGTTGGTTTACATGGCAAAAATACAAAAGAGTAATAAATGGAGGTTTATTATATGTTGTTCATGTGGTTAATGTTGCACCTAAAAATAACACCGTATCTACCATGAATGCATTACATAAGTATCCGTCATAATTCTGGAGGAGTTATTAGGTTTACCACCCCACAAACAAGTTGAGTTTACCATAGACTTGGTCTTGGGAACTGCTCCTACATCCCAAACATCATATCATATGGATTCAAACAAAATGGAGGAACTGATGAAAAGATTACAATAACTATTAGATTGTGATTCATATGGCTAGGTTCTTCACCATATGGCGCACCAATATGTTTTATGAGAAAAATAGATGGATCAATGAGGATGCATACTAATTATCGAAAATTGAATAAGATTATAATAAAGAACTGATAGCCCTTACTTATGATCAGGGCCGGCCGGGAGATTTCGGAGGCCCTGTGCAATTTGATACATATAGGCCCCAAAACTAGCAAATTCTACAAAAAATCACAAATATATAAAAATTAAAAATATAGTGAACTTCTTATAATAAAAAATCAAAACTTTGAAGTAGAAACAAACCTTGAAATCAGAAATATATTGTCCACTCCTCTAATTTTCGTTTTCAATTTCACAACCCGATTTCTGAAATCTGAAATCCGATTAGAACAGTAGAATTTAGAACAATAGAAATTAGAACCATAGAGATTAGACCAATAGAATCCGATTGCAAGTTTACTGATTTTAGATTTTCGAAAATAAAAAATCACAAAATAATCAGATTATCAGAAACAAACCTTGAAAAGAATCAGATCCATATTTTCATAAAAGAATCAGAAACAAACCTTTGAAATCCGATTGCAAGTTTGAAGGTTGAAATCCGATCGAAATTAGAACTTTGAACCTTGAAATCCGATTACAAGCTTGAGGCTTTTTCTGTTCTGATTTTCGATTCAACAGACAGGAGAAGTTTGAACCTTGAACCTTGAAATCCGACTGCAAGTTTGAACCTTGAAATATTTTTCTGTTATGATTTTCGATTCAGCCAGGAGAAGTTTGAACCTTGAACCTTGAATTCCGATTGCATGTTTTGAACCTTGAAATCCGATTGAAATTGATTGCGTCTTCTTCGGTAATCAGCGAAGAAGTTGTTTCAAATTTCCTAATTCCTTTCCATTTTCACGACTTCCCGCTTACGGTTCCCTCTTGGCTGTTGGCGAATTGGCAGATTATCGTATATCTTTGACCTAATGGACAGATTACCGCATATCTTTAACAATGGGGCCTAATCCAATGTAGATGGCTTGAAAAAATTATGGGCCCCTTGAGATTGGTAGGCCCTGTTCACTAGCACACTTTGAACTTGCTTATCACCGGGCCTGCCTATGATTGATGATATATTCAACCAACTACTTGGTGTTAGTTTCTTCTCAAATATTAAATTATGATCTGGGTATCATCAACATATAGTCTTAGAATAGTACATTTTGAAAACAACCTTTGAATCTGGTACACCTATTAATAGTTTGTAGTGAAGTCATTAGAATTGACAAACATCCCAGAAACATTCATAGATATGATGAGACAGACTTTTCAACAGTTTATTAGTAAGTGGGTGATTGTTTTTATTGATCATATATTGATCTCCTTTAAAAGTACGGATGAAACGAACTAAGTTTGTTCCAATATTAGATTTTCTACGAAA
The DNA here is from genome assembly GCA_023525715.1 of Cichorium intybus. NCBI lineage: Eukaryota > Viridiplantae > Streptophyta > Magnoliopsida > Asterales > Asteraceae > Cichorium > Cichorium intybus. Next base: position 142,076,964 of record CM042009.1, read on the forward strand.
GGAAAAACTATTGGCCAAATTTCCTAAATGTAAATACTAGATGCGAGAAGTATAATTTCTATAGCATGTGAAGAAAGGAAGGGAGTGAAAATGGATCCTTAAAAGATTGAAGTTGTGCTTCACACTGGGACCTCTGTGGAATCCAACTAAAGTTTGTAGTTTTCTTTGGTTAGGTGATTATTACATGTGACTCATGGACGATTCATCAAGAATAGCATCATCATTGAAAATATTGACAAAAATATAAAGATGTTTGAGTTGACTAATACTCAATATGAAGCATTACAAAAGCTTAAAAAATTATTGTGAAGCCCTAATGTTGACATTACCACTAGATGGTCAAGACTGTGTTATGTATAATGACACATCAAGGATAAAACTAGGATGTGTCCTAAATTAATATAGTCAAGCAATCACTTATGCATCGTGAAAAAAAAGATGACAAAAAGTACCCTACTCGCGTTACGGTAGTCTTAACGTTGAAGATTTGGTGACATTATCTCTATGGAGTAAATTTTTAGATATTTACTAACAATTAGAGTTTGAAATACTTTTTTGATCAAAAGGAATTAAACATGTGTCACCAATGATGGATAGAATTACTAAAAGACCACACTATGAAATTTTGTATCATTATAGGAAGGCCAATGTAGTAGCAAATACAATTATACAAAAAAGACTATCCTACATATATGCTTATATGGGGATTGACAATCATGTGTTAGAAATAACAAAAGAAGCTCAACTTAAACCTATAAAGAGTGAAAATATTTGAGAAATAAAAGAATGGTGGGGTATATTGTTCATCATGAAGAAAAGGTGATGATGGAAGGTTTTTGAATGTAGAGCATGGGTTCCTAGATACAGCGAGGATCGAAAGGTACTACTGGATGATGGCATATTGCTCAAGGTATTCTATCTACCAAGGGAATACAAAGATGTACCACTATTTTCTTTGTGGCGGCTTAGAATGAAACGGGATGTTGGAAAACACGTGGAAAATGTGTAACGTGTTCACAAATGAAGTCGAATCACCAAAATTCTTATCGTAAAATTTAACCGTTTTTGGTACCAATGATGAAATAAGATGTGATTATTATGGATTTCATAAAAAAATTACCTTGGGACATCCTATAATTACTATACCATTTGGGTAGTTGTAGACCTGTAGACAAAGTCGAATCATGTATTGACTATCCAAAAAACATTATCCAACCCAGAGTCTAGCTAAGATTTATATTAAAGAAGTTGTAACGAGACACACAATGCTCTTTTCTATCAGGTTGGACATATACAATTGGTTTACCTCCAACTTTTGGATGAGTTTTTTTTAAGAATAAATAGGTTTCAAAGTCTGTATGTGAGTACAACGTACTCTCCACAGATAGGCGGCCAAAGTGAAGGAACCATTTAGACCATAGAAGATACGTTACAAGCTTGTGTTATCGAATTTAGTGGTAATTGGGATGATCACCTATCTTTGATAGAGTTTACTTAGAATAATAGTTACCTTAAGAACATACACATGGCAATATATAAAGCATTATATAGGACATCGTGTAGAGCCCCTACATATTGCTTTTGTAACGATGTAACATCCGACCATGCCTTTGTATTGTTTTGTTTGTTTTGACATGTATGATATGACTTGTCTTCTTTTTGTTAATATAAAAGTACACTCATTTATTAATACAATGTTTTAATATGGAAAATTTTGGTGTACATTGTATCAATTATAGGGTGTTAGTGTGTTATAGTTTCTAATCAAATTAGCCTTTCACAAGGGTGTACTCTGGATATGGATATCCGATTTGTATGGAGTCATAGTCTAAGTTACCATTTGGCACTCATGGTACCATAAATTTTAAAAAATGACTTGATGAAACTAAAAAATAACATAACTTGATATGATGTCACTTGGTGCGAAAATTGTTTGTCGGAAAGCTTCTTAAAATATACAATTAAAAGAATTTTAAAAGATTTCGATAACGATTTGCAGCAGACTAAAACAAATAAGTTAGATTATATTATGAGGACCACATTTGTGATATACATGGTCATTTGCTTATAGATGTCGAAGATATGATCAAATTATGATTTAACGCCCAATTTTGATATTTTTGTGATTAGCCTAGTAAATAACCTTAGCAAACTAAGGTTGTGTTTGTTTTTGAAGATGTAAAATGTCTTTTGTCTTTTTCATGTCTGCGGAAGAAGAGGTGGACTAAAAGTCTTTTTCATGTCTTCAGTCTTCATAAAAAGAGTGTTTGTTTTTAATGTCTTTTTGGAATCATTTTCATTCTAACACACCCCCACTCCACCTCGAAATCAAACAATCATATAACCGGATGCATTATAGAGAAGTAAAACTGAAATCAAACAATCATATAACAGGTTGCATTACAAAGATGAAAGGGGCAAAATTGGAATTAACAGACCTTAGATGATCTAAAACATATAACTGGATGTAAAACATATAGCCATATGCATTCAAAGATGAAAGGGGCAAAATTGGAATATCTTGACCAATTGAAATCAACAATCATATACCAGATGCATTACAACAGATGCTTTACAGATGTAATCAGAAGTAAAACATAAGAGGAAGGAAAAATACACACGTTAAACTGCAAGTGAAAGGAAAAAAAAATACATATTTTAAACTTACTTCTGTAAGGGTATTGTGGGTAATGAATGCTGTGCTGATCAAGATTTTGATGGCCGGAGACGAAGCCGACCTGTCAGAAACGAGAAACTTTCAGATCGGAAATACCCATCTCATATAATCAAAGAGGACGAAAAAGTGGGGAGAAAAAAAGAATCAAGAATCGGAACAACAACCTGATTGTCGGAGGCTTGGAGCAAGGGAGGCGGCGGCGTGGACCGGTGGCGGCGAGAATCGGCGGACCGACAGCGGGAGCGATGGCCGGCGTAGTGAGGAGCGATGGCCAGCAGTCGATTGGATAAAAGGGTAGCAAGGATCGATCGCTGAAAAGTGAAGACGGGAGGAAGAGAGATTTCTATGCAGCGTGAATATTCAAAAAGAGGCAAAAAGGGATTTTGTTAGGTCTTTTGCTAAAAGGGTTGAAAAAGACTTTCTCATGTATTCTGTCTTCCGGAAAAGAAACGCTCTTTCTGCAAAACGTCTACACGCCAGAAGATGTTTTGAATGAAAAAGACTTTTTCAATAAAAACAAACACACCCTAAATCACTTATCTATCTTTTGCTTTCAATAGCAAGTCATTGTAGATTCCTATCAGGAGTTTATATTTTGTTTATGTATGGAGATTAAATCAATTATCAATACGTACATCCGTATGGTGTTCGATGTCATTGACATATATATTTGAACCAACAAAATCTTTTTTCTGAAAAATATCAACATAACCTTTATAACAAATAATGATATCAATAGACTCGAACATTCATCTACTTGATTACAAAGATGCATACTTCACTTGATATCAATCTCAATGCTGCCCTACTTTAAAACCGGTGAGAATTGATGTATCATATATTAAGAAAATTCAGTCCACAAGCTTTTTAAACTGTTGATTTAAAAATTTCCCAAACCAGTACATTATTAATTAAACAAAAGTAGGAGTCCACTTTTGCAGTGTGTCATCATCTCATCTTAAATAAGAAACAAAATATACGAGAGAGTGGCCTCAAAATCCACCAAGTCTCCAAGTGTGTTCGTAATTGGTACAAAGTGTGAGCAAAATGGAATGAGGATCCGAAAATCGTCTGCTTCTGTCTCCTACTTGGGGTTTCCCTTTTAATCTCTCTCTCTCTCTCTCTCTCTCTCTCTCTCTCTCTACAAATTCTTTCACTTGGGAGTTATTTGGGCATATAACCAAACGATTTGAGCGATTTGAGGGAAATTTGCAACTTGGGTGTTACTCGAAATTCACAAATCTTGAGTGATCCAATAATGGAAAATCTGCATTTCGTGCTTGGAGCTACGTGGTTGTGAGGGAAATTCATTTGCCAACAAGAGTAAAAAAAGAAGGAAGACAAAAACAAGGGTAAACGACAACGTTGCACATCAAACCAAGGTGTTTGTCATCTCTTTCTCTCTCTATATTCTCTCTCTCATCCTCTCTCTATCCTGTCGTATCATCGCTTGGTCAATAAGCATTCTGGCAAATCTTCATAAATGTTATTGATGATATGAGACGAATGTTTTTTTCTTTGTTCTTTTCTATTTCTTTACTTAAGAGTGCACACATGTTTTTTCATCGTTCTCATGGTTCTTGTGCTTTGTAGATGAACTTGTGTGTTCTTGAATCCCATATAACTTCATTGATCGAAGAATATTAGCTGGAAAAAAACTATTTTTCCATCTGGGGTTTTCACGTTCTCGACTTTTCTTGGTTTCGTCTAGATTCTTGATGAAATTAGACTTTAGGGTTTTCAAATTCTTGAGTCTTGTTACAAAGTGAAACCGGATTCTGAATTTACGAAATATTCTTTGTGGGTTCCAGTTAATTACATTCTTATAGGTATGGGTCTTTGATACCATGATCAAATTAAGTGATAACAAGGGTTTTTTCTTTTCGTATTATTGAAATTTTTGATATTTATATCGGCAATCTTCACCGGTCTTTAGAGTGATGATGGCGGTGAGTTCATCCTGCAAAGGGGACCCGATGGGGATGGACAACGGAAAATACGTCCGGTACACGCCGGAGCAAGTCGAAGCTTTAGAGAGATTGTATCACGACTGCCCAAAACCCAGCTCACTTCGCCGGCAACAACTCATTCGCGAGTGCCCCATTCTCTCCAACATCGAACCCAAACAGATCAAAGTCTGGTTTCAAAACCGAAGGTACCATATCAATCTTCCAATCATAACTTCTCGATCTTGAAACAATTCGGTAGTAATCGTTGTTATTGTTTTGTATATAAAGATGTAGAGAAAAGCAAAGAAAAGAGGCATCGAGGCTGCAAGCTGTGAATCGGAAGTTATCAGCGATGAACAAGTTGTTAATGGAGGAGAACGATAGGTTACAGAAACAAGTGTCTAATTTGGTGTACGAAAACGGCTATTTTCGTCAGCAAACTCAAAACGTAAACTAAATCCGGCCTTTCTCCCAAAAAAAACGTTCCTTTTTCGAATTTCCGGCGGGTTTAACGGTTGTTGTTATATGCAGACGGCGCTCGCCACCACGGATACAAGCTGCGAGTCGGTGGTGACGAGCGGTCAACACCATTTGACTCCTCAAAATCCACCAAGGGATGCTAGTCCTGCTGGGTAAGTTTAGTTGTACATTACGCATTAAATTTTGTACTATTGAATTTTATAATAAAAGTTAGTTTTTTTTATATGTTTTTATGATCGAAAATGTGTTTTTTGTACGTTTTTTAGGCTTTTGTCAATTGCAGAGGAGACTTTAACAGAGTTTTTATCAAAGGCAACTGGGACTGCTGTAGAGTGGGTCCAAATGCCTGGGATGAAGGTTCTTTGCACTTCTATTAATTAATATTTTTAATTTTGATTAATCATTCCATTAATGTTTAATTAATATTATCTCTTAATTAAACTATAATTCTTTTTCTGCTAACCTTCTAACACACATCAGAATCTCATCATTTGAACCACTACCCTCCACATTCAACCTTTTTCTGGATTATTTTAATTAATTCTTCTTTCTTTTTCATTTCCATTGTTTAAAATTCCGATCCCAAAAGCAAGAATGTTTATAAAGAATTAGATTTATTAGTTTTAAACTTTTAGATTTTTTATTTTGTGGGTACCGCCTACTTTGAAATAAAACAAATCAGAGTAAATTACATTTTGGTCTTACAAGTAGACTGATTTTTTCAATTTTGATTCTAAAAAGATTTCTCTTAGAAGTTTTTTCCCATTTGTATTGTTTTTGTCTCTTCAAAGTAAATTAGATATATATTTTCGAAACCAAAATTGCAAAAAAACAATTATACTCCAGATCCTAAAATAGTAAACATGTACCAGAAAAGACATTATCTAAAGCTAAAATAAGAATCAAATTTTATAAAAATAACTATATTCAGAAACAAAAATATAATTTACTCAAATTATATATTTATTTTGACATTTTGCAGCCTGGTCCGGATTCCATTGGAATCATCGCTATTTCTCATGGTTGTACAGGTGTCGCATCACGTGCATGTGGTCTTGTTGGTCTAGAACCTACTAGAGTAAGTCCTTTCATCCTAGATTCACTAAAAATACCTTAAAAACATGTTTTTTTTTTAATAATATTTGATGATATTTTTGGTAAATAAAAAAAAAAAAAAAAAACAGGTTGTTGAAATCCTAAAAGATCGTCCATCATGGTGTCGTGACTGTCGAGCTGTTGATGTTCTTAATGTGCTCACAACCGGAACTAATGGCACCATTGAGCTTCTTTACATGCAGGTGAACATTTTTACAAAAATTAATTTCACAAATGCAATAGGCACTTGTACATTCTAACATTCGGGATGATTTTGAACAAGTTGTTTTCACGACTTTGACGGTTCAACTCGTTTTATAATTTATAGCTTTATGCACCAACAACTTTGGCACCAGCACGTGACTTCTGGTTACTGCGGTATACGTCAGCTTTGGAAGACGGTAGCCTAGTGGTACGTTTTTAAAACCAACAATTTTATTTATTTATTTAATAATTTTGTTTCATTTGTTCATTTTAAGGAATGTTTTGAATTTTGTTAAAATTAAGGTTTGTGAAAGATCATTAAACAACACTCAAAATGGGCCTAGTATGCCACCTGTTCCTCATTTTGTAAGAGCCAAAATGCTGCCAAGTGGATACCTAATTCGACCGTGTGACGGTGGTGGCTCGATTATTCATATTGTTGATCATTTCGATTTAGAGGTAACTAGTTTTTTAAGTAAATTACTTAATTGGTCCTTGTAATTTCTTTTTTTCGTGTTTAGTCCACAATTGAAACTTCCTTTTCAGTTTTGGTCCTTATCTTCAAGGTTTTATTTTGATTTTGTAAGTTCCAAGGGCTAAAAATGGGTGTTACTATTTACACGAACCATTATTGTAAAATCATCATGACTCTGACAAAAAAGAACATATACAAAGTTTAGGGATTTCCCATCAAGTGATCAACGTATTTTCTTTTAAGTTATATTGATATTTCAAAATACACCTTTATTATTATATAACTATCTATTTTGCCCTTCAACTAATATGGATATTTCAAAGTATATATTCAATGTTAAACAACTTTTTTTAAGCTATAAGAATGTATTTTTTGTTAGACGTATAAAGATAAAAGTGAGCTTTTCCAATAAAAACAAAAATAATATTTCTGTTTTTGTTTTTTTTTTTGGATAAAGTTGACTTTAAGCATAAACAAAAAGATATATAATTATATGTTAGTAGTTTGATAATTCATTTAAAAGAGTTTATTTGATTATTGAAATAGTTACATAAAATATTTAAGTAGTAATGTTACATTGTCTTATTTTGTAGTAAGTAATGTTATTATCTAACGTAAAAAGAAGTTAAACGGTCTCACCTAGATGGTTGACATCAAATCCGTTATACGACTCACCACGTAGGGTATATTTTGAACTACTATCGATATTTTGGGTGTGTAATTTTCTAAACTTAAACATCTTTTATGTAAAGATCAAATAAAAGTGTTATTTCGCATAAAGATCAAATAGAAAATTGTTGATTTCATGAGGCATGAGAAGTCACAATACCCTAAATCGCCGGCTAATCGATGGTACACTAAGAGCGAACATGAGGTGCGATTCTATGAATGGAACCCTAGATAGCTTTAGCTTGACTGGTTGAAGCGGGAATGAGAAGAGAACCCTAGATAGCTTTAGGTTTAGCTTGACGGGTCGAGTCCGGGTTCGGGTTGGCGGGTCGCGAGTTGGCGGGTTAGTAAGGCCAACCCGAACACGACCCATATAAATATTCGGGTTGGCGGGTTGGCAGGTACCCTGGACACGACCCGTGTAACCTGTTTAATTATACGGGTTGGCGGGTCAGTTTCAGGTTGGTGGGTCATATACGGGTTGGCAGGTCATAAACGGGTTGACGGATTAGTGGGTTGGCGGGTTGGCGGGTCATAACCGGGTTGGCGGGTCATATGCGACTTGCTGCGTCATTTTCAGCTTCATTTTTTTATTTTTATTGAAAATAAAAAATATTAAAATATGTGTGTGTGTATATATATATACACACACACGGATTGGCGGGTCAACCCGCAAACCCAACTATTGACCCGAACACGACCCGCATAATAAACGGGATGACATGTCAAAAATCTCAACCCAAACCCATTTATTTTCGTGTCGGCTTCGTGTCGTGTCGCGGGTCGTGTCGAGAATTGTCACTCCTAGTTACGACATTGCAATATATAACATGTCAAAAATAATATATGAAAAACTAATATTCTAACGATATATGTAAATTAAATTATATGACCGGATAATAATAATCATTGTAATTATAATAATATAATGCAATAATAATAATAATAATTATAATTATCGTTTAATAAAAAATGGATAATAATCTTATCATATATTTTCAATAATAATTTGTATTAATATAATAGGTTCTATTAACAATTTTGATAATAATGGGTAAAATTTGAGACTTTAACAAAAATAAAAGGGGAAGATTTGAAAAGTTAGACTTCACTTCACTGACAACAAGTTGAGATGACTGCTTCACTTATTATTCGTGTATTTAGAAAAATTTTCGTGCAGTTAAAATTACCCGCTAAAAATCCATATGAAGCCATTATATAGGGACCATATGTGAAAGTATTTCAATGCTGGGCTAAACACGACCAAAACCTGAAAGTGCAGGGACCATTTTTGTTATATTAACTTCTAATTTCGTTCAATTTCTTATCATGCAGTCGGGAAACGTTCCGGAAGTCCTACGTCCTTTATACGATTCATCAACATTACTTGCTCAAAAAACTACACTTGCGGTAAACTCAAATACTAAATTACAAAATTCGAAAATTTCTCGAATAAATCTAAAAAATATACTTTCATTAATGACGTTTTTCGTTCCATTTTAGGCTTTACGACAATTGAGGCAGATTTCACAGGAGATTTCTCAACCAATGGTGACGAGTTGGGGAAGAAGACCGTCTGCTCTTCGTGCACTAGGCCAAAGAATGAGCAGGTTTTTATTATTTTATTTTATTAATTTTCCCTTCGTGTTCATGAAATTAAACCTAAAAGATTCTGATTTATTGTTGCAGGGGTTTCAATGAAGCCATTAATGGTTTCAGTGACGAAGGTTGGTCGATAATGGAAAGTGACGGAGTTGATGACGTCACTCTTCTTGTAAACTCATCTCCCGATAAAGTAATGGGTGCAGCTCCGATTTACGCCGACGGATTCCCATCAATCAGCAACGCCATTCTATGCGCCAAAGCTTCAATGCTCTTACAGGTAAGTTCGATGTTTGACTTTCATGGTCAAACATACAAAAATTCGAACCAAAATTCATCATGGATCGGTCAAAAATTTTAGAAATTATTTCGGAATTGGTAAATTCCACAAATATGAATACGACTAGAATATATTTTGTATTGAATTTACACGGGAGGTTATCTCAATTTTGGGTGTGAGTAGTGAGGGGTTTGACTAAGACTAACTTGGTTTTTTTGTAATTTTGCAGAATGTGCCACCTGCAATACTTACAAGATTCCTGCGAGAACATCGGTCTGAATGGGCTGACAGTAGTATTGATGGATACTCAGCTGCCTCGGTCAAATCTGGTCCATGTGGATTACCGTTGACTAGAAATGGAAACTTCGGTGGGCAGGTTATTCTTCCATTAGCTCATACAATCGAGCATGAAGAGGTAAGTTCGTTCATAAGAAATTCAAAATTTAGTAATCTTTTGTAAATTTTTCAGATTAATTAACGTGGGTTTCGTTTTGGAAACAGTTCATGGAGGTTATTAAGCTCGAAAACATGTCTCATTATCGAACAGAAGACATGCTAATGCCTGCAGATATCTTCTTTTTACAAGTACTACTCTTCAATGAAAGATCAAAAATCACAAAATATACGATGAAAGAAATCTAACTTTTTTGTTACTTTTTGTTCGCAGTTATGTAGTGGAGTTGATGAGAATTCAATCGGCACTTCAGCTGAACTTATTTTTGCTCCAATTGATGCATCTTTCACCGATGATGCCCCTCTTTTACCTTCTGGTTTTCGTATAATCCCAATTAATGCCACGGTATATATAATAATATAACTTCAACCCTTTTAAAATTGAAAATATCACAAAAATGACCAAAAATATAATCATTTTTTGTAATTTTTGAAATTGAAGGTTTAATTTTAAATTTTCGTGACTTATGTAGAATCATCCTAGTCAGAATCCGACACGTGACCTGGCATCTGCTCTTGAGGTGGGCCCACCTGGGACCAGAACACCTGCGGACTACCTCGGACAATCGGGGCCCACGAAATCGGTTATGACGATCGCGTTTCAGTTTGCTTTTGAAATCCATCTTCAAGAAAACATAGCGGCCATGGCTAGACAGTATGTGAGAAGTGTTATTGCGTCTGTTCAAAGGGTTGCATTAGCATTGTCACCTTCACCTTTTGGTCCTAGAAGTCTTCAAATTCCCTCTGGTACCCCTGAAGCACATATGCTGACTCGTTGGATCTGTCAAAGCTTTCGGTGAGTGTTTTTAAGAATAAGTTGCATTTTTGGTCCCTAAGTTTACGTTTCTTGCCTAAAAAAGTTCTTTTATAATCCTGGTCCTTATTTCGGATTCTTGTAACGATTTTGGTCCATGTTCCAAGTTAAATGACTCTTTTGGTCGCTTAGTGCTGATTTTTGGAATTTTTGTCACAAACGTTCTCTTTCAAATTTAGTCATTATTTAAGGTTCTTGTAATGTTTTTTGTCCCTTTTTCAAATAAAATGACTTTTTTGGTCTCTCAGTATAGCTGTTTATTATTCATTTTAGTCATTTTTTGATGTTCTTGTCATCTTTTGTTCCTCGTTTAAGTAAAATATTTATTTTTTGTCCATTTCTTTTGCAATTTTAGTTCGTATTTGAGGTTCTTGTAAAACTTTTATGTCCTTGTTCCAAATAAAATGACTAGTTTTGATATTTGTTCCAAATAAACCAACTATTTTATGTGAGTAAAGTTCATTTTTAAATTTTGGTCCAAAAAATATAGTCTTTTTACTTGGAACGGGTATCAAAAACATTACAAATACACCTCAAATAAGGACCCAAAATTGCAAGAGAAATCTTTTTGAGATCAAAATTGAAAAAATCAAATATACTCCTGGACCAACAATGTAATTTACCCGCCTTTTTCATTAGCAGTACCTTGTGCTACTTAACTTGTACAATCTTATGATGATGGGTTTTTGTTTATAGCTGCTTTCTTGGCGAAGATCTTTTTAAAACGGTTGATGAACGAAGTGATTCAATGCTTAAAACACTTTGGCATCATTCGGATGCCATAATGTGTTGTTCTTTAAAGGTACTGTTATTTAATCACTTTTCATTATTTTTAAATCCAAATGTTTGTTTTTCTTTCAAAATTAAAATATTATTATATATTCTGCAGGCGTTACCAGATTTCACGTTTGCAAATCAAGCGGGATTAGATATGCTTGAGACAACATTAGTTTCACTTCAAGATATTACTCTCGACAAGATTTTTGATGGAGGTGGAAGAACGAATGTTTGCTCTGAGCTCCCACAGGTTCTACAACAGGTTAGAAAATGACTAATTTGACCCTGAAAAAAAAATAAAGGATAATTGTTGCGTTACTCATTTGATTTTTATTTGTTTTTGGTGTACGTGTAGGGTTTTGTGTGTCTGCCAGGTGGCATTTGCTTGACGAGTATGGGGAGACCCGTGTCTTATGAAAGAGCGGTAGCATGGAAGGTGTTGAATGATGAAGAAAGCCCTCATTGCATCGCGTTTGTGTTCGTTAATTGGTCGTTTGTGTGAGTGGCTGAAGAAAGTGGAAAGAAAAACTTGCTATTTTTAGGAAGTAGGTTTAGAAAGCCGAACATGTTGCATAATTTAGGAATACTTTGAAGGGGTTTGGCTTTCTTTTGTTGTGCTACACTTTTTGTGTTTGGTTCTTTGAGCTTATAAGATCTTTGTGCTTATTTAAAGACTCTTGAATGTAGTTTTTTAGGTCGACATCTCTCGTTTAAACATAATATTAATTATTTCTCCAAAAGGGTTATTTTTCCCGAAATCTCTTATATCATTTAAGATGTAAATCAGATACATAATATTGTGCACCTTAGATTGTTGGTCTAAGGGCTTAGTGCATAAAAAGAGCCAAATGTATATTGAAATTGAAACTTTTTGAAAAACTATTATTTGAGTCTTGAGATGTAATTTAGATATGGGTGTTGGTAAAAAAACTCTCTGATGTGACATGTATGTGTGTAAAGTCAAACACACATAAATACACACCTACACATATGTCACATGATGTGGAGTTTCATTTAAAATTACCCTTTAGATATATAATGACCAGCTAAATTGCTAGCCTATAATGGACACAAAGGAGTCCAATTCATGTGTATTAAAATTGAAACTCGGTGATATCGAACTAATTGTATACATCTTGATGGCAACAAAATATTATTTATTTTGAATCAATGTGTTAATTAGTGAAGAATATTATTGATCATTATAGGATTAATATAGATGCCGTTTATTTTCGTTTTACACTCTACATGAGTTCAACTTGAAAACAAAATTAGGTTGAGATTCAAATTCTAATATTTTGTATGAACAATATTTAAGGTTAAGCTCAAAGCTTTTAAAAAATTTGAGGTTAACCGAATCACAAACACTTGCACATACGATTGATATATTTTTCAGTAAGAATAAATGCAAATATGTGCATGTGAATATGTGTATATTTATATTCCAAAAAAAGATACATAAACACATGATACCTACATACACCGGCTATTTATATCCTAGAAAGTTACACACATAAACACATGATACATACACCAGTAAGTTTACAAGCCATACCACTTCGTGTTTTTAAGGTCAATATTATAACGATTCCGTTCGTATATTTATTAAACTTTGCATCAAAATTAGAAAATAATTCACATGATATCCATTGTTGTAGTAGACCACTAGTATACGCATTAATTTATAACCAAGTAGCATTTTTAATACTAATTATTTTTTACTTTTGACTTCAAATTTCTTTACTTTGGTCATTAATATAGTAATATCCCAAACTGTGTAAACTATAGTAATTCTTCATCTGTATTACTGTTCATAGACCAGATCAACATCATTCTGATAGAGACTTGACCTCCTATATATAGCGTTAAAGACATGTTGCATATATAGCCATCTAATCTCAACTATACATACACTTTCTATACATGTCGAATATCAAAATAGAAGAAAATGAGAAGGGCTTTGAAATGAAAACGGAAGCAGATCATGATAGAGTTTTGGAAGCTGAATGTGGATGTTGCGGCCTGAAAGAGGACTGTACCCAAGACTACATTGTGGAAGTTCAGAAATCGCATGCTGGGATATGGGTTTGCGGGCTTTGTTCTGAAGTTCTTAAAGAACATTTATCCAAGAAACCCAATATATCAATGGAAGATGCTGTCAATGTTCACAGGGACATTTGTCACACGTACACCTTCAATACAAAATCTTCCAACCTTATCTCACTTCACGCGGAATTTCAAAGCCGTGACAATCATTGACCGGATATGGAGAAACTCCAACGTAATAGTTGATATGTTATAGTTATCCCCCATGCAACACGTGCACATTCGAAGTAAACTTCATATATATTAAAACATATATTCTTCATTTTTATCAACCCAATAAGAAATAAGTCAAGGTCGTATATGCCACTTACTTATTAAAAGTTTATCAATTAAGATATATGTTTAATTCTAAAAGATTATCTGTAAATAAAGTTTATATTAAATTTACATTTATATGCACTGTATTGTAACATCTTGAATTCCAAGTTTACGTTTCGATTTATATTTTACATTGGGTTATTTTGGGATATGTAATATTTAATTTTATTTGAGGTCCGTGTCATTTAAATTTTCTCTGAAATATAAATTTCTTTTGTAATCGTAAAATAAATTAGAAATAAATAAAAAATTGTATTAACAAAATTTTAATTTTAATTATCGTAAGACCGAAGGCAATCAAACGGAAATCATGGAGATTGAAGTCTTGGTGGGCATTCCATGCAAGTTTCACATAAGCAATTAGGCTGGAGGGAGCAGTTAGCATGTGCTGAACATGCTAAACTATGCCACGTCAGCATTCAGCATGTTTAGCACATGCTGACCAAAAATGGTGGTAGTAGTCAGCGCATGCTGAACTTCATGCTAAACTATTTTTTTAATCTATTTTTTAAATTATTTATATTATTAAAAACAATTATAAAATTAAAAACAACCATTTCATTAAACTTAAAATACATTACATTAAAATTAAAAACAAAAAAAAAAACTTAAAACAAACTAAATTAAACTTAAAAACCAACTAAACATGACCTCATATATTCTCTTCATCTGAATATTCACCGTCGTAGTCGTTCACCGGATCCACATTTAGATCAATATGGTCTACCGTCCAAAGATGATCGATTAGATGACGACGAAGATCGCCATGAATTTGTCGACTACGCACCAGCTGCACTCGCTCAAGGTATTCAAGACTCGCAACTGGAATTGGCTGTGGATTGTGAATGACTTCATTTTCGTCATATTGACATATAGCATGTCATTCGTCTTCTAGAATCATGTTATGTAAAATAATACATGTAAACATGACCTTCATCATAGTAGATTTTTTTGTAAACAGTGAAGGTTTAGCTAGTATGGCAAAACGCTTCTTCAATACACCAAATGCTTTCTCGATGTCCTTTCGAGCTCTTTCTTGAGCTCTTTTAAACTTTCGCCTTTGTGGGCCATTTGGGTAAGCCGAAGTCTTGACGAAAATAGAACGCTCTAGATAGATTCCATCCACAAGATAATACCCAAATCGATATTGCGTTCCTCGGAGTGTAAACGAAGAGTCCGGAGCAGTGCCGTTATGTAACTTTGTGTAAAAATCCGAACTATTGAGTATGTTAAGGTCATTGTGCGACCCGGGAGCACCAAAATATGAATGCCAAATCCACATATCCTGTGACGCTGCAGCCTGAAGCACGACCGTCGGGTATCCGTACTGACCCTTCGTGTATTGGCCATGCCAAGCAGAAAGACAACCATTCCACCTCCAATGCATACAGTCTAAACTTCCTAACATACCAGGGAAGCCATGCACTTGTGCATGATGGGCATACAATTGTCGGATGTCATTGGGAGTAGGTTCACGCCCATATCGTGGCTTGTACATAATTAGGGCAAGGTCACAAAATAGGTCTACAGAGTCTCGTGCGACACGTGCGGACATCCTCGTTGTCTCGTCTAGTGCATCAGGGTGTGTGCCATATGCTAACATGCGAAGTACAGCAGTACATCTTTGAATAGGGTGGAATCCTAACATACCTGCCACGCTCCGTCGTTGCTTAAAGTAATCACTCGCCGCCTCCATGTCGCTAACAATCTTCAAAAACAACAATTTGCGCATGTGAAACCGACGCCGGAATTTATACTCTGGATATGTGGGATTTTCAGCAAAATAATCCCGAAAGAGACGTTGTTCGGCTTCCGCTCTTCCCCGATCAATATATCTTCTGTGTAGACGAGGTCCGCTGCTTGGCGATGGATTTTGTAATTCTTGTTGTAAATGAGCCGTAATACGCTCTATTGACTCTCCTATTTGTTCTTCCAACTCATCATCAGATGACGACGATGATATTGAAATTGACGACTCGGATGATATAATTTTTGAAATTAAAATTGGGGGAAAGGGGATATAAATTGTAGAAGAGGTTTGAAGTTGTGTGGTAAAAATGATTTGAGAGTTTGGTTTATATAGGAGATTAATTGGATTTTTTTTAATTAAATTATTTTTTTATTTGTGACCGTTCAACGGTCACATGACCGTTGCCAAGCGTTTCACGAGCTCGCTGGAATATTGGCGAGGAACACATAGCGAAGGCGAGGGCGAGATGGAACGGTGCAGACGGCGAGCCTTTGGCGAGGCGGTTGGCGAGCCTTTGGCGAGGCTACACCGCCCAGCCTTATGATTGCAGTGGGAGCCGGCACATTACTTTGTGGTTGTTTTGTCCATTGAATTGAATGACATGTTTTTCTCGGTATTGGTTCGCCGGAAAATGACATAGAATTAAAACAATACTTACTATAATTTGCTTGTGGTTGTGTTTAGTTTTTTTTTCTTTTGGCTGTAGAAATGCATGTTAGAAATTTTTAAAAATTGAAATTCAAAAACACAACAATATTTTAAAAAGCTAATATTCGCCGGTTGCAAATAAAATTGACAAAATTATAAATTTGTTTTTATAAGTGATTTGTTTTTTGCCGAAGTAAGAAAAGTTCAAATACTTTTAACAAAAAGAAAAAAAAAAACCGTGTTTTTTATATAAATCCTACGCTACCCATTTTGAAATACACACTAGAACTAATAGTCATTTGATATAGGAATGTGCATTAGCCAAGCACGAAGGTTAGACTTAAAGGAAAATGATATGACATTTGTGATACCTGATAGTCTTATGGTCGATTTACTATATGGATTTGATCCACGACAAACCTATCACACGAAAAGATAAGCATATGAGGGATTAAACATATATACCATATGACATAATAAATGTCAACGAATATTGTAAGAATCTAAGAGTTCCTTAGAGATTGGAATTTTTTAAATGATTACCTACATAAATAGCTTCTTTTTGAGATTACCACATATATTTTTGGAACTAGAAGTGAAATATGGATAGTCTTTGTTAAAATAGTTTTTGGGTAATTAATTTTATAAATGACCATTATAAAATCACGAATTAAATTTCTACTTTTATAGATGTCGGCAAACATAATTAAACTCTTCTTGTTCTAACTTTCTACTATCAACCCTCATCTCGAAAGATAAGCTAAATGCCTCGAATAACCTTGATTGATATCAACGTTTGAGAATATTACTCAACTACAAAAAGGAAACTCGAGTCATTGGGGACACTTTCCATGATGCTCCTCTTACTAATGCAACTGGGGATGAAAGAAACGATTATGACAATCGTGTCAACGAGTCAAATGAGGTGGATTGCCTCATATTAGTGACCATGATTATAAAGTTCAAAAAGAACTTTTGAGAATCATGGGAGTTTGACACGATAAACTAGCTTAAGGACATATTC
Organism: Cichorium intybus; assembly: GCA_023525715.1. NCBI lineage: Eukaryota > Viridiplantae > Streptophyta > Magnoliopsida > Asterales > Asteraceae > Cichorium > Cichorium intybus. Next base: position 142,094,285 of record CM042009.1, read on the forward strand.
CAACAGCAAGGCAGGCAAAGCAATTTGATACTCTAAAAGCTCTCACGAGTTGCAGGTTGTAAGAAGGAGGTAGTGACAGTGTTCACATCCTGAAAAAAAAAAGGTTTACATTATACAGTTTAAGCATCTAGGATTTTCAATCGTGTAGGAGTTGGCTATGGTTATTATCCTCAACTTGTTGCATGGTTCATATAGTTAGTTCATTATGAAGTTTAATATGAACAATATAAAATGTCTTTATGGAGTTGCATGGCGTGTTGAAGATCGTCGAGTCTAACATGGTCAAAACAAAGCAATACGACTCAACTACTCTTGTCCTGGGTATATGGGAATAAAGGAAGGGGTATCAAAATAAAAAGAGGCTAAACCCTTATATAGGATAAGGGAAGGATAAAGTTGATTCCACCAACTCTAACCCTAAGTTCAAGAGTAGGGGTAAGGCTCAACAAGAGATACATCAATCAAAGAATCATCATGAGGCAGTTTGTTTCACTAAAAACTGGACACTGGAAGCGTGGTTATCCAAAATATATAAAGGAGCTGAAGAGGCTCAAAGCCAACAGATCTAGCGGCTCAGGTATTTAGATGATTGAATTACATAATACCTCTACTTCTATGATGGTATTGGACACATGATATAGTACTCATATTTGTACTAACGTAAAGGGACTAAAGGGAAGCCGAAAGCTGAGACATGGGGAGCTGAACCTGATCATGGGCAACAAGAAAATTGGCGTTGTTGATAGGATTGACAATTTTAAACTTAAGCTCCTTAGTGGTTTATCTATGGTTTTGTTAGATTATTTCTACTCGTCTGACATGGCACACAACATTATTTTATTTCATGCTTTGTATATAGATGGTTATAATAATGGTTATAATAATGGTTCAGTTTTAGTCTGCAAAAAATAATTATCTTTATGCTAAAGAAAATCTATGCTATGGAATCTATGAGACAAGCATAAGCATAAGGAGGAACAATATTTCAATCTTTGGTGTTGATACATCCAAAAATGGTTTAGATAAGACATATATATGACATTGTCATCTTATTCATGTAAAAAAGAAACACATCGCCAAACTCCAAGCGGATGAGATTTTGGAATCATTTGACCAAATGTATTTTGATCAGTGTTGCAGAAATCGGCCTTGGCGGCCGATTAATCGCTTGGCGGTCTTCAACCGATTACGATTAGGCCTAATCGGTCAGCGTGGCGGTTTGCTGCAAAAATCGGTCAAATATCGGTCTTGGCGGTCCTTGACAGCTAATTAATCGGTCTTGGCAGTTTTTTTGTTTATTTTTTTATTTTTAAATGACAACACAAACACTCTCTAATAACTCAAGAGAACTGAAAAAAATCAAAATTAAAGAATGAAAATAAACAAATGTATAATCTTTGATGTGTATCTCTGTATAAAATGAATCAAACTTTGCTATTTTGTGATATTTATATATTTTTAAATAAATTCCTTTATAATTTAGGGTCCCCAATTAATCTCCGATTAATCCCTTAACCTCACGACCACCAAGCTACCGTCAAACGATTTTTACAACCTTGCTTATGATGAATATGAATATTGTCTATTAGGGAAGATGACAAAAGTATCATTCATAGGAAACTGTAAGCGGGGAAAGGATTTTTTGGAACTTGTACACACTGATGTATGTGGATCGTTCAAATCAACCACTAGACATGGTCAAAGATACTTCGTCGCCTTCATTGATAATTTCAGCATGTATGGATATGTTTATCTTATTAAACATAATCCTGAAACCTTTGAGGTGTTCACGAAATTTCAAAACAAAGTTGAGAATCAACTAAGTAAAAAGATTAAGATTCTTAGGTTCGATTGGGGTGGTGAGTATCGTAGTCAAAACTATAGTGACCATCAGAGGAATTGTGGAGTTATCTAACAATTAACTCCACTTGGACACCAGGACACAATACTTTAGCTAAGAGGATATGCCTTAGACATTTCTACAAAATTCTAGAAACTGCTACAAAAGTCCAAAATCTTGTACCAACAAAGGAAGGTTACAATACACCCTCTGAAATATGGAGTGGCAATAAACTATCATTGGTATATTTAAAAGTTTGGGTTGTGAGGCTTACATTTGTCGTGAAGCTTGAGACAAATTAACACCCGGATTAAAGAGGTGTTATTTGGTCGGATATCCTACCAGATATTTTGGGTATTACTTTTATAAACCTTCTGAAAACAAATTCTTTCATGCTCAAAGCGCGGTATTCCTTGAAAGAAACCTAATATCCTAAGAGGCTAGTAGGAGCCATATTAGGCTTGAAGAAATTGAAGAGTCAACCAACAGAGAACTTGATGTTGGCACTAGTACTCATGAGAGATAATAGATCATATTGATCCTTAGCAAAGAGTTACTAAGGAACCTGACATAATTCCACCTATTTTCCGTGAGTTTAATAGCGCATGTCATGCACTAGAAAGATATGATTTACTCAGAACCGACGGTGATGAATATGTGGCAAATAATGATGAACGTACTAGCTATCAGTAGGTAATAACAAGCCTTATGTCTAGAAATTAGAAGTAGGCTATGGAAAAGAAAATGCAATCCATGTACGATAATCAAGTATGTAGGACTCCAAGCAGTGCTCAATGTCCTAGTTCGACTAAGAAACTTGAAATGATGAGCCAAGTCCCATATGCTTTAGTAGTATGGTCGATCATGAATGTCATGATATATATATATATATATATATATATATATATATATATATATATATATATATATATATATATATATATATATATATATATATATATATATATATATATATATATATATATATAATTAGGCATAATGTGTCATGTACCTTGAGCATGACGAGACTATATCATGTTAATCCTTGCAAGGCTCATTAGATGGAAGTAAAGAGCATTCTCAAGCATTTGAGAAGAACAAAATATATGTTCTTGATATATGGTGGTGAGGAAGAACTCAAAGTAAATGGTTACCCTGATGCTAGCTCCAAATTAACAGAGATGATTCATGTTTGTAGTTAGGATTCGTGTTCTTATTGAATGATGGAGCGGTGAATTGGAAGAGTTTCAAACAAGATACTATAACTGAGTTAACAATAAAGACTGAGTATATTGCTGCTAATGAAATAGCAAAAGATGCTACGTGGATGAAAAAATTCATTAGAGATCTTGGTGTTGTTCCCAGCATTGACAAAGATAACAAGGGTTCATTCATCTTGGCTAACGAACCCAGATTATATAAGTGCACACAATATATACTCAAGAAATATCATTATATTTGAAAGACTCTCGAAGAAAGAGATATTATAGTCATTGCAGTTACATCAGAATGGAAGTTGGTTGATCCATTTACAAAGTCATTGCCCCAGGCAAAGAATGATTCTCAAACTAAGTCTATATGCAATAGATTTGCAAATGACTTGGCATGAGTAAACTTATATCACTTGATTTGATGTTTAGGAACTAACACATTATGGTATTTAATGATGTAATGATTATTATGTTGAGATCTTAGTATGTGCTAAAGAGCAGTTAATTATAGAGTATGTTATTTATATATACTACTTGATTTGATGTTTAGGAACTAATATAGAGAGCAGTTGTTTTCAATGATTCATTTATATGTTCCATTTGCATGTTTATTATCTTCCTTGAATATTAATTCAGAATCTACAAAGTTGGTCATTCTTTAAAGGAAGGAAGTACAGATTACAGATTACACTCTTACATACTTGATAAGGATGTTGCATACAGATACAGATTCCACTCTTGCATACTTGATATGAGGTGATAATTGGTTGTCTATAGAGATGGATGTTGTATAGAGATACATATTACACTCTTACATACTTGATAAGATTCTTGACTCATAGTCTGTTTTGTTTTGATGTTCTCCAACGTTGTTCATAACTATCAGTCGTACATGGAACGATCAGGTGTGGCATCATGAGTGGGTGAGGTCTATGTACTCAATGTTTATTTGTTACTTCTAATCTATGGTAGAAGAGATATCATTATTCCTTAGGACCCTTGATGATTCAATGATGAATATAAAAGTTATGGATACTCAGAGTGAATTGATATTGGATCAATTATAAATAAGGGTGTTCGTTATAATTAGACAATTTGGATTATATTATATGGTTTGGGTATTCGGACCTTATGGTGTGGTTTAGAGAAAACCCGAATTATTAATTTAGATTTTGGATTGGTTTTGGTTTCTGAAGCAAGAACTAAATAGTCCAAGAAAACCGAATAATAGTTTATTATTTGTTTATTTATACTTTTACTTTTAATATATGACATTAATAATTTTTTAGTTCATCGAGTTGTGCTTTTATTATATTAATGGTTTCATCAGAATATATATATATATATATATATATATATATATATATATATATATATATATATATATATATATATATATATATATATATATATATATATATATATATATATATATATATATATATATATATATATATATATATATATATATATATATAAACACACACACACACATCAAGTGACTCGTAGAGCTAAAACTGACGAAGCAAGTTTGTGAATGCTCAAGTTATATGTTTTTATAATGTCTACTTTTTAAAAATCGAATTGTTAAATTGATCCATCTGAACTGTAATTTGATTGGTTTGGACTGGATTTAAATGTTGTTTGGACTGGATAAAATGTAGTTTGGGATATTCTGATCCAAACGAACACCCTTAATTATGAAGTATGCCTTAAGGTTACCACATATATCTATCGAGAAACATAATATTGAACATTTGAAATTGGCGGCATTCCATGTCTCGCATTCATCAGGATATCTAGAACAAATAGATGTTTGATTACTTACGTAAGGATTGGATCGTACATTAGGATTCTGATATTAGTACTTGTCCTGGACGACATACCATGTGTAGGTTGTGAGTTCAACTATACATTAGTTGTGACATGTGCTAGTGTGAGTTTGTTGGAGATATGCTCATCAACACAACAAATTAGTGACACAATAAATAAATATATGGGCCTATTGAGTTATACACAATGTTCAATCCTAAAACAAGAATTAGTAATTAAAGGGACTAACTTGTTATTCATAAATAGTTGATGAAATTACTTGGAACTAAAAGAAAATAACCTTATATACAATAAAGGTTTAAAGTTTGAATCATGGAATTGTTGCCAAAATTTAGCAAACTTGGAGAAAAAGAAAATCCATAAGGTTTATGCACCATATATGGCATGGAAACCCTTAGGAGGAAGCTAACCTTATTTCACTAATTGCTCTCCCTTCTCTCTCTCCTCCCTTTGACAGTGCAAAACCACAACTCGTAGAAGGTTTTTTGAGTCTGCTTGTTGAAAAAGAAACGAGGGCTTATCTTTCTTGATTGTTTGGATTGAAATCTTGGGGGAAATTTTGATAGAGGGACTCTGCTTTGAGTATTTTGGTTATTCTTGACATCAAATTAAAGGTATAGTTTATAACCTTCTTGTGGTTTAGATTCATTGCAATAAACTATTAAACATTGATCTATGGCTTAATCATGATGCTTTGGATTTATTGCTTCCATTGCTTATTGTATTATAAATGTTTTAAATAAGCATCATGATCCAAAAAATGAAACTTCTTCTGGTAGAGATAAAATTCGATATGTGTCTTCTAGAATCCAAAGCATGGGGATAATGTTACTCTTGCCCAACAAATTATCTGTTTTGATTTTATTTGGTCACCCAACTATTTTTTTGCATTCTACACCCGTAAACAATCAAATTGCATGTCATTAAAGTCATTTTGTGAGTTCTAAAAGGGTCTGCCGATGACCACGGTTAAATGGCATGCCAGGTATCATTTTGGTCACCATAACACACCTACATGGCACCCACGTGGCACTGACATTACATCTTAAATTTTTTATTAAAATAAAATATATTAAACCTTTAAATTATTATTATTAATCATATTCATCCAAATTCAAGAACATCACCACATTCAACCTCCCACCGCCAACTCTGTCAACCTCCCACAACCAGCATCGTCAACCTCATAATCACAGTTCAAAATCATATTCATCCTCAAAACCTGGGTAAACCATTTGTTTATTTGCACGACCATTCCAAATAGAATTACCTGTTGGGAAAATGGCCTCAATAATCCCTACAAACCTCCCAAAGACAATAATAGAAAAATAAACTGAACACAAGAATATACGTGGAAAACTCCAAAACCGGAGAAAAACCACGGGCCTCTAGAGAGAAAGATCCACTATATGATAAATTGTTACAATCACATAGACTAATCTCTCAAGCCACCCACAAAAATTACACCCACACTCTCAAAGTTTTAACTAATACTTTCACCACTCTAAAATAAGAGAAAGAAAGAAATAACCAAACACTTATACTGAATCAACACATCCTTGACTTGAACTTGCCACAAACCAAAGTTGATTCTTCCGTCAAATTTTTCTACATCAAACTTCATGGGACTGTATTTTGACATCGTATCCGTATCTCAAAAAAAGTATTATATACTTGAAAAATATGCACCAGACCTATACGCAATACACCCAATAAAGGATTCTCAGGTAAGAGTGGAGGGTCACAACGGACACGCTTAAATACCAATCTTTCCTAGACAGAACCTTCTTCGGATATATACGTATTTACAGCCGCATATAATTCTATCGTACACAAAACAGTTAGTCGGATCCTCGTTTCTTATATGGAAGATCAGAAAAAGCTGCAACCACAGACCATACTCCGAACCTTCAAAGTTTCGAGACAACTCCAATACGATTAATAGAAATTTGTTTCTAATGTGGAATATCAGCCAAAGCTGCAACCACAGAGCATACTCCAATTTCTAAAACCGATACCTCCTTGACAACGCCTAGTGATATTACATATTTTAGTCGTTGTTGAGCCCTATTCTTAGTGAAATTATATCATATATATCGTGGTATTCTCACTTTTCGTGCCAGTACTTGTTTGGAAGAAAATAATGAAAACAGGGACCAAAAGCGTGCAAATTGGAGGAAGTTTGAAGAAGAAGACAAAATCAGGAAAATACGTACGCGTGCCGCGGAAATCAAGAAGGCGCGACGCGGATCTAAGGCGGTGGAACAAATTCAAATGCTGATAAAACGGGAAAAGATTAGTACGCGCGCCGCGGAAACCATAAATGCGCGGCGCGGCTGCGGGAATTTTGCAACTATAAATAGAGGCTTTTTCAGCCGAAAACCTGACATCGCAGCGGTCGTCATGCGGTCAAAAATAAGAAAAACCTAACACACTCACTTAGCACAGCGGAAGTCAGGGTCGATCCGCAGGAGTTACGTGGTCAAGTCAGGTGATAGATTACCAACTATAGTGTCATGCTATAGTCAGAGGACTTAGTTCCTACGCTTTTGACTACTAATCCCAGAAAACATAAACTGAAATAATTCCAACCAAACATAAACTTAAACTAAACTTCAAACAAACCTAGTCACTTACTGAAATCAGAAGTACATCTCTAATTCAGAAGCGAACAAAGGCAAACAATCAAACATAAACCAAGGTATAAACTAAACCAATAACTAAGGTCCAACTGAACAGTCACTGGCTAAAGTTCAAACCTAGAAAGCTAACCTAGTTGGCTACTGAAATCAGCAAGGGAAGTCAGTCCAATCAAGGTCAAAACAACATCCAAACATCAAACAAACAAGAACAATTCAATATCAAGCATCAAACACCGAAAAACCAATAATACTTGTAACCAAATGATTATTATAAACCCAATACGAATTCCAATCATCCAATACAGTAACCAATACTGAAAAACAGTAACTAAAATGCTCAAGGTCAGTGGTTGTCACTCCCAAAGACCCTAGCCACTAATGCTAATTACTAAGCTAAAAGAAATTACAAAGAGCCTTCACGGTCGATTTTTCACCAGGGTTTTGCTCGGGTTTCGGCTGAAAACACCTCTATTTATAGTTGCAAATTTTACGCAGAGGCGCCGCGCAATAATGCTTTCCGCGGCGCGCGTACTAATCTTCTCCCGTTTTATCGGCATTTGAATTTGTTCCACCGCCTTAGATCCGCGTCGCGCCTTCTTGATTTCCGCGGCACGCGTACGTATTTTCCTGATTTTGCCTTCTTCTCCAAACTTCCTCCAATTTGCACGCTTTTGGTCCCTGTTTTCATTATTTTATTCCAAACAAGTACTGACACGAAAAGTGAGAATACCACGATATATATGATATAATTTCACTAAGAATAGGGCTCAACAACGACTAAAATATGTAATATCACTAGGCGTTGTCAAACACCCCACACTTGTGCCTTGCTTGTCCCCAAGCAAGAGAGTTTTTAATAAATTCTAATTAAGACTTAAACAATTTTTGACTGTGTTCAGTTTCAAAGTTTGTTGCCTTATGAGTTAGAGTGAAATAGTTCATGAAAACCTAATCAGAGTGTTCTTTGGAATTCATGGCTTTCTAGAGAACCCTTGATTACAAATTTTCTGTCCACAATGAAGTGTACTTACTCATTCAGATTCTAAAGGCCATTAAGGAATTGTCCATGACTTTCGATGCTGTCCCTGTAACGAGCTTTTGAAAATACCATCCCAGACCAGACGATCTTAGGTGGTACGATGCATAAATGCCTCTTCGAGACCACCCTTTTCGGACCTACCGGCTCGAACAACAAAGGCCACAGATTGACATTTCCTTCCTAAATTCCAATCCTAAAACACTCTAATCGTCTAACTCCTAAAACTCAACTTGTTTGACTAAACTAATTGCATGATAACAACTACATAGTATCTCTTGAAAAATACTAGTTCTATAAACAATCACAAACCATTCGTTTCAAACTTACAATTTATTAAAAAATTTTGAAAAAGTTGCTAAAAATTTGAAAATTCGGTCATTTCTGCAAAAATTTCAAAAAACTACTCTTTCGACCGTCCACACCCCACACTTAAACCCGTACAACGTCCCCGTTGTACAAAATTATTTAGAACAAGGGAGAAAGAGTTACCCCTTTGGACGGTAGATTGCTTGGTTGGTACTCAGTATCACAGGTACAAATTCGAACAAAAAGGTCATTGATTTCGCATTCTGGAGTTGTAGCGCAACAGTGAACACGCCGGTAGTCAGGACAAGTGGAGGGGGCACGGTGACCTGACAACGCCTAGTGATATCAAGTATTTTAGGCGTTGTTGAGCCCTGTTCTTGATAAAATTATATCAAATATGTCTGGGTATTCTCACTTTTCATGCCAGGACTTGTTTGGAGAAAAAGAATAGAAACAGGGACTAAAAGCGTGCAAAAGGAAGAAGTTGGGAAGGAATGAAAAATCAAGAGAACTCGTACGCGCGCCGCGGGAATTAACCATGCGCAACGCGGGCTTAAGGCGGTGGAACACATTCAAATGCCGAAGAAACGGGAAACGATCAGTACGCGCGCCGCGGATTTCACTTCTGCGCGGCGCGGCTGCGGGAAATTTGCAAGTATAAATAGATGCATTTCCAGCCGAAAACCCTAGCAAAGACCGGGTGTAAAATCGACCTTGAAGCTCTTTGACTCCAGGATTTCATTTCAGCAAGCTCACAATTGGTATTTTATGATTTTTGATTTAATTTCCTTTTAGTAGCAAGTAGTTTTTGTAGCTAAAGTCTTTGGGAGTGACAACCACTGACTTTGGGCACTTAGGTTTCTGATTTTGAAACATTTGGTTACTGTTTTTGTGATTGGAATTCGGATTTAGTGAATGAGAAGCATTTGGTTACATTTAATCTTAGCTTTTCGGTGTTTTGATGATTGCGTTTGGTTTTGATTGATTGGTTGTGTTTGAATTGTATTTTGGACCTTGTTGGGACTGTTTTCCTTAGCTGAAATCAGTAGCTAATTAGGTTAGTTTGTAAGCATTAAACCTTGGCTAGTAACTGTTCAGTAGAACTTTAGCTAGTGGCTAGTTTATGCTTTGCTTGGTTTAGCTAGTTTGGATGCCTTTGATTGCTTCTGATTTAGAGATGTACTTCTGATTTCAGAAAGTGACTAGGTTCATTTGAGCATAGCTTAGCTTGGCTTGAGTGTGTTTGATCATTGCTCTCTGGTATTAGTGATTAGGAAGATAGAAACCAGATCCTCCGACTATAGCTGTGACACTATTAGTTGGTAATCTCTCATCTAGCCTAACCACGAAGCTCCTGCGGATCGACCCTGACTACCGCTATACTAGTGTGTGTTAGGTTTTCTCTTATTTTTGACCGCACGACGACCTAGGCGTGTCAAATTTTGGCACCGTTGCCGGGGATCTGTGAGCTTAGGATAGGTGAGTAGTAGGAACTTGTTTCTTGCTTTTGAAAAATTCGTTTTGGTAAAGTTTGATTTTTGATTTTTTTGATTTTTGTGGGCGTGTTGCACTAGTGCATGCGTACCCGCAATGGGTAAGCAATTATCCCCATTGCAGTTTGATTCTGAGATTGAGCGTACTGCGCGCAAAATCCATGCCTGTAGGCGTTTAAATATCATGAATTTTAGTCAGGTTAGCAGTAGTCCGGTAAGTGTTGCCCAGGAACCATCAGGTGAGGCAACGGGGATGTTTTCTATTCCCCCGCTATCAGAGTTTCAGTTTGGGAGCACGAGTGCTTCTGGTGGTGCAGTTTCAGCCCCTGCACCCATACCATCATGCACTCCACCATCTATCCCACCATTTACACCCGCTTCCCAACCACAGTCCACCAATCCATTTACTTCTGCTATGTCTTGGGGAGAGCCGACCCGAGATGGCACCCCAGCTCCTAGACAGCAGACACCAACATCTCAACCACAACCAGTCCTCTTTAAACCTCAACCCACATACCAATCAACACAACCTATACACTTTCAACAACCGCCTTAGCCACAATACCATTACCTAGAGACGGAGGAGGTGTATGACGAGGAAGATGAAGGATGGGTGCCACCAGCACCACAACCACAGTGGAATCGAGGTCGGGGACCTCCTAGAAGAACACCACAATATCCACCACCAGGTCAGCGGGAATACAATGATCATCTTTACGGTAACCCCGCTCAACATTTACATTTTGCACAACCGAGACGGCAATCGGTTGCCTCACATTTCCAACCGCGGGAATATGATGATTCATCGCCAATCTATATTCCTGATAACATTGATTCGCAAGTAGAGATAAGACCTCAGTTATTAGGAATATTACCAGAGTTTAGAGGGTATAAGCAGGACGATCCCTATAATCATTTATATGAATTCTTAGCGATCGCTAATGCTAATAATCTTAGAAACACCAATAGAAATATTTTCAGGCTTAGACTGTTTCCGTTCACTCTTAAGGATAAAGCCAAATATTGGTTCACATCGTTGCCATCGAACAGCATCACTACATGGGATCAGTTCAAGGCAAAGTTCCTTCAGGAATTTTATCCAGCGAGTAAGACAACTAAAATCAGAAGAGTTATCCAGGATTTCCAGCAAAAGCCTGGAGAGGCTTTTCATGAAGCCTTTGACAGACTGAAGGAGCTGTTACGATCTTGTCCGCATCACGAGATTCCTAGGTGGCAATTGGTTAAGCTATTCTTCGAAGGAGTTAGTGAGACTCACCAGGCCATGATAAATGCCTCATCCAGTGGGACATTTATGTGGCAAGACCCAGAGGAAGCTTGGCAGTTTTTGGAGCAGTTGAGCAATGGCTCCAAGACAAACTTTTCCACCAGGAAGACTGTAAGTACGGCGGCAGCAGTAGGAGTCGATGCTGATTGGAAAAAGGAAGTGAAAAAGGAAATCAGTGAACTAAATAAGAAGTTTGACAGGCTTATGTCAACATTACAGAATGGACCGCCAAATTCATCGCAAGGAGGTGAAGGAGGACCTAAGACTCACGAGGCAAATCAAGTTTATGGCCAGGGTCAAGGCCAGCACAATAATGGACGACCCTACAGGCCATACAACCAGGGACAGCAGCAAAAGTTTAGGCAAAACAATTATCAGAGTCAATCGACTAGTCAGCCTAGAAACCATCAGCCTGCGAATAATGGAAACAACAATGGAAATAGTAACACCAATAGCAACAACAACAACAACAACAGGGGGTTCACTAATGCTAACAACAACGCCCCAGGGACCCAAGAAGAGACGATAGCTAGGATGTATGATATGGCCACTGCAACACAACAACAATCTCAAGCGAATGCAAAGGCCATCGCAAATATGGAGAGACAAATAGGTCAAATGGCTGCAGATCAGCAAAAGAGAGATAGTGGCAAGTTGCCAAGTGCTACTGAAGTCAATCCTACGCATAATCAGCGTCCAGGGAAAGAACAAGTCAACACTGTTGAATCAGGATGGCGAAAGGTCACTCTGGAGGACTTGTTCGAAGTAGGGAGTGAAGTGAGACTAGGGGAAGAAGGAAAGGCTCTAGAAAGTGAGGAAGGTAAAGAAGGAGGAGTTTCGGTTGAGAATGTCACTCAACCAGAAACAGATAAAGAGGTTCAAAAGGAAGAGCAATCAACAATAGCAGGGATCAAGCAAAAAAAGAAGAATAGGAAAGAAAAGAAGAAGCAGGAAGCACCCAGATCAACGGGACCCTTAATGAATCAGCCCCTATGGGACGAGCTTAAGGATGCCCCTGAAGACACCAGGATTTTGCAAGAAATGTGTGAACAAAATGGGAAGAGCAAAGCACCTACACCAAAAACGGTGAGATTGACTGTGAGAGCCAGCGAGGCGTTATTGGGAACACTGCCCAAAAAGGAAAAGGATCCCGGATCACCATTGATCACTACAACTGTAGGGGACGTGGTTATTCGAAACACCCTATTAGATTTGGGAGCAAGTGTTAACATCATGCCAGGATACCTGTACGACAAGTACAAAAACGAAGAAATTGAGCCAGCAGAAGTTGTATTACAGCTGGCTGACCAATCAACCAAGGTATCTAGGGGAAAGCTAACAAATATCATAGTCAAAGTTGGGGACTTTTTCTATCCCGTGGATTTTCTGGTCATGGAATATGAGAGTCTAGACGATGCGCCTGCGCTCATCTTAGGGCGTCCATTCTTAGCTACTGTTGGGTCAGTGATCGATTGCAAGACTGGAGATATGGATATTTTCTTCGGGACCAGGAAAAGAAGATTAAATATGTTTGGGAACCCGATCTCATTACCTTCAGAGGAAAATGGCAAACAAGCAGATAGGAAAACATTAATGGAGCCAGGAATCAGGAGCAAGGAAAAGATCTGGACACGTACGGGAGAGGGAGGAAAAGAGGAAATTTTAAAAGAAACCAAGGACCACCCGTTGTCCACCATCGACAAAGAACAATTGCTGGATATGATAGAGATGATGGAAGCAAGGCACCAGCAATATGAAAAAGAATCCAGAGAACGAGAGGCGAATGTTTTTGAGCTCTTGAAATCTCAACAACAATGGATCAGCGGTGTGAGTGATCGAATGACCCAACTCACATCCCTTATGACAATGATGTTCAATAATTTCATGCCAGAATACCAGCAAATGCCATCGAGGGGTCAAGAAGAAGAAGAAGAAGAGTCAGCTTAGGAATAGCACGTCTGGCTGAAGACGTTAAACTTAGCGCTTGTTGGGAGGCAATCCATCGTGTCATAAGTTAGGATATATTTCTAGAAATAAAATACAACAAAATTACATCAATCGTTTTGCAGGTACTATTGGTTTGAAATAAGTGTGGGGTCATTTGAGAAGTTTTGAAATTTTTGAAGTCCGCGCCGCGGGTATTTGAATTACGCGACGCGGGATCGTAAACCAACCCGATGCGCAGGGGTTGATTTGGTGACACGCGCGACGCGCAAAGAGCAAACCCGCGACGCGGTAAATGATCAGTCGGTTTTCTCCTTTATAAGGTAAGCCGCGGCTCACACGACCCACACGCGACTCGGAGCTCTGGTTATCGAAATTTTCTTGCAATTTTTCTTGCTCATTTTGTTCCCACTGCTAAGGTACGCCATTCTAACTATCTACTACTCGTTAAAACTAGCGATTAGGTAGTTAATTTTAGTGATTTGCCTAAAATAGTTTAAAACTTAGAATCACTAATGCTAGCTTATAGGGTGTTTGTTTTGCCAAATGGAGACCCTAGATGAGCTAGTCGGCATTTAGGCTACCTTGTGGTGTGATTATATTGAGTTTTAGCAGGATAAATTGAGAGATGGGATCGGGGTTTGGAAACAGCCGCACGCCGCGCCGCGCCCTTGCTCTTGGGCCGCGCCGCGGTGCGGCAGGGAAGACAATGACTGATTCTGCAATTTTTTTTTGTGGCTATATTTTCTTTTTGCAGATGATGTTCAGATTGGAGCATGCTTTCCTCCAGTTCCCCGCGGAGCTTGCCAGTTCGGCAGAGTACACCTCGCGGAGGGACGCATTGACTGCTCGCCGAGTTCTCGAGGCGACAGTCATCGATAGAGATATTCTGAGAGACGCCGGACTATGGGGTGCGATCGAGCCGTTCTTGCATCGCACCTGGATCCATGAGGAGGCATCGTTTACTTGTAGAGGATGGGACCGGATCATGGCCACGGACGAGGACGTGGTCTATACGGAGCTTCTCCTGGAGTTCCTGTCCACTATCCATTTCGCTCCCAGGGCATCGGATCCACGATCCAGGCTCGTACGCTTTCGTTTGGGAGGTGAGCACAGGGAGTGCAACCTCTGGGAGTTCGGGAGGCGCACAGGCCTATACACTCCAGCAGACCTCCAGCATCGCTACTTCACCCGGTTCTTCGGGTCCTGCATTCAGGGGGAGCCGGACAGGGCTCCCAACATGGAGATTTGGACACCATTGTCCAACGTCAGGTACGAGGTAGGGACCTCGAGGGAGAGTCACCTACGCGATCCACTTCACCGCCTCATGCACCGGATCGTCTCCACCTCCATCATGCAGCGGGAGGGAGGCGAGAAGGTGTCTGGGGATGACATGACATTTTTATGGGCTCTCCTCGACTCGTCCCGATTCCTCCATCTCCCCTTCGCCCTTGCGATTGCTCTCTCCACCCACTCTACCGGCGCCTCCTCCAGCAGCCCACTAGCCAGGGGGTATTTTATTACCCGCCTGGCCCGATCCTATGGTATTCTTACTGCCTCCGTGGCAGCCTCCTTGACCGCTCTGCCTCCATCGCGTACTACAGCATGCACTTTGGAGAGGATGCGGCTCATTGAGCTGCAGCGCCCGGGGCAGTACATCCGGGCCCCGACCGAGCCTCCTCAGGCACCTCAGCCCACGTATGCCCAGCCTGGCAGGAGACGCAGGAGGCCAGCGCCAGAGCCCGTAGCCCCGACACAGCCGCAGGAGGACTCAGCGGCCATCCATCGGTTGGAGGCCCGAGTTGTGAGGATGGAGGACCAGCTCGAGTGGATCGGGGAGGTACTTTTGGAGTTGGTAGCTCAGCAGGGCCGATGTCCCTGACCATTCCCAGCCAGGGCCCACGATCATGAGGCCGGACCCTCCAGGCCGCCTGGCAGCGATTGATGTACCTTCTTTCTTTCTTTATTTTTATTTTTATTTTTTTGGGATATATGTACAAACTTATGACACTTCTATCTGTATATTTCTGTTCATATTTTATTTCGGTCATGTGTGTTTTTAATTTGTTTGTTAAGTTATGCATGATATACCAATTTGAGAAGGAGTTGTCTCAGACAAGTGTGGGGTCACCGTGCCCCCTCCACTTGTCTCGACCACCGGCGTGTTCACTGTAGCGCTACAACTCCAGAATACGAAATCGAGGATCCATCTGTACGCAATTATACCTGTGATATTGAGCACCAAGCAGTCTATCGTCCAAAAAGGGGTAACTCTTTCTCCCTTGTTTTGAAATAATTTTGTACAACGGGGACGTTGTACGGTTTTAAGTGTGGGGTGTGGACGGTCGAAAGAGAATTTTTTGAAATTTTTGCAGAAATGATCAATTTTTCAATTTTTAGCAATATTTTTAAGAATTTTTAATAAATTGCAATTTTGAAATGAATGATTTGTGATTGTGATAGCATTAGTATTTTTCAAGAAATACTGTTTATTTGTGATCATGCTATTAGTTAGTCAAATAAGTTGAGTTTTACGAGTTTAGAAGATTGAGCTGTTTTAGGATTGGAGTTTAGGAAGGAAAAGTCAATCTGTGGCCTTTGTTGTTCGAGCAGGTAGGTCTAAAATGGGTGGGCCTTATGCACCTTACCACCTAAGATCGTCTGGTCTGGGATGGTATTTCTGAAAGCTCGCTACACGGACAACATCGAAAGTCATGGACAATTCCTTAATGGCCTTTAGAATCTGAATGAGTAAGTACACTTCATTGTGGACAGAAAGTTTGTAATCAAGGGTTCTCTAAAAAGCCATGAGTTCCAAAGAACAATTCAATTATGTTTTCGCGAACTATTCCACTCTAACTCAAGAAGCAATAAACTTTGAAACTAAACACAGTCAAAAATTGTTTGATTCTTTATTATAATTTGTTAAAAACTCTCTTGCTTGGGGACAAGCAAGGCACAAGTGTGGGGTGTTTGACAACGCCTAGTGATATCAAGTATTTTAGGCGTTGTTGAGCCCTGTTCTTGATAAAATTATATCAAATATGTATGGGTATTCTCACTTTTCGTGCCAGGACTTGTTTGGAGAAAAAGAATAGAAACAGGGACTAAAAGCGTGCAAAAGGAAGAAGTTGGGAAGGAATGAAAAATCAAGAGAACTCGTACGCGCGCCGCGGGAATTAACCATGCGCGACGCGGCCTTAAGGCGGTGGAATACATTCAAATTCCGAAGAAACGGGAAACGATCAGTACGCGCGCCGCGGATTTCACTTCTGCGCGGCGCGGCTGTGGGAAATTTGCAAGTATAAATAGATGCATTTCCAGCCGAAAACCCTAGCAAAGACCGGGTGTAAAATCGACCTTGAAGCTCTTTGACTCCAGGATTTCATTTCAGCAAGCTCACAATTGGTATTTTATGATTTTTGATTTAATTTCTTTTTAGTAGCAAGTAGTTTTTGTAGCTAAAGTCTTTGGGAGTGACAACCACTGACTTTGGGCACTTAGGTTTCTGATTTTGAAACATTTGGTTACTGTTTTTGTGATTGGAATTCGGATTTAGTGAATGAGAAGCATTTGGTTACATTTAATCTTAGCTTTTCGGTGTTTTGATGATTGCGTTTGGTTTTGATTGATTGGTTGTGTTTGAATTGTATTTTGGACCTTGTTGGGACTGTTTTCCTTAGCTGAAATCAGTAGCTAATTAGGTTAGTTTGTAAGCATTAAACCTTGGCTAGTAACTATTCAGTAGAACTTTAGCTAGTGGCTAGTTTATGCTTTGCTTGGTTTAGCTAGTTTGGATGCCTTTGATTGCTTCTGATTCAGAGATGTACTTCTGATTTCAGAAAGTGACTAGGTTCATTTGAGCATAGCTTAGCTTGGCTTGAGTGTGTTTGATCATTGCTCTCTGGTATTAGTGATTAGGAAGATAGAAACCAGATCCTCCGACTATAGCTGTGACACTATTAGTTGGTAATCTCTCATCTAGCCTAACCACGAAGCTCCTGCGGATCGACCCTGACTACCGCTATACTAGTGTGTGTTAGGTTTTCTCTTATTTTTGACCGCACGACGACCTAGGCGTGTCATGACCCCACACTTGTCTGAGACAACTCCTTCCCATTTGGTATAACATGCATGACTCAACAAAACATTAAATGCAAACATAACAAATAAAATATAAAGAAGCAAAAGATAAAAGTGTACAACAAGTGAAATGTTTGTGTTGCGGATGACCGCGGCGCGTGATTGAAGAACACGCGTCGCGGTAATTACGAGAGTTGAAACTATCGTCAAGTGGGAAATGACCGCGTCGCGTCCTATAAAGACACCGCGGCGCGGTAATTTCAGCAGATTGCTACAATTTCAAATCTCACAATAAACGATTCAACACAAAAAACAACCATTTTATTACTGTCTACTGCCTTTAAGAGGCTTATTTTCCTAAACAACTTTCCCTACAATTTATTCCTAAACTAAAAAAGAAAATGCAAAACCAATGTACAAAAAGAAAAATTCAAACATCATTATATCCATCCCTTTGTTAATTATGAGTCGTATCATCATAGTCATCTTCATCTTCTTCTGGATCCTCCTCCATAGGCTCTTCCTCCTCTTCCCCTCGGATTGTCGGCTGGGGTCTCGGCGGGGAACACATGTTCTTTGCCATGAGTGCGATCATACAATCTGCTAACCACAGGAGCTGTGTCTGTGTGTTTTTTGTTCTTCTATCCACCTCGTGCATGGCATAAGACTGGACCTGATGCACCCGCATATGTGCCTCCATGGTCCTCTGGAGTGCCTTTACCTCGTCTGCGAGGAATCGGGACTCCATGGTGGCTGGAGATGGACCACGAGGTAGAATGGTGCTCGACTTTGCCCGCTTTCTAGATGGCTCGGACCGGAGTGCCGGGAAGGGCATACGATCCACAGACGTAATCCCATCGTCCACGTATATAACATCCCGCGATGTAGTCACACGTGGACAAAATAAGACTGGAGGGATGACCTCCAGTCCCTCAGTCGTGTGCTCAGATATCAGTCCATACGAGTCAGGCAATCGAGTAATGAAGTGTCCCCCTCCCAAACTCCAGTGTCTGCGACTCCTCTTCGATGTATAGCCCGATGCGGTACCCGAATTTCCGTAAAGTGCAAGGTATACGGGTTCATTCATTTGTGTGGCATTTTCAAGTGCCCTGCAGGTATAAGTTAGCTCCCCTGCCTCGTATCCTTCTTGCACCAGCCAGTCCTTGAGATGATCTAGAATTCCTGATTCCCTGGTCAACTCCCAGTTGACCGTGCGGCAAGGCAATATACGCTTATTTCTACACACACCCCGGCGATTAAAGAGACTCGCTGCACGAACCCTATCAGTTTAGGTAGTCAAGGAATTCCAGTCAATTGTTTCCGAACTACCAGATGATGACATAATGCCTGCAGAATGCATAAAAATTTGATAATGAGTGCACTGTCCAGCGTTCGATGCGGCGCGCCCAAGCATACCGCGACGCGCTAAATGAACATTCAAGTTGCGCGTCGTGGACTGTAACAGACCGCGGCGCGGCGAACCATTTAAACCCAAAAACCGATAATTATGTCTAATTTGAACCAGTTAACTCGAATTTACGTATTGGGTTTTATTGAATGGAGTAATCTAAACCTAATTTTACTATCAATTTCACCAGATGATTACAACATTACGAATTAAGAGGCTTTTAGTTAAGGTTCAAGACTATAAAGTAAAAGAGAAGAAAGAAAGAACTTACTTGATTTGCTATGAAGAGAAGACGACTCAAATGAATTGATTGATTGAGAAGATTTTACCACGGTAAAAAGAATGACGAATTTAGCAGATTGATTATATACAAGTGTGGGAAAATTTGAATGGCTTCCAAACTCTGTTTTAGTGATTATCTTTAATTTCAAATTAAGATAAGGCCGCGGAGCGGGAAGCTTCTATCCGCGTCGCGTATAAAAATCTGATTTTAATGATAATCGCGAAAACTCAATACGCGCGGCGCGGATCCTAAGATCCCGCGTCGCGATATTGCAAAATTACCAAAATGACCCCACACTTGCTCTTTACTCACCGTGATCAAATGGATGTGATGAATTAATATGCAAAAATACAAATGACGATCGGGTTGCCTCCCGACAAGCGCTAAGTTTAACGTCTTCAGCCAGACGTACACTTACCTGATTTATGCAGTATACACTGGAACATCTACCACGAATTCGACTGTCTCCACTTCCAGTTTCTAGAACGTGCCAGCAACGACATAAGGTTTGAGCCTGTGTCCATTGACTTTAAATGGTTGACCACCTTTCAAGTCCTGAATCTCTACTGCACCATAGTCTGTGATGCTGACCACTGCATAAGGGCCATTCCATTTACTCCTGAGTTTCCCAGGGAACATCTTCAACCGCGAGTTGTACAGCCACACTTTCTGCCCTACCTCAAAAGTTTTCAAGCGGAGCTTGGCATCATGATATCGTTTCATCTTTGATTTGTATGTGGCCGCATTTTCATATGCTTCGTCTCGTAGCTCCTCTAACTCCGACAGTTGGAGTTTCCTTTCTTTTCCTGCTTTCGTGTAGTCCATGTTGACTTGTTTGACTGCCCATAAGGCGCGGTTGGCAAGCTCAACCGGCAGATGACAGCCTTTCCCATAAACCAGCCGATATGGAGTGGTTCCAATTGGTGTCTTGAAAGCAGTTCGGTATGCCCAAAGCGCGTCATCCAGCCTTAGTGACCAATCTTTCCTATCGGTTTTGACAGTCTTTTACAGATTTCCTTTATCTGCCTGTTAGATACTTCCACTTGGCCACTCGTCTGCGGATGATAGGGTGTTGCAATCCGATGATTCACTCCATAGTGCTTTAGCAACCTTCCAAATTTAAAATTCTTGAAGTAGGACCCTCCATCACTTATGATCACTCGTGGAACTCCATGCCTGGTGAAAATGTTTTTTTCACTAATTTACACACTACATGGTGGTCATTCGTACGGGTCGCTTCAGCCTCAATCCATTTAGACACATAATCCACTGCTACCAGAATGTAAACATAACCATGTGACGTAGGAAATGGACCCATGAAGTCAATTCCCCAGACAGCAAAAATGTCCACTACCAAGATTGGGTTTAAGGGCATCTGATCCCTTTTTGATATGTTTCCTAACTGTTGGCAGTTGAGGCATTCCTTAGCAGTTTGATGTGCGTCCCTGAAAATTGTTGGACAGTATAATCCAGCTTCGAGAACCTTGTACCCTGTCTTTTTACCACTGAAATGCCCTCCACATGCTGACGCGTGGCAGTGCTCCAATACTTCACCGATTTCACTATCGGGTACACATCGCCGAATTATTTGATCCTCTCCTACCTTGAAAAGGTCAGGGTCATCCCATATAAATCTTTTTGCATATGTGCGGAATTGCTTTTGTCTTTGTTTGGTCCAATGTGTCGGTATTGCTCCTGTAGCCAAAAAAATCACGTAGTTCGCGTACCAAGGAGCTCCAGCAAGCTCCAGCAGCTGCTCATCTGGGAATGAATCCTTAATTCCTGCTTCCAATCCTTCAGCTGGCAACAGAGAAAGATGGTCTGCCACGACATTCTCTGCTCCTTTTTTGTCTTTAATCTCCACATCGAACTCTTGCAACAGAAGTATCCATCTAATCAATCTAGGTTTAGACTCCTTCTTTGCAAGCAAGTGTCTAACAGCGCTATGATCAGTGTAAACTACTACCTTGGATCCCCAAATGTATGATCGAAACTTATCTAATGCAAATACTATGGCAAGTAATTCTTTTTCAATAGTTGTATAATTTAATTGAGCTTCAGAAAAAGTTTTACTAGCGTAACAAATAACTACAGGTTTTCGATCAACTTTTTGACCTAATACTGCACCAGCAGCATAGTCACTGGCGTCACACATTATTTCGAACGGTTGAGTCCAATCAGGCAGTTTCAGGATAGGAGCTTCGACTAATTTATTTTTGAGGATATTGAATGCTTTTACACATTCTTCATCAAAAATAAATGGCGCATATTTCAAGAGAAGACCGCAAAGAGGTTTGGAAATGGTACTAAAGTCTTTGATAAACCTACGATAGAAACCTGCGTGCCCTAAAAAAGATCTAACCCTTTTCACTGATGTTGGGGGTGGCAACGTGGATATAACCTTAACCTTAGCACGATCAACCTCGAACCCTCTCTCAGAGACTACGTGACCTAACATTATCCCTTCTTTGACCATGAAGTGGCTCTTTTCCCAAGAGAGCACCAAATTCGATTCGACACATCTTTCCAACACTTTTTCCAATTGACCCAAGCAGGCTTCGAATGTTGGTCCAAAGATTGAGAAATCGTCCATGAAAATTTCTAATGCATCACCAATCATATCAGAGAAGATTGCCATCATGCATCGTTGAAATGTAGCAGGCTCATTACACAACCCGAATGGCATTCTACGAAATGCAAAGGTGCCATAGGGACACGTGAATGTTGTCTTTGCCTGGTCCTCCGGGTGAATTGCAATCTGATTGTACCCAGAATACCCATCCAAGAAACAGTAATACTTTTTTCCTGCTAGCTTTTCCACGATCTGGTCAATGAATGGTAGCGGAAAATGGTCTTTGGAAGTAGCAGTGTTAAGCTTTCGATAGTCGATACAGACTCTCCATCCAGTTACAGGTCTTGTGGATACCTTATCACCATCCTTCGTATCCACAACAGTTATTCCAGACTTCTTCGACACTGTCTGTGTCGGACTGACCCATTCGCTGTCAGAAATCGGGTATATGATTCCGGCATCTAACCATTTGAGAACTTCCTTTTTTACAACTTCCTTCAGATTAGGATTCAATCTCCTCTGCGTATCCCTGGCCGGTTTAGCTCATTCTTCTGTAATGATTTGATGCATGCACGTGGTCGGACTAATTCCTTTTAAGTCCGCGATTGTCCAACCAATGGCTTCCTTGTGCTTGGACAATACCTTGAGCAATTATTTCTCTTGTTCCCCTGTCAAGTCTGCTGCTAAAATCACGGGCAAAGTATCCTTGTCTCCTAGAAAGGCATACTTTAGGTGTTCTGGTAGCGGCTTTAATTCCAGCTTCGGTGGTTCTTGTAAGGAGGGTTTCAATGTCCTTGGGATCTCTTTCGGTAACTTCTCTATGTGAGCGCATTCTTCAGACTTCAAACCCTTCTCTCCTTCTACTTCTTTTTGCTGGTCATCATCTTCAACACTTCCCTCTTCTTGAATCTTCATTGCCTCTGATTGTAGTACCTCAGGAGTGAACTGCTGCACTAGCTCATCTATGATATCTACCTGATAACACTCTTCTTCTTCCATGCTACTTCCTTTGGCATTGGCATTGAAATTGTTGATCTTGGTCTGTTGATGCCCAAAGGATATTCCCATGTCTCCAGTGCGACAATCAATATTTGCGTTAGCAGTGGCTAAGAATGGTCGCCCTAAGATGATCGTGGGTTGTTCTCCATTGGTCGCCTGACGAGTGTCCAGAACTAGAAAATCTGCTGGGTAATAAAATTCTCCCACTCTGATGATAACATCGACTAGCATTCCCCTAGGGATCTTTGTAGACATATCAGCCAGTTGCAAAATTACGTCGGTAGATTTCATGGTACCAAACTCGTGCTTATCAAACAACTATCCAGGTAATATGTTCACACTTGCACCTAAATCTAACAAAGCCCTTTTTATGTGCACATCACCTAGATCCACGGAGATTAGAGGAACTCCAGGATCCTTCATCTTGGGAGGAAGTGCGTCCATTAAAATAGAACTTACATTCTCATGTAAGCTAATCATTTTAGGCAAATGGGACAAGATATGTTTCTTATGTATGCACATATCCTTGAGAAACTTGGCGTATGCAGGAACTTCCTTGATAAGTTTAACTAGCGGAATGTTAACCTTAATTTGACTAAATAGTTCCCACATATCTTCTACCTGCGGTCCCTTCTTCCCATATGGTCTTTTCTCTGGCTTTTCTAAAGTTGTAGGAAAAGGAACTGTCCCACTTGATTCCCCTTTCTCCCATGTACTCGTTTACTTCTTCTTCTTTGCTTGTTCCTCCTTACCTTTCTTCTCCAGTTCTTCTTTTTCATCAAAGATTATTTCTACATTGCTATCCTCATCTACTGGTGGAGCTGTGACTTTGTTATCCACTTTCTTCCCGCTCCTAAGCGTAATCACCTCATTAACTTGCACTTTTGATGCCTGTGCCTTTTCCTGTGCTCTATTACTGTCTACTGCTTTTGAATTAGAATTCTCCACTTCCTGAAGCTTGACTAACAACCCAAAGATTTCCTGTATGCCAATGTTCGTACCTCCCGCTGGAGGTGGAGGTTGCACCTGCTGCTGCCTCATTGGTTGTTGCCTTGCTTCCCGTTGTTGATTGTTTCGGAATGGTCGTGGTGTGTTATGAAATCGACCATACCCGTACACTTGACTAATCTCCTCCTAGGTCATCGAGCACTCATTATGATTATGTCCTATACCCCCACATGTATTGCATATAACTTGTCCATGCAACACATATGCTCCCTTCTCTTGCTGAAACCTCGCGAGCATTTGATTAAACTTCTTACTCACAGCACTTAGCTCTTTCTGAATTTTGGTCTTCCATTTGCTTTCTGCTTCAATGTTTGCTACATAGACTGTATTATCTTTCATGGTTCCACTAACCTTCGATCCTAAGCTCAACTGCTCTAGGAATCTCCAAGCGTCTTCTGGCTCTTGCCATATAAATGTCCCACTTGACGAGGCATTTATCATTGCTTGATGTGTTTCACTGACTCCTTCAAAGAACAGTTTTACTAACTGCCATTTGGGAACCTCATGGTGCGGGCTGGATCGCAATAACTCCTTTAATCGATCAAATGCTTCATGGAAAGCCTCTCCTGGCTGCTGCTGAAAGTTTTGAATTGCGCGTCTGACTTCTGTGGTTTTACTAACTGGATAGAACTCTTGTAAAAATTTTGCCTTGAGTTGGTCCCAACTAGTGATACTATTAGATGGAAGAGAGGTGAACCAATATTTGGCCTTATCCTTTAATGTGAAAGGAAATAATCTTAATCTAAAAGTATCCATATTGGTATTTCTAGGAGTATTAGCATTCGCGATAGATATGAATTCATACAAATGATTGTATGGGTCATCAGTTTTATATCCTCTGAATTGAGTTAATATCCCTATCAACTGAGGCCTAATTTCTACATGGTGTTCTACATCATCAGGAATATAGATGGGCGATGAATCATCATACTACCGTGGTTGGAAGTGTGATGCAACCGATTTCCCTCTCGGTTGTGCAAAATACAAAGGTTGAGCAGGATTACCGTAACATTGAGGATTATTGTATCCTTGCTGACCTTGTAATGGTTGATGCTGTTGTTCTCTTCTTGGAGGTCCCCGACCTCGGTCCCATGGTTGTTGTGGCACTGGTGGAACCCATCCTTCATTTTCCTCATCGTATCTCTCCTCGGTCTCTAGATATTGGTACTGTTGATGAGGAGGTTGCTGGTATTATTGTGGTTGTGTAGGTTGAGGTTTGAAAATTACTGGTTGTGGTTGTGAAATTGGTTGTGAAGTAGGTGTCTGCTGTCTAGAAACTGGGGTGCCATCACGGGTCGGCGCTCCCCAAGACATGGCAGAGGTGAATGGGTTTGTAGATTGTGGTTGTGATACTGGTGGAAATGGTGGAATCGATGGTGGAGTGCATATGGTATGGGTACAGGGGCTGAAACTGCACCACCAGAAGCACTCGTGCTCCTAATTGAAACTCTGAAACCGGGGGAATAAAAGACATCCCCGTTGCCTCACCCGAAGGTTCCTGGGCAACATGCTCTGGACTACTGCTAATATTACTAAATATCATGATATTGGAACACCTACGTGTACGGATTTTGCGCACAGTTCGCTCAATCTCAGGATCAAAACGCAAAGGGGATACTTGATCACCCCTGCGGGTACGCATGCACTAATGCAACATGCCCGAAAAAATCAAAAAGCAAAATACTAACAAAATGAAACTCACAAAAGAAAATCAGAAACTAAAGCTCCTACTAATCACCTAATCTTAAGCTCACAACTCCCCGGCAACGACGCCAAAATTTGACATCGCAGCGGTCGTCATGCGGTCAAAAATAAGAAAAACCTAACACACTCACTTAGCACAGCGGAAGTCAGGGTCGATCCGCAGGAGTTACGTGGTCAAGTCAGGTGATAGATTACCAACTATAATGTCATGCTATAGTCAGAGGACTTAGTTCCTACGCTTTTGACTACTAGTCCCAGAAAACATAAACTGAAATAATTCCAACCAAACATAAACTTAAACTAAACTTCAAACAAACCTAGTCACTTACTGAAATCAGAAGTACATCTCTACTTCAGAAGCGAACAAAGGCAAACAATCAAACATAAACCAAGGTATAAACTAAACCAATAACTAAGGTCCAACTGAACAGTCACTGGCTAAAGTTCAAACCTAGAAAGCTAACCTAGTTGGCTACTAAAATCAGCAAGGGAAGTCAGTCCAATCAAGGTCAAAACAACATCCAAACATCAAACAAACAAGCACAATTCAATATCAAGCATCTAACACCGAAAAACCAATAATACTTGTAACCAAATGATTATTATAAACCCAAAACGAATTCCAATCATCCAATACAGTAACCAATACTGAAAAACAGTAACTAAAATGCTCAAGGTCAGTGGTTGTCACTCCCAAAGACCCTAGCCACTAATGCTAATTACTAAGCTAAAAGAAATTAAACATAAAAACCTGAAATACCAAAAAGGAAGTTGCTGAAACGAATTCTTGGAGTAAAAGAGCCTTCACGGTCAATTTTTCACCAAGGTTTTGCTCGGGTTTTCGGCTGAAAACACCTCTATTTATAGTTGCAAATTTTACGCAGCGGCGCTGCGCAATTATGCTTTCCGCGGCACGCGTACTAATCTTCTCCCGCTTTATCGGCATTTGAATTTGTTCCACCGCCTTAGATCCGCGTCGCGCCTTCTTGATTTCCGCGGCGCGCGTACGTATTTTCCTGATTTTGCCTTCTTCTCCAAACTTCCTCCAATTTGCACGCTTTTGGTCCCTGTTTTCATTATTTTCTTCCAAACAAGTACTGGCACGAAAAATGAGATTACCACGATATATATGATATAATTTCACTAAGAATAGGGCTCAACAACGACTAAAATATGTAATATCACTAGGCGTTGTCAAAACCCGAGCAAAAACCTGGTGAAAAATCGACCTCAAGGCTCTTTGACACCGAGATTAAGCTTCTGCAACTTCATATTTGGTATTTCTATGTTTTAGAATTTATTTTCATTTAGCTAGATAGTTAGAATTCAGTAGTTAGTATCTTTGGGAGTGACAACCACTGATATTAGGCTTTAGTTTATGTTTTTGAATCATTTGGTTACTGTTTGTACTCGTGGATCTGAGTTTGGTTTATGATAATCATTTGGTTACAAGTAATTGTGGTTTTTTTTGGTATTTTATGCTTGATATTGGATTGTGCTTGTTGTTTGGTGTTTGGATTTTTGTATGACCTTGTTTGGACTGAATTCCTTTGTTGATTTCAGTAGCCAACTAGGGTTAGCCTTGTGGGTTGAACTTTAGCCAGTGACTGTTCAGTTGGACCTTAGTTATTGGTTTAGTTTATGCCTTGGTTTATGTTTGATTGTTTGCCTTTGTTTGCTTCTGAATTAGAGATGTACTTCTGATTTCAGTAAGTGACTATGTTTGTTTGGAGTTTAGTTTAAGTTTATGTTTGGTTGGTATTGCTTCAGTTTATGTTTTCTGGGATTAGTAGTCAAAAGCTTAGGAACTAAGTCCTCTGACTATAGCGTGACACTATAGTTGGTAATCTGTCACCTGACTTGACCACGTAACTCCTGCGGATCGACCCTGACTACCATTGTGCTAGTGTGTGTGTTAGGTATTTTTCTTATTTTTGACCGCACGACGACCTAGGCGAGTCACTCCTCCAAAACCCGAAGCTCTGATGCCACTTGTTGGGAAAATGGCCTCAATAATCCCTACAAACCTCCCAAAGACAATAATAGAAAAATAAACTGAACACAAGAATATACGTGGAAAACTCCAAAACCAGAGAAAAACCACGGGCCTCCAGAGAGAAAGATCCACTATTACATATGATAAATTGTTACAATCACATAGACTAATCTCTCAAGCCACCCCCAAAAATTACACCTACATTCTCAAAGTTTTAACTAATACTTTCACCACTCTAAAATAAGAGAAAGAAATAAATAACCAAACACTTATAGTGTATTGTTGGTTGGGGTGCTTTGAAACCAAAGCCTTGGTCCTTATTTATAAGCTTGGAGACCTCCCAAGCTTTCATCCTTCTAGCAATGTGGGATGAGAACTCTTCTTCATTTAGCCAAAAAACCAACATTACCATATTTAATAATAAACATATTTAAAATCCTAACAACTAAACCTTCCACGTCGTTTTTGTGGAGATAAGAACCGATTGCAATAAATTAAGATATGAACTCATTACAACTTCCAAAATAATTAAGCCTTCCAAAATAATTAAGGGATTTTCTAACATGTGCCCTAAGGCACACGTAAGAATCATTAATTACGTTGAATATTCTTATTGGAACTAATATTTCATATTAATGATGAAATATTAGAAGAGAATAATAAAAGGGTAAATCAAGAAAAGAATAAAAAACCTAACTTAATTAATATGAAATGCTAGTTCCAATAAAAATATTCAATATAATTAATGACTCTTATGTGCCCTTAGGGCACATGTTAGAAAATCCCAATAATTAAACCTACCAAAAATATTAAATGATTACACTTACAAAAGACTATTAAACCTTCGACCTAGGCGAGTCAAATTTTGGCGCCGTTGCCGGGGAGTTGTGAGCATAAGATTAGGTGATTAGTAGGAACTTTAGTTTCTGTTTTTTTTTTTTTTTTTTTTTTTTTTTGAGTTTCATTTGGTTAGTATTTTTTGCTTTTTGATTTTGTGGGCGTGTTGCATTAGTGCATGCGTACCCATAGGGGTGAGCAAGTATCCCCTTTGCATTTTGATCCTGAGATTGAGCGAACTGCGCGCAAAATCCGTGCACGTAGGCGTTCCAATATCATGAGTTTTAGTAATATTAGCAGTAGTCCAGAGCATGTTGCCCAGGAACCCTCGGGTGAGGCAACGGGGATGTCTTTTATTCCCCCGGTTTCGGAGTTTCATTTCGGGAGCACGAGTGCTTCTGGTGGTGCAGTTTCAGCCCCTGTACCCATACCATCATGCACTCCGCCATCGACTCCACCATTTGCACTAGTATCACAACCACAATCCATAAACCCATTCACCTCTGCCATGTTTTGGGGAGTGCCAACCCGTGATGGCACCCCAGTTTCTAGACAGCAGACACCTACTTCACAACCATTTTCACAACCACAACCAGTATTTTTCAAACCTCAACCTACACAACCGCAACAATACCAGCAACCTCCTCAGCAACAGTACCAATATCCAGAGACCGAGGAGAGATACGATGAGGAAGATGAAGGATGGGTTCCACCAGCACCACAACAACCGTGGAACCGAGGTCGGGGACCTCCCAGAAGAACACAGCAGCATCAACAACCACCAGGTCAGCAGGGGTATAACGATCATCACTTCTACGGTAATCCTGCTCAACCTTTATATTTTCCACAACCGAGGAGGCAATCGGTTGCATCACATTTCCAGCCATGGGAATATGATGACTCATCGCCAATTTATATTCCTGACAATATTGAATCTCAAGTATAAATAAGGCCTCAATTGTTAGGGATATTACCGGAGTTTAGGGGTACAAGCAGGATGACCCATACAATCATTTGTATGAATTTATAGCGATTGCCAATGCTAACACCCCTAGGAATACTAATAGGAACATCTTTAGGCTTAGGTTATTCCCATTCACTCTTAAAGACAAAGCCAAATACTGGTTTACGTCTTTACCATCAAACAGCATCACCACGTGGGACCAACTCAAGGCCAAGTTCCTACAAGAATTCTATCCGGCAAGCAAGACGACAGAGATTAGGAGGGTTATTCAGCACTTCCATCAAAAACCAGGAGAAGCTTTCCACGAAGCATTTGATCGGTTAAAGGAGTTATTACGATCCTGCCCGCACCATGAGGTTCCCAAATGGCAGTTAGTGAAATTGTTCTTTGAAGGAGTCAGCGAAACACATCAAGCAATGATAAATGCCTCGTCAAGTGGGACATTTATGTGGCAAGACCCAGAAGAGGCTTGGCAGTTCTTGGAACAATTAAGCAATGGCTCCAAAGCGAATTTTTCTACGAGAAAAATTGTAGGCACAGCAGCAGCAGCAGTGGGAGCTGATGCTGATTGGAAGAAGGAGGTAAAAAAGGAAATAAGTGAATTAAATAAGAAGTTTGACAGACTTATGTCGACGCTGCAGAATGGACCTTAAGGTCAACCACAAGGAGGTCAAGGAGGACCGAAAACTCAGGAGGCAAACCAAGTTTATGACCAGGGTCAAGGTCAGTACAACAATGGACGACCTTACAGACCATATAATCAAGGACAGCAGCAGAACTTCAATAACCAGAGGCGGAATAACTACCAATGTCAATCATCCAATCAGCCTAGGTCATACCAGCCCGCAAGCAATAATGGAAATGCGAGTGGGAGTGGTAGCAACAATAATAATAGGGGGCCCAACACTGCTGTCAACAATGCCCCAGGAACTCAAGAAGACTTGGTTGCAAAAATGTATGAAATGTCCAGTGCTACTCAGCAGCAGTCCCAAGCCAATGCAAAAGCTATCGCAAACATGGAAAGGCAAATTGGACAAATGGCCGAGGATCAGCGAAAAAGGGATAATGGAAAGTTGCCAAGTGCCACGGAAGTTAATCCAACCCATAATCAGTGAGCCGGAAATAAACACGTTAATAATGTCGAGGCTGAATGGAGAAAGGTTACTTTGAAGGACTTATTAGATTCAGGAAGTGAGGCAGAGCTTGAGAAAGAAGAAAAAGTCCAGGAGAAAGTGGAGAGTAAAGAGGAAGGTAAGGAAGGAATGGAAGAAAAGGAAATTCCTGTTGAGGATGGAACTCAACCAAAGGTAGACAAGGAGGTCCAGGAAGAAAAGCAGTCAGTGATAGCAGGAATTAAGCAAAGAAAGAAAGATAAGAAAGTGAAGAAAAAACAGGAAGCGCCTAAATCGATAGGGCCATTGATAAACCAACCTTTGTGGGATGAACTTAAGGACGCTCCTGAGGATACAAGAATTCTTCAGGAGATGTGCGATAGAAATGGAAAAAGTAAGATTCCCACACCAGACACTGTTAGATTGACAATTAAGGCAAGTGAGGCACTGTTGGGAACACTGCCCAAAAAAGAGAAGGATCTTGGATCACCATTGATCACTACTACTGTAGGAGATGTGGTCATTCGGAACACTTGCTGGACTTGGGAGCAAGTGTAAATGTGCTACCAGGGTACTTGTATGATAAGTACAAGAATAAGGAACTAGAGCCAGCAAAGATCGTACTGCAGATGGCTGACCAGTCAACAAAGGTATCCCGGGGAAAATTGACCAATGTCATAGTCAAGGTTGGAGACTTCTTTTATCCTGTAGATTTCTTAGTCATGGAGTATGAAAGTTTGGAGGACGCGCCTGCGCTCATTTTAGGACGCCAATTTTTAGCTACGGCTGGCGCTGTGATTGACTGCAAGACGGGGGATGTGGACATCTCCTTTGGGACGCGAAAAAGAAGGCTGAATATGTTCGGAAGCCCTGTATCTTTACCTCCAGTGAACGATGACAAGCAAGCAAACAGAAATATGCTAATGGAGCCTGGGATTAGGAACAAAGGAAAAATATGGACGCGAACGGGAGAATGAGGTAAAGAGGAAATTTTAAAGGAAACAAAGGATCACCCGTTGGCCACTATTGATAAGGAGCATTTGCTGGATATGATGGAGATGCTAGAGGCAAGACACCAGCAGTATGAGAAAGAATCAATAGAAAGGGAAGCAAAAGTCTTCAAGCTTCTGGAATCGCAGCAACAATGGATTAGTGGAGTGAGTGATAGGATGACTCAACTCACATCCTTAATGTCAATGATGGCCCATAATTTCATATCAGGATTCAAGCAAATGTCATCAGAAGTTCAAGGAGAGGAAGAATAGGAGTAGGAGTACTACGTCTGGCTGAAGACGTTAAACTTAGTGCTTGTTGGGAGGCAACCCATCGTGTCATAGAATAGGTTTTGTATTTCTTAGAAGTAATTAGGAAAATATCATCATTAATTGCATGTACTAGTGGTCAAGGCAAGTGTGGGGTTGTGTGAAGAATTTGGAAATTTTAATGACCGTGCCGCGGTTTGTTCATATGCGCGATGCGGGATCGTAAACCAACCCGATGCGCAGGGGTTGATTTGGTGACACGCGCGCCGCGGTTTGTGCATTTGCGCGATGCGGGAATCGATCGGTCGGTTTCCTTCGATATTAAGGTAAGCTGTGACACTATTCACACACACCACGCCTCGGAGCTCTGATTAACAAAAATTTCTCGTGTTTTTTCTTGCTCATTTCATTCCTACTACTACGGTATGTCATTCTAACTAGCTTTTACTTGTTAAAACTAGTGATTAGGTGGTTAATTTGGTTGATTTCTCCAAAAACTTCAAAACTTAGAAATCGCCAATGCTAACTCATAGGGTGTTTGTTTTGCCAAATAGAGACCCTAGATGAGTTAGTCGGCACTTAGGCTACCTTGTGGAGTATTTGGATTGAGTTTAGACAGATTAAAACTCGATTTGGGGTTGGATTTTGGAAACAGCCGCTCGCCGCGCTGCGCCTTTGCTCTGGGGCCGCGCCGCGGTGCAGCGAGGAAGAAAGGGACTTATATTGCAAAAAAAAAATTTCGTGTGCAGATGATGTTCAGATTAGACCACGAGTTTCTTCAGTTTCCAGAGGGACCAGCCAGCTCTGTGGAGTACCGATCGAGGAGGGATGCATTGACAGATCGCTGGGTTCTCGAGGCGACGATCATAGACAGGGATATCCTCAGGGATGCTGGGCTCTGGGGTGCGATAGAGCCGTTTTTGCACTTGGGTTGAGGGGGATGCTTCATTTACTTTCCTGGGCTGGGATAGGCTCATGGCCACCGAGGAGGACATTGTCTACACTGAGCTCCTTCTGGAGTTCCTTTCCACTGTCCAGTACGCACCGAGGTCGACAGACCCGCGTTCCAGGCTGATACGATTCAGACTGGGAGGTGTGCAGAGGGAGTGCAAGCTCCAGGAGTTTGGGAGGCGTACCGGTATATATACGGAGGCGGATCTATAGCACCGCCACTACGCACAGTTCATAGAGGCATGTATTCAGGGGCAGCCTGAGAGAGCTGCCAATACGGAGGTTTGGGCACCATTGTCCAACATTTTCTATGAGGCAGGGACCTCCACGGAGAGCCATCTCCGTGATCCACTCCACCGTCTCATGCACCGCATCGTCTCCACCACCATCATGTAGTGGGAGGGGGGCGAGAAGGTGTCTGGTGAGGACATGACATTTCTCTGGGTCTTTCTCGACCCCTCCAGGTTCCTTCACCTCCCATTCGCCCTAGCCGTTGCTTTGTCTACCCGTGCAACGGGTGCGTCCGCCAACAGTCCATTGGCCCGTGGGTACTTCATCACCCGCTTGGCCTGTTCATACCGGATCCTCACCGCCCGCACTGTCGCTTCTTTGACCGCTTTACCTCCATCTTGCACTTCGGCACGAGCGTTGGAGAATATGGGGCTGATTGAGCAGCAGCGCCCGGGACAGTTTGTGAGGGTGGCGACTGAGGCACCCCAGGACCCCCAGCCAGCATACGCTCAGCCTGGAAGGAGACGCAGGAGGCAGCCCGCACCGGCAGAGCCAGCACCACAGCCACAGCAGCAAGAGGATCCATCGGCCATCCACCGATTGGTGGCCAGGGTCGCTAGGATGGAGGACCAATTAGAGTGGATCGGGGAGGTGCTTTTACAGATCGCATCGGCACAGGGCCAGCACACCCGACCATTCCCAGCCAAAGCCCATGACCATGAGGCTGGACCTTCCAGGCCACCAGGTGGCGATTGATGTATTTTTCTTTTTCATTTTTTGGGGTATATGTACTGTATCTATGACACACTTTTATCTTTTGCTTGTTTATATTTTCTTGTTATGTTTGCATTTAATGTTCTGTTGAGTCATGCATGTTATACCAAATGGGAAGGAGTTGTCTCAGACAAGTGTGGGGTTACCATGCCCCCTCCACTTGTTTTGACCATCGGCGTGTTCACTGTTGCGCTACAACTCCAGAATGTGAAATGAATGACCTTTTTGTTCGAATTTGTACCTGTGATACCGAGTACCAACCAAGCAATCTACCGTCCAAAGGGGTAACTCTTTCTCCCTTGTTCTAAATAATTTTATACAATGGGGACGTTGTACGGGTTTAAGTGTGGGGTGTGGACGGTCGAAAGAGTAGTTTTTTGAAATTTTTGCGGGAAAATACCAATTTTCAAATTTTTAGCAACTTTTTCAAAAAATTTTAAGAAATTGTAAGTTTGAAACGAATGGTTTGTGATTGTTTATAGCACTATTATATTTCAAGAGATACTATGTAGTTGTTACCATGCTATTAGTTTAGTCAAATAAGTTGAGTTTTAGGAGTTAGACGATTAAAGTGTTTTAGGATTGGAATTTAGGAAGAAAATGTTAATCTGTGGCCTTTGTTGTTCGAGCCGGTAGGTCCGAAAAGGGTGGCCTCGAAGACGCACTTATGCACCTTACCACCTAAGATCGTCTGGTTTGGGATGGTATTTTTGAAAGCTCGTTACACGGACAGCATCGAAAGTCATGGACAATTCCTTAATGGCCTTTAGAATCTGAATGAGTAAGTACACTTCATTGTGGACAGAAAATTTGTAATCAAGGGTTCTCTAGAAAGCCATGAATTCCAAAGAACACTCTGATTAGGTTTTCATGAACTATTTCACTCTAACTCATAGGGCAATAAGCTTTGAAACTGAACACAGTCAAAAATTATTTGAGTCTTAGTTAGAAGTGTGGGTGTTTGACAACGCCTAGTGATATTACATATTTTAGTCGTTGTTGAGCCCTATTCTTAGTGAAATTATATCATATATATCGTGGTATTCTCACTTTTCGTGCCAATACTTGTTTGGAAGAAAATAATGAAAACAGGAACCAAAAGCGTGCAAATTGGAGGAAGTTTGAAGAAGAAGGCAAAATCAGGAAAATATGTACGCGTGCCGCGGAAATGAAGAAGGCGTGACGCGGATCTAAGGCGGTGGAACAAGTTCAAATGCCGATAAAACGGGAAAAGATTAGTACGCGCGCCGCGGAAACCATAAATGCGCGGCGCGGCTGCGGGAATTTTGCAACTATAAATAGAGGCTTTTTCAGCCGAAAACCCGAGCAAAAACCTGGTGAAAAATTGACCTCAAGGCTCTTTGACTCCGAGATTAAGCTTCTGCAACTTCATATTTGGTATTTCTATGTTTTAGAATTTATTTTCATTTAGCTAGATAGTTAGAATTCAGTAGTTAGTATCTTTGGGAGTGACAACCACTGATATTAGGCTTTAGTTTATGTTTTTGAATCATTTGGTTACTGTTTGTACTCGTGGATCTGAGTTTGGTTTATGATAATCATTTGGTTACAAGTAATTGTGGTTTTTTTGGTATTTTATGCTTGATATTGGATTGTGCTTGTTGTTTGGTGTTTGGATGTTTGTATGATCTTGTTTGGACTGAATTCCTTTGTTGATTTCAGTAGCCAACTAGGGTTAGCCTTGTGGGTTGAACTTTAGTCAGTGACTGTTCAGTTGGACCTTAGTTATTGGTTTAGTTTATGCCTTGGTTTATGTTTGATTGTTTGCATTTGTTTGCTTCTGAATTAGAGATGTACTTCTGATTTCAGTAAGTGACTAGGTTTGTTTGAAGTTTAGTTTAAGTTTATGTTTGGTTGGTATTGCTTCAGTTTATGTTTTCTGGGATTAGTAGTCAAAAGCTTAGGAATTAAGTCCTCTGACTATAGCGTGACACTATAGTTGGTAATCTGTCACCTGACTTGACCACGTAACTCCTGCGGATCGACCCTGACTACCATTGTGCTAGTGTGTGTGTTAGGTATTTTTCTTATTTTTGACCGCACAATGACCTAGGCGAGTCACTCCTCCAAAACCCGAAGCTCTGATACTACTTGTTGGGAAAATGACCTCAATAATCCCTACAAACCTCCCAAATACAATAATAGAAAAATAAACTGAACACAAGAATATACGTGGAAAACTCCAAAATCGGAGAAAAACCACGGGCCTCCAGAAAGAAAGATCCACTATTACATATGATAAATTGTTACAATCACATAGACTAATCTCTCAAGCCACCCCAAAAATTACACATACACTCTCAAAGTTTTAACTAATACTTTCACCACTCTAAAATAAGAGAAAGAAATAAATAACCAAACACTTATAGTGTATTGTTGGTTGGGGTGCTTTGAAACCAAAGCCTTGGTCCTTATTTATAAGCTTGGAGACCTCCCAAGCTTTCATCCTTCTAACAATGTGGGATGAGAGCTCTTCTTCATTTAGCCAAAAAACCAACATTACCATATTTAATAATAAACATATTTAAAATCCTAACAACTAAACCTTCCACGTCGTTTCTGTGGAGATAAGAACCGATTGCCATAAATTAAGATATGAACTCATTACAACTTCCAAAATAATTAAGCCTTCCAAAATAATTAAGGGATTTTCTAACATGTGCCCTAAGTAGACCTGGCAAAATCAGACACAACACGACAACCCGACACGAACCCGACACGAAATTAGCGGGTTTGGGTAAGAGGTTTCGACCCGTTTAAGTAAACGGGTCGACACGACACGACACGAAAATTTAAACGGGTTGGGTTAGGGTCAATACTTTTAACTCGAAGATGACCCGAGTAACCCGTTTATATATATATATATATATATATATATATATATATATATATATATATATATATATATATATATATATATATATATATATATATATATATATATATATATATATATAGACTTGGACTCTTGGAGTGGGCCAAAATAGTATTTACATTACATTTTATTTTTGGGCCAGGAGACTTCGTAGGGTTTCAAAATTCAGATTTTCATTTCACAAAATGAGTTATGTTTGAGACTTTCCTTTCCTGATGTTTCTTTCACTCACGCAGTCACAACTCACACACTCAAGATTTCTGCATCAGACTTCAAGTCTTCAAGTCTAATTCTCTATTTCAGTCTTCACGTTTCAGGTTCAGCCTTCACACACTCACGATTTCCGACTTCCCGTTTCAGGTTCACGATTTCATACTTCACGGTTCTGATTAGCGATTTCAGATTCACGATTTCAGATCAACGATCAACGATTTTAATTTCTAGCTACAGGTTCACGATTTCCGACTTCCTATTTCAGGTTCACGATTTCATACTTCATGGATGTCTGATTTTAATTCGATTCTGATTCATGATTTCAGATCAACGATCAACGACTAGGCGACTTCAGATTCACAACTAGGCAATTTTAATTTCTAGCTACAGGTCCTGATTTTAATATTAGTTCGATTTTAATATCTCGATTTTAATATCTCGAGTTTCAATAATCTGAGTTTGAATAAGTGAATTTTCTGTTATTTTGGTGTTATTTACGTTATTTTGGTAATTTTCTGATTTTAATATTAGGCGATTGTAATTTTTGTTATTTTGGTGTTATTTACGTGAACTTTTGTATTGTATCTAGTTGTTTTATTGTTTATGTAATTTGGATGGTAAACGGGTTAAACGGGTTGGCGGGTTAAATGGGTTAAACGGGTTGGCAAGTTAAACGGGTTAGCGGGTCGTATCGGGTTGAAACAGGTTAAACAGGTCGAGTTCGGGTTACAACTTTCAACCCGTATATGTAAACAGGTCGTGTCCGGGTTCACCCCTCTCAACCCATTTAGTGTGTTGACCCGACACGAACTCGACATGACCCGACCCATTTGCCACCTCTAGCCCTAAGGCACACGTAAGAATCATTAATTACGTTGAATATTCTTATTGAAACTAATATTTCATATTAATGATGAAATATTAGGAGATAATAATAAAAGGGTAAATCAAGAAAAGAATAAAAAAACCTAACTTAATTAATATGAAATGCTAGTTCCAATAAGAATATTCAATATAATTAATGACTCTTATGTGCCCTTAGGGCACATGTTAGAAAATCCCAATAATTAAACCTACCAAAAATATTAAACGATTACACTTACAAAAGACTATTAAACCTTCGAAATCTCCATTTCAAGCCAAACAGATATGGAGCTCACTCATTACAAAATATTAATTTGAAGAACATTAAACCTTTGAAACCAAGCAAACAAACCAAAGAAAAATATGAAAAAGCAGTGAAGATGAAATAAATAACCGATTAGAAAACCCCAAAAGAAAACAAATCAGACCCAACAGATGAAGATGAAAAACCGATTAAAATGGACGAGGATGTTGATGGCTGAAAAAAATAGTTTAAATGCTTGGAAATAAGTGTCGATGGTTGGAAAATTTGGGAAATGCTTGACTGAATGAGAATTAATCCTTCATTTTATTTTATTAATTTTAAAATAAATACTTTTTTTTATATTATGACAGATTTCTTTTTTTTTTTTTAAATCATGAAAAAGAATAGGTATACCCACATGGAATAAGAGGTGGACATGTTTACCGGTCAAACCTGTTAAAAGTAACCACAATCCCTTTTTTTAACAGGTCATTTTAGTGTTTAAGGATCTAAACTACAAAAAAATATATAAGTGACCAAACGAGATCAAAACTCATATTTTGTTGCGCAACAATAACATTATCCCCCAAAATATGACCTTCGAAATTATCGATCTTAGTCTTCCTGTTTTTAGTCATAGCTCTGATACTAGTTTTTAGGACTAAGAGGACTTCGACATACACAAACAAAAGACAAAGAGAATAACGACACTGATCCTGGTTACAAAACCCACTAATATAAACATGAAAAATACAAAAAAGAAAAAGAATAGTTTTTAACATCTCTTAATCATAAACTTCAATGAGTTTTTCAGGACAAAAGATTTTAAGTTTAACACAAGATTCCACTAATATAAATGATATTCCGATTTTCCGGTTCTTTTCCAAATACAACAAGATTTGTGTTGGTAAAAAAAATACATAAAAACCCAACTTAACTATATTAACAATTTTCTATATCATCCAATAAACCATATGAATTAAAAAAATTTCAACATAAATGGTTTAGAAGATGGAAATCAGCATCTAATATTCCGGCCGGCAACACAGTCTCTTCAACCGAACACTTTCCTAAAAAAACAAAAAAAAAACATTTTATAAATAAACAAACTCCTACACGTTGACTTTTTTTAGGTCAAACTTCTTACCTCAGAACCATCATGTTCATACCGAATCAAGAAAATACATCTACACCCCCTTATATCATGCAACTTCCTTTGAACATCTATCACTTGAGCATCATAATATCTTGCTTGATCTTTTTTCTCCTAATAACAATTCAAAAAATATATAAAAATTATCAAATTATATTTAAAGGAAACATAAAAGAATTGATTACTGACTTGAAAACAAAGAACAGTGTCTCCAATCATGACTTTATGGCATTCTGAATGCTCAAAGTGGACGGATCTTTCACGAACATTTTTCACATGAACCCATTCGTCCTCTTCTGTCCCAAAACCAACGTATCTCACAAGAACTTCCTGAAATTTAAGTTACACAATTTAAATTAAAAAATATGGTAAGGAAAAATTGCATGAAATAGCAACGTACTTACAGGTCCACATGAGGTAAATCTGTGTGTGATAAAAACTTCCACATCGTACCTTCAAAGCAAAAAAAAAAAAAAATACATAAAGAACAGAACAATTTTTTTTTAATTTGTGTTTTACATAATTTATAAATCTTTTTCTTGATATATGTGAAAGCTTACCATGCATTATCTGATGACTTTGCCTCAAATTCCAACTTTGAAAGATCTACAACTTTTTCTCCTGTATAAACTTGTTGCATTTACATTCATGGTTCAAAATGTTACATATATATAAAAACGTTACAAGCATTTATTTTGGAATTTGAATTACTTAACAAATAATATAATCACAAAATTCACAATCACCTTTAGACGTATCAGAAGTTTCATTATTATTCTTCAATGTAGAAGCTTCTTGGACAGCTGGCAATTTGTTAGGGTCTGTATTTTTTGACGTGAAATTTTGTTGCCTTTCAATAAACCAACTTTGTACCTAATATAGGAGAATAAAATTAACAAGCAAAATAAGAGAATAAAAAACATTAATTGGAATTCTTTTTTTAATAATTTTAGGAAGTGTGATAAAATGGCACTGACATCTGTCCATTTTAAGATAGGTTGTCCAGCTCGACCTGCAGAACGGCTAATCATATAACAAAAAGATTTTTTATTATTGATTTATTGTAATGATTAAATATTTGTAGTTAAGAATTTATTAGTGAATTGAAGAGATTTGTGAAATTTTAGAATCATAACTCACTTGAATCCTCTTGCTAATATCTTAAAGACATCTGGATTTAGAGGATTTTTCCCTGATTCTTTTAGTACTTTCTCCATTTTTTCCATCTGTGAAGTTAAGAATTCACTAAATGATTGACATAAACATGCATGATGTGCAAAAACCAATTAAACGTATACTATTTGTAATTAAAACCATGGTGGAAGTTATTAATAATCTAAAACTTAAAATAAGGTCAAATTTGATAAAACATTACACAGAAGAACATAATGTATACATACCCACTCATGATGATACACTAAATTCAATTCCTAGGGTTTCACAAACACAATCACAAGCTTCAACAACACGTAACATATAAACATGGTTTCTCAAAATTTCAGAAACCCTTACGAAAGGCAAGATACCCAGATGAACAAACCTAAAAATACCAATAACAGACCTTAATATGAAGCATAGAATTCACTAAAATGCGAAAATCCCCTGAACAGAATGGTTAAGCATGAATTTTCTTCAAATTTTCCAAAATCGTATAGAACCATCGAACATAGCATTGAAAAGAACAGTTTTTACAGCTTTACATGGAATTATGCCGAAGAAATTAAAGACCCATATTGAGAAACATAGTAATAGAGACAAGTGTGTGATGACTGACCTCGGCTGTTGTGAATCCAGAGAAAACCTTCTTTTCTCCTCTAGAACGAAGACGATGATCCATGTTGGTAACCGGCCTTCCAATTTGATACTCCTGATTCCTAAACCCTGAAAAGGTTTAAGAATTTTTGTTGATTCGAGGAAAGAAGTTCTCACCCAATTGGAAGAAGAGGAAAGTTTTCTACTATGAGTTAATCAATTATCTTTTTTTTTTTTAACCAGCGAAAAGATATAGTTTCGTCTGAGGGTAATCAGCCCCGCAACTCAGGGCGGTTGGCGATTACCTAAGGCGCAAAGGCATTTCCTCTCCACCTAATTCGCCTTCCAGGAAAATCCCTCACATGGGGTTAGTCGGAGTCGAACTCCAGACCTCCCACCACATGGGTATATAACCCGGGTGCATCCACCCAGCTAGGCTGGGCTTCACTTGCTAGTTAATCAATTATCTATGCATATGTTTGATGTAATTTGATTTTTTTTATTTATTCATATAACTGTATTTTAATTTGCTATTAGTTTTTATAATTTTAGAATTTTTTTTATTAATGTGTGCATCCGTTAATAAAAAGAAATTTAATAATTGAGAAAATTGCAAAATTGGTCCCTGTGGTTTGCCAAAATGGCCAGATTTGGTCCAAAATGGGTTTTACTAGCACCCAAGGTCCAAAAAGTTTGTATTTGTTGCGAGTTTGGTCCAAATTTAAAAAAAAAATACTTAGAATGACTATTTTGCCCTTAGTGTTTTATTTATTTTTTTTTCTTAATTTATTTCATGGTTTGCTGATTTAAAAAAAAACAAAAAAAAGAAAAAAAAACCCACCCTACCCCTAGGGTTTCGGTATCATTTCAAAATTCCAATATCCTTTCGCCAATTCGAGTTCCAGAGAAATAATCAAAGACAAAGACGATGAAGATCAACAATCGTTTGAGAGAATTATCATATGATGTTTCACCGGAAAAGCAAGAGACCGCAGCCCCTACTTCACTTGGTGGACTAAGTGAACCAGAAGGCAGCAGAGAAGGAGGATGCAATGGCGGTGGAGGTGGTCAACGACGGAGATTCCTCGTGGGGGTGCAATCCTATCTTATTTCCAAGCCCTAGAAAAACCACACACTTTCATACGCATCCAGGAAGCGATCAGTCGATTCTGTGAGAAATTTGGGGATTTCATCTATCGTTTTCCTGTTCATTATACATCACAGATCGTTGTGGCCATTGAAGCAAAATCAGTTCAAAGTAACAACAACCCAAAAAGCCTTAAATAACTAATTAAAGATTAAAACTTACAAAGTTGGGAGACGATCCGCTGTATGCAAGAACAATATTGAGGCCTCCTTCTCCTCTGTAAATCCAATCGCCGGCATCTTTTTTCTCTAAAACCAACTCCACCATCTGCAAATTTGTTAACAAAACCCTCGAATTTGGTTGCTTATTATGAGTTGGGTGTTTGAAAAGAAGGTTTATGGTGATGGTTGCGGCAGGAGGTGGTGAGTTCCAGTGATGAAGATGACAAGTAGTTCACGGTCGGCCGGAGGCGGTGGGTTCCGATGACGGCATCGGTAATTTTGCATCTAGGGTTTGAAATGGGAGGAAGAAGAAGAGTAGCTGAGAGAGAGACGTATGTGGCGTGCTATGCTTTTTCTTTTTTTCTTTTTAAGTTCTTTTTTGTTTATTAAATCAAAACCCTAAACAAATTAAAAGAAAAGAAAAAATAAAATTATAAGGGTAAAATCGTCATTCTGAGTGTTTTTTTTAAATTGGACCAAACTCGCAACAAATACAACATTTTTGGACCTTAGGTGCTAGTCAAACCCATTTTGGACCAAACCTGGCCATTTTGGCAAACCACAGGGACCAATTTTGCAATTTTTTCTTTAATAATATATATAAAGTACTAAATTATTAAAATATAAATAAAGATTTTAAATATAAAGTATAGGGGCATACAAAAAGGTTTGTGCGCCTTCCACGTTTTCCGATTTTTCCATATTTTTAGTGCTTTTATTGTACTATGAATGTGGAAAATAGAAAAAGTATTCGTACATTTCGGTATCTTTCTAACTATATATATGAATATAAATTTTTATCCATTATGATCACGTGTCCTTGTAAGTAAAATATATTTCATTAAATCATAAGACCATCACATATATTCATTACTTCATATCGTGTGATGAGTTACAACATCATCATCATACTATATTACATTTGAAATGATATACGTATCACATCATATCATTTTTCCTAAATAAAAATAATTCAATAATAATAAAATACTAAGCTGTTATTATTGTTTATATATGTGAATGGTAAGTTTAAAAAAATCATATTGGGTGTGCTCTATCGTGACCCACATAACACTCCATCACACCACACCCGTATTGGTGTTCACGGGTGTGATGGAAATCCACCTAAACATCATGAAGTATCCGTAACCGGTCTGCATAGCATAATAAACAATGTCTGCATGCTATATAGAAGAAACTTACATAGTTATATAGAAGAAACTTACAGAGTTAAAACTTTGGTAAATATATATCAAGAATAACTATGTTATTGATATTTCTAATAGAATAATAATTTTTATCTTAATTTATATAAATACTTAAAACTATTTTAAACGATATTATATAATAAACATATATTTAAATCACACTACTTAATGGTTTTTGTGTGCAACTTGTTTGTATAGTAATAAAATATAATTTATAATTTTATATTAATTTTAATTATTATTCTTAATTGATTTTAAACCTATTTTGGAAATTTTTTAATTGTTATAATAAATTTACATATTTTTTTAGTTAATTTAACATTTTTTTTGTTTATTCGACACTTTGATTTAGATTTTGTATTTAGCACTATATTTAAATAAATTAATTAAATATATTATACTGATAATTTAAAAGTTTAATTTAGGTTTGCATTTAACGCCCCTTTTAAATTAACAAATTGAATCTATTTTTTTATATTTTAAAAAGTATACAATTAATATAATATTATTTAATAAGTTAAATAAGGTTTGAAGTTGAAAAGTTAGAAGATTTGAATCAATGTGTAAAAGAAAATTGTTTAGTTATAATATACTAGGTGAATCATCGCACGTAATAAAAATATATTGGTAAAAAATATCTAAGTCATTGTTATTAACTATAAAACAATAATTGTATATACTAAATCAAAAGGTTGATGTGTCGCTAATAAAGTGTTTTTAATCAAGACATTCGTTCTAAAAGAAACAGATTGCAAATAAAAATTTTGTTAACTTCATATCATAATAAGTAAACAATATTAAAATTTCATCACATAGTGATAAAAATAAGAAAAGAAACGCATAATTTGTTTAGAGTCTGACTTGTGAAAAAATAAATTTTTTGATGATGAACTAACATAAGTAAAATGTTTATCAATTTATTATTTTAGTATCATAACTTTTCAACTTCCTATTAAGAATTTAATC
This sequence comes from Cichorium intybus, assembly GCA_023525715.1. NCBI lineage: Eukaryota > Viridiplantae > Streptophyta > Magnoliopsida > Asterales > Asteraceae > Cichorium > Cichorium intybus. Next base: position 142,138,666 of record CM042009.1, read on the forward strand.
AACCATAACTCAAAAGACATACGAAAATTTTGATTAACTGCATTGAATTGTTTTTTTAATATTACAACTTTTAAATCTTTTACTAAAATCATTAAACAACTACACCGATTAATAAAGTTGATTAATTGTATTTAGAAGATTATTTGAATATCAAACTCCAGCTAATGTTATTTAAATGTCACAACTCAAAAGACTTTGTTAAGCTATGTTACTCAACTGATACTTATGATACTTTTTATTTTTATTCATTAGCATTTTATCTTAATAGATATGAAAATCGATAATTTAGATTATAAAATAATGAGAGTGGCTATGGAATAATATGCATAAACATTAAAGTTTTGGAAGTTGACTTGATTTAATATTTTTTTTATTAATTTAACACTTTGAGTTAAAAATTAAAGTAATATGAATGATTTTTGTGGTGATTATATCCATATACTAATAAATAAACAATAAATAAAACATAACTAAGTAACAGTAAAAATAAGGTAAAGAACTCATAGTCCGATTAGTAATGTCTTGTGAAATTTTTCTCTTTTAGTCTTAGTATTGATGAACTACCTTAAATATATAAAATAAAATTGTCAACTCTAACAAATTATTATTTAATATTTCTACTTGAAAAATATAAAATTTCGATTTTTTCATCAAGATTTAGCCAACTATAACTCAAAAGATATAAGTAAAAAATTGATTAATTGATTTTTTTAATATTACAACTTTTAGACCTTTTATGAAGATCATCAAACAACTACAACAATTGATAAACAACTACAACAATTGATAAAGATGGTTAATTATATTGAATGATTATTTTAACATCAAACATCTTCAAGTTCTATCTAAAAGTTGTTTACCTATTATTGTTAGCCTAATAAACTTATTGGGCTAATATTGTTTGAGCTTTTTAGTTGGCCTTTTAGCTAGGAAACCCCTATATAGATTTCTTATTTATAGTTGTCTTTTTCCATTCTTTGTATTCATACTTTTTATCTCAATTATGAAACCGTAGTTGTCTTTGTCTCTATGGTTTATTAGTTTACATGTTATCAGAGCTATATTCAACCATTTCTTTATGATTGTTGGGTGACTTGTAGCAGGAACACTGACTTTGAACGGATCGAGCGAAACAACTGTCAACCCTATGGTGTCGACAGTAAAGCCAAGGGTGTCGACTGTTTGACAATTTTTGTATGTTTTTCAAGTTCAGTTTTGTATTTAGTTTAAAAAATTGACTAATTGACTTTTTTAAATATTACAACTTTTAGACCTTTTATGAAGATCATCAAACAACTACAACAATTCATAAAGTTGGTTAATTATATTGAACGATTATTTTCATATCAAAGATCTTCAAGTTCTATCTAAAAGTTTTTTAACTATTATTATTAGCCTAATAAACTTATTGGGTTAATATTGTTTGAGCTTTTTAGTTGTCCTTTTAGCTAGGGAAACCCTAGATAGTTTTCTTATTTATAGTTGTCTTTTTCATTCTTTGTATTCATACTTTTTATCTCAATTATGAAATTGTAGTCGTCTTTGTCTCTATGGTTTATTAGTTCACATGGTATCAGAGCTTTATTAAATCCTTATTTATGATTGTTGGGATGACTTGTAGCAGGAACCCTGACTTTGCATGTATCGAGCGAAACAACGGTCAACCCTAGGGTGTCGACAGTAAAGCCAAGGGTGTCGACTGTAAACCCGAGGGTGTCGATTGTTTGACAATTTTTTGTATGTTTTGTATTCAGTTTAATTTGGTTTGTTTGATTTCGCGGGTTTCATTCATATCTGTTGTTTCTTGGTTGCTCGATTTCGAGGGTTTTGATAGTTCTTATTTTCTCGCATCTATTGTTCTGTTTCATTGTCTATTTGTAATATGGCTCCAAGAGATGATTCCATCAGCCTATTAGTACCCAACGCGATGGTAAAAAATATGCCTATTTGAGTTATGCAATGAAGAATTTATTGCGGGGCAAGAAGCCAAGAATGTGTAGGAGATTGTTACAGGAATGAAATGTAAACCAATAGATTACAATTATGCGACCTTATTGGATTTATTGGAGACTGATAGTTCCAAGATTATCACTTGGATTAACAATTTTGTAATTTAGTCAATTGATACTCAGCTACCAAAGCATAACACACTAAAGAAGTTTTGGATCACTTGGATAGGCTGTATAATCAGTCTAATTTTGAAGAACAGTATCAGTTAGAATTTGATATTCGAGCACTCTAAAAGAACAATCTGAGTATTCAGGATTTCTATGCTTTTATGTCTGATATGTGGGATCAGTTAGTTCTTACAGAATCTGCTGACTTAAAGGCCTTCAAGCCATACATTGCCAAAAGGGAAGAGCAGCGACTGGTTCAGTTTTTTATGGCGTTACAATCAGGTTTTGAAGGCTTATGCAGAACAATTCTTCATCACACTCCTCTTCCTATAGTCGATTCAGTGGTTCACGAATTGATTACTAAATAAACTCATATCAAATCTCAAGCTGATAAATGGTCTAAAATAGCCACAGCTCCTACTATTTTTGCTGTTCCACAACGACTCTACGCCTTAGATCAGTCTCGACCAAATGTGGCATTTGACGAGTGTATTTCTGTAAAAAGAAATATCATTGGAAGTCCCAGTCCCCCTTGTTGCTTGCTAAGGGAAATCAACACACAGCAAAACAAGACATTTGGATAGTTTTAGCCTCTCCCCTCATTTCCACCTTTTCATCCTCCATAGTTCACTTCTGCTGCTGCACTTTTAGTAGAGGTTGATATGACGATCACTCCACCATCAAATTTAGATTCTCAAGTTTTTTAGTAATTCAGATAGTTTATTATATATATTCTTGCTGCCATGTCAGCCTCCATGTCTCACTCAGGTTTGTCCTCATCCAGTATTTCAGGTATCCCTTCATCCTTGTGGATATTAGATTCTGGTGCATCTCAACATATGTCACTACATTTGTCGTCATTAGCTTCATGATCATCCACTTCTCTTGTTTATGTTATGTCTGCTAGTGATACACATATATCAGTAGAGGGTATTGGTTCTGTTTTTACCCTCATACCTCTCTCATTGATGTCTATTATATTCTCACACTTGCTTTGAATATTACTTCGGTCAATCAGTTGTGTAAAACTGGTTATTTGGTCTTTTTTCTGATACGTTATGTTGTGTGTAGGACCCACAGGCTCAGAGGGTGATTGGGATAGGTTGTAGACTTAGGAAGCTTTACGTTTTGGAGCAGCTCCACGTTTCTGATGTTGCTGCCTCTAGTGTTGATTTTCGTCTTTTCGTTTAAATATTTTTTGTCTACTGATTTTTACCTTTGGCATTCTCGTTTGGGCATGTATCTGCATCACGTTTACAATTTTTATCCTCTACCGGTGTGTTAGGTCTTTTAAACAGTCATTATACTTATGATTGTTGTGGTTGTAAACTAGCATAAAAAATTGCTTTACTGTTTCATAAAAGTGTCACTCATTCTTTTGCTCCCTTTGATCATGTGCATTATGATGTGTCATGTCTATGCCCAGTATCCTCTAAAGGAGGTTCTAGATATTATGTTTCATTCATAGATGATTACACTCGTTATATATGGTTTTACCTTATGAAACAATGCTTATTTTTTTCACCATATATAGCAATTTCAGAGCCGTTGTCAAAACCCAACATTCTGGTGTCATAAAATACTTTTGGTGCGACTTAGGAGGGGAATATACATCCAATGATTTTACTTACCTACTTGCATCTGATGGTTTCGTGCACCAGTCATCATGTATTGATACCCCTCAGCAGAACGGTGTAGCAGAAAGGAAACATGGGCATTCTGTAGAAACTGCACTTATTTGTTACTATCATATGTAGTTCCTAGTGTCTTTTGGGCAGAAGATCTTCTGACTTCTACTTATGTGATTTAATTTCATCCGCACTGTAGACAACTCCAGGAAGTTTCTTTATGAAAAGTTATATAGGCGATTACGTGATTATTCCTCCTTATGGGTGTTTGGATGTACCTGTTTTGTTCTACAACCTCACGTCGAGCGGGACAAGTTGTTTCCAAAGTTGGCTCTATATATATTCTTTGGATATGGTATTTGTCAGAAAGGATAACGGTGTTATGACCCGACGAGTCAAAAATTATATGTCTCTAGACATGTTAGTTTTTTGGAGCATACTATGTTTTATACCATTCCTGTTCAGTCTCAAGACATGACTCGTTCAGAACCTCAAACTATTGATCCTTTTAGCATTCACAATGATAACACTCCATCTAATACTCCTGATGCTCCCATAGCTCCTAATGTTCCCATAGCTCTAGACAATCCTCCTACTGTTCCCGTAACTCCAGACAATACTAATGCTGGTGTTCCGAGTCCTCTGTCACCACGACGTTCTACTCGCCCTCGTAAGACTATCGAGCTCCCAAATTTTGCATATCATCTTATTCGCCACCATTTGCATCCTTTATTTCCAACATACACTGTCTTTCTAAACCTACAATCCTATAAAGAGGCAGTTTTTTATCCTCTTTGGCATAATATTACGGTTGAGGAACTTACATGTAACATCCTGAATTTGGGGCTAAAAGTTTAAGGATTAAAGATAAGAATAAATTTACATAACCATAATAATTTAATAAATAAAAATAATGAATTTAATAATTATATTAATTAAGTCATGGCAAATTAAATTAAAATGTGTATTTTAAGAGGTATCTAGTTTAGAATAACTAAATAAGGGTAAAATGGAATTTTACCATATGAGATGTTCTAGAAGGAGGATTAAATTGCAACACTAAAACATTTGTATTGGTGGGGAGGGTTTTTAGTGTAAATATGAAAGAATTAAAAAGTTGGAAGGACTGGATGGCAATAAGTGAAAAATTGAGGTTTTAGTTGGGGAAAAACCCCAACTCTCTTCATTTGGCGATTTTGAAGGAAGAAAGGGAGGAGGAGACGATTTCAAAGTGAGCTCAAGAGGAGGAACTTAATCTCAGCAAGATCTAAGTAGTTTTCATCAATCCTTGGAAGATCTAAGGTAAGAAATCTCTTATTCATGTTGAAAACCCACCATATTGGTTTGATCAAGTTCAAATTCGAGTTTCATAGTTGGGGGAGATGGCTTCTATGATCCCAAAGGTGTATCTTATGAATTCTAATGATTATCTCTTCACAATTTGATTGTCTTATGCTTAAAGAGTCATGTGGGATGCTTGTTGATTCATATGAACCCTAATATTTGGGGAAAACCCATCAATGGTGAAACCTAGATGATTGGATCAACTTGCATCTTAAATGTGTTCTATGATAAGTTTAAGTGAGTTCCTAGTGATTTCTAATTAATGGAAGAAGGAACCCTTTGAATTGTTGATCAATTGCTTGAGTGGAATTAGGAATTCCTTGATCTAAGCTTAGGGAGTAAATTTGGGATTGTAGCATGGATTTAATTCAATGGAGATGACATTGGATGGTTAAATAGGGTTTAATGGTGTATTATTTTGGATTGGAATAATGTTATTTAGATGGTTATGAACTTAGAGAAGTGTTGGACCTTGATTTGGGAGAAAAGGAGTGAAAAGGACCAAAAATCGGGCTGCTGGGCACCACACACGACCCGTGCCAGGTCACACGGACCGTGTGGATGGGTCTGAGCTTACTGATCTAATTCACACGGCCCGCGTCAAAAGACACGGCCCGTGTCAGCATGAACAGTCCAGAATAGTTGGGTTTTGAGCTTTAAGGGTTGGGATCTTGGTTCTAATGTTCAAGTAAACCCCTAGGACATGTTTAACTAATATTTTACATCTACTTAGTGAAGTTAAATAGCCTTAGAGTTATTAGTAATGTTGGATGTTATATCTTGTAGGAGAAGAGTAACTGAGGTTGAAGCAAAAGAGTGACATCTTCTTGGAACTTAAGGAAGGTGAGTTACCGGGAGTACACATCCCTCTTCTAAACTCTTGTGTGTGATTTATTCTTTATTCATGCATACTTCTTATGTGCTACTTGTTGCATAAATCTTATGTGTGCATCGCATAAAAAGAGTCATTTCAAAGATGTTTCCAAATAAAGGTATTATTGTAGTTTTGAAAGATGTTTTGAGCATTCCTTTGTGCATTGCATTGCATATAGGATGGGGGTTGACCATGAGATGCCTTGAGACTGAGTTTGACCCTTCTTTCAATTAAAGAAGGCGAGTATGAGTTTGACCCTTCTCTCAATTAAAGAGGGCGAGTATGAGTTTGACCCTTTTCTCAACTAAAGAGGGCAAGGAGTGATTGTTCCCGACAAAAGGGAACCGCATGAGGGAGTTGCTACCCCTCATGAGGCTAGTGTGATGGCCACTAGTCTTAGTTTAACTCATACGGGGATCAAGTATTATGCTCCGTGCGTTTACTTATGAACTTAGGTGAGTGCCATTGAGGTGAGATGGACTTTTATGAGATGGACGTGGGTTTGGGATAGTTGCATTGCATTTGCATAGCATGCTTATCTATTTTGGGAAACCTTATGATGTTTTATTACAAATATTAAGTGTGTAAAGAAACTATTTTTGGAGGTTGTCTCGAGTGTTAAGGTTATCCTTTCCACTCATAATGAGGTAACCTCGAGTAACTCACTAGGCATTTTCAATTGCCTAACTGTTTTGATGTGTACTAAGGTTAAGGATAGGAGCTAGCGATGAGGCGAGGACATTTAGAAGACCACGGAGTGTGTGGCCATTTGGACCATGTTATGTTACGTGAATTATGACATTACCTCGCTATAAGTTTGTTAAGATTTTAAATGATGTTTTGGGACCTATTTTCCGCAAATGATGATTAAACCTTAAACTAATATTCAAAACGTGATAAATAATGTTTTTATAATAATACCCTAGCGAGGGGTGTCACATTACAACTCTTTATCAGACACATACATGAGATCTGGCCTCGCTCCCACCCAGAAAGCATACGATTGGTTGTCGTTGGGTATATAAGATTAAATCCAAGTTTGATGAGTCTATTGAACATTATAAGGCCAGACTTGTTGCAAATGGATACTCGCAAAAGTATGGTGTGGATTATGAGGAGATTTTTGCTCCAGTTGCAAAAATGACAAGTGTTCCACTCTAATTATTGTTTCTTCCATTCTTCAATTGAAGATCTTCCAGATGGATGTCAAGAATCCATTCTTGTATGGTGATCTTCATGAGAAAGTGTACATGTCTCCTCCGCTAGGTATTGCTCACCAGTCATGTGCAGTTTGTCAACTTCAAAAAGCCTGTATGGTCTCAAACAAGCCCTCCTGCCTGGTTTGAGAAATTCTCATTTGTGCTTACTTCTCTTGGTTTTAATCCTAGCAATCATCATTCAACTTTATTTGTTAGATGTACGAGTGCAGGTCGGATTCTCATATCCTTATATGTCGATGGCATGATTGTTATCGATGATGATAATGATGGTATAAAGTCTGTGAAGTGTGATTTGGCTTATTGATTATGAAAGACTCATGCTTAATACGAGTGCAGGCTGGATTCTCATATCCTTAAGATTGATTGTCATTTCACTCGTCATCATCTTCAGTAAAGGACTATCTTATACCACATGTTCCATCCACCTTGCAGATTGTTGATATGTTTATGAAGGCCTTGTCTCTTCCTTGGTTTCATTTTTTATCTAACAAACTCTCAATGCTTATTGATATTGCATTGTGAGTTTTAGGGGGATGTTAGCCTAATAAACTTATTAGGCTAATTAGGGGTGCAAACAATTTGAGTCGATCTCGATCCCGACCAAGACGAGGATTGGCTCGGGCTTGGCTCGTTTCGAGCTTTATGGTCCTAAGCTAGGCTCGGGCTCATTAACAAATATATACAGGCTTCGATCGGGCTTGGGCCCGACTCGTTTATTTCCTTACAAGTCTGAATGAGCTTAAGCTCGGCCCACACTCGTTTACTAAAAATCCAAGAAAGAAAAACAACTTACTTAAGGCTAAATCTCAATTCCAATTACTAATCTCAAATACGTTTTAATTTTAATTTATATAAAAATAAAATAAAAGTTATGTTACATATAGGCTTGTTTACAGCGCACGAGCCTAATCGAGCTTAGTGATACAGGCTCTGCTCGAGCTTGTTTAATAAACGATCCTTATATCAAGCTCGAGGTCGAATAGGGCTCGTTTAAATAGTCGAGCTTTTAGCGAGTCCGTCCCAATTAACTCACGAGCTGGCTCGACTCATTTGCACCCCTAGGGCTAATATTGTTTGAGCTTTTTAGTTGGTATTTTAACTAGGAGAACCTGTAGAGCTTTCCTATTTATAGTTGTATTTTTCTTTCTTTGTATTCATACCTTTGTATCTCAATTATGAAATTTTAACCGTTTTTGTCTCTATGATTTATTAGTTCACGATTACAACTCAAAAAACTTTATTGACTTATAATGCTTAATTAATACTTATTATTATATTATTTATGTTCATTATTGGTATTCTTTAAAGCCACGTCTTTATAAATATAGAGATTTCCTTCTTGTTGCCATGCATTTTTTAGAATAAATACGTCAAAGAAAACGTTTCTTTCGCTTCTTTATAAAATAATAGAATTTGGAAAAACATGGTCTTACTTTGAGCTTAATCTCAATACATACATCTTAGAAATGTCAAGAACACAACAATTGTCAAAAAAACATGGGCGTAAACCATGACGAAATAAAATGCTTGAGTGACATGATTATTAACATGTTAATACAAAATGGTTTTTATAGCACAATAATATATAAGTAAAATAGATAATAAAAAAAGAATATAAAAAATTATATTTTATAGAAATGACATATAAAAATATAAAAAATTATTAAAGAATTAATACAAACACTTAGTGGGTGAAGGCGAGGTCACGTGGTCGAGTTTATGTAAGAAAATGGAGGTAAATATTTTCTTTGAAATAAGCATGGGCTAATGGTCAATAGTCGTGCCGTACTTGCTAAACAACTTTTTTAATACATTATACATGATTTCGTAGAAAGCATTAGGTTTTTAGAGAATTACATGAAAACATTATATATTTAGTTTCATTTTTGATATTTCCATCTTAGCATTGTTACGTTAGTGCTCAATGTCAACTAAACAAATGGCCGCGTTACATGAAGGCTACCTTCAAGAAGGTCACAATTTGGGGTGAAATTGGTATCAAAATAAAAAATTACGGTGTTTTGATCTCAATGCGTAGTTTTATTTTTTGCTTTGTAACTTTAAATATATAATGTTCCGTATAGATTCGAACCAGAATATTGACCGATTTATTCATGTGCATTACATTTTGTCACAATCTGGTAAACAACGAAAGGTGATGGAAAACGTTGAAAACCACAAAAGTCATGAACATAACAAGAAAACCCGTAAAATAGTGGAAAAGAAGTTTCACGATATCGTGAGCCTCCTCGTACAAAATTTTCATTCAAAGCTTTTCTATTTATATAAAAAATTGATTTTGTACTTCAATTTGGACGTGCAATATATATTTCGAAGCTATGTTCATGGGGTAGAAAATCCAATCGAATAATAATGAAATGAAAAATAAATGTCCTGATTTCCTTGTGTCCAAAGTCGATCATGTTAGCATAATAAACTATGGGGCTATTTTGTAATGAGCTTTTATTTAGCCTTTTAGCGGTATTTTGCTTTCATATGTATAGTTATCTTTTCCCTTCTTTGTATTCACATTTTTCAATAATAAACCCTAGTCTGTCTTTCTTTATTAGCTTACATGGTATACAGCTCTATTCGATGTTAGAAATTTGGGTTTTCGATTGCTTGGATACACTGAGGGTCGTGAAACACTTCCAGAATAGAGAATGAAGAAGAATATGATTTGATGTACCAGATTCATCTGACCAAAAAACATGCAGAATAACCCCATGTTTGTAACTGGAGAAGAAACTTCCATATGCAGTTACAAAACCGAGATAAAACCGTCACAAAACTGTCATAAAGGGTCAGAATTAGGGTGAAAACCGAGTCTAACTTAGGATCAAAAAACCGGGTTCAAAACCATAATTTCGGATTTTCATGCATTTTTCGTAAAGCAATATTAACTGAAATAAATAATTTCGGATTTTCAACTCGACCCCAGTCAGGGGCTCTGCCCCTTGGACTCCACTACCAGAGGCGCTGCCCCCGAACCCCCGTTGTTTAAGGGCTTCGCCCCTAAGTACCAGTATACTTTAAATCAAAATAAATTTAAACAAGTGTACACTCCGCACCACCTTAACTTGTTCAATATTTATTAAGTTATGTTGGTCAACAAGTTCATCCCATTACACTTAAATAATATTTGTAATGCAAATCTCCAAAATTCGATCCATGCACATTGATTTGATCATGGAAGACGTTGTAGAAGGCACCCGTTACACAAAATCGAAAAAGAACCGGTACTATTCATCGCTTTTTTTGGCTTCGTTCTCGTATTTGTTGGGTATGTTTCTCATTCTAGTTGGTATTTGATTATCGCGGCTATTGTGGTTCGTTTAGTATTCGATGTTCGATTGGTATTGGCATTTGTTGGTAATAGTATTGATTTGTTTTGCTTTCTTTCAATATGGCTCGAAAAAATGATTTTATTCGGTGTACTAGTACTCAATTAGATAGAAAAAATGATGTATAGTGGAGTTATGTGATGAGAAATTTTCTATATGGGAAACATATGTGGGGTCAGGTTAGTGGCACATAGTGTATTAGTAACTCAATTAGATGGAAAAAATGATGCTAGGTGGAGTTATGTGACGAAAAAATTTCTACATGGGAAACATTTTAGGTTACTGGCACAATAAGTAAACTGAATGATGAAAATGCTGCGAACTATGGAACTTTTCTTGATACATTGGAGACAGATAATTCCAAGATTATACCTTAGATAAACAACTTTGTAATTCAATCTATTGGTACCCAGTTGGCAAAGTATGATACAGATAAAGAGGTATGGGATCACTTGGATAGACTGTACTCTCAGTCTAATTTTGCTAAAGCAGTACCAACTACATTCAGATATTCAGATACTTTAATTATTTACTATGAATGTTTAGGACTTTATGCCGCTATGTATGATTTATAGGATCAATTGGCCCTTACATAATTTGTTGGGTTAAAATTATTCAGACCCTACATTTTAGAAGAGAATAACAGTATTTGGTTCAATTTCGCATGGTTTTACTATATGATTTTGAAGGATTACGTGGCAGAATCCTTCATCGTACACCACTTTCCACTATTGACTATGTTGTCAATGAATTGATTATAGAGGAGTTTCGTCTCAAGTCCCATGGGTCTAAAGCTTCCAGTACTCCCACTCTTTTTGCGGTTCCTCAACGATTTCAAGTCACAAACCAGTCTAGACCAGCCTCTAAATTTGCTTTTGATGAATGCACCTTCTGTAAATAGAAGAATCACTGGAAATATCATTGTTTATTTTTTGGGACGTCACACCCAACAAATGATTATGGGTAAATGGTAATGATAAAGCCCTATCCAAATGCACTAACTGTGTATTACAATGTAAGCAAGGTCGATCCACATGGACAATGGTCTAATGATATGCCTCTTTGCACAAGACACGATTGACTTAACAAAAGTGAGGGGTTTTTTGTAAAATTGATAATGAAAACTAAAAGCATACAATTGAAAGTAATGAAAATTCAATATTAACTAAGGTGCGATTCCGTTTGCACACAAGTGATGATGTGATTCAATTTAGAAGTGACGTGATGTCAAGTTCTATCTAAGTTGGTACCTGGGAACACTAACAAGCTCTAGTACGTACTATTCACCATATTTATTTAATCAAAACAAGCTCTTTTAATTAGACTTAACCTTTCTAATTAAAACTTAAATAAGCTATTAAATAGAATTGAAAGATTGTATTAAGTTTCATGTGAACGTTCCCAACAACTTCCAATACTTCTCATAAGCTCGGAAGCATAAAACGTTTGATTTAGTTTTACACCAAAGTTAACCCCAACATGGAATTAATTTGATGTTGTTACTTGGAATCAATTCATAAAACAATTACGGATTTTTTTTAAGTTGAATAACTAGATTGAAGCAAACCCTAATTCATGTGGCCATCATGAACCGAATATGGAATCAAACATAAAATCAGGTACAAAACCAAAATCACTAGATAGAAACATGAACAAAACGTCAAGTCATATGATTAAACCACAAATCACAAATATCAAACATAACCAGTATGAAAAGGGTTTAGCCACACAGGGCTAAACTGAAATCCAAGAAAAAAAACAAGGAACTGATGTTCAAATCTGACTTAAAAACAATAAAATTGAACGAAATTAATGTTTCCAAATGATTTTATAAAAAGTCTTCGATAGTAACTGCTCCTGGACCCCTGGGGCCGATTGTATGTCCTAAATGAACCCTAATTGGCCTTTAAATTGTGGAAAAGTAACTGCCAAAAATCAATTTTCTGTGCAAACACATGGTCTGTGAGTCTTTACACAGGTCGTGTGTTTTGTATCACTCATCTGGGGACATTATGGCACGGGCCGTGTAAAAACGCATCCCCGTGTGTTTTGTAGCACTCATCTTGGGGACATTCTGGCATAGGCCGTGTTAAAACACATGCCCCGTATCTTTTGCAGTTTTTAGTTTTCCTGCACTTCTTTTGCTCCAAATCGCTCCAAATCACTCCATAAGCTTCCTCTTGCCTCCAAAATGCATTCTAAGCGCTCCAAAGGTCCAAGTGCTCCCATGATCTAACCTCTTACTCTGGTTCTCCAAACCTTGATATACCTGCAAAAACCAACACAAACCATGAAAGTGAAAGTGTCCCAAAAGATAGATGAAAATGCATGAAATTAACCAAAATGTATGACAAATAGTAGAAAAGGTTATCCAAAAGGGAGCATAAAATGCATCCAACACCATTGTTAATTAGCCATGAAAAATAGCAACAACGGCCTCCATAACAAAACAATTCACTTTTGTTGCATCTTCCATAGAGACTAGAGAGTAATCCCAATGCTACCACCATGCCACCTCTGCTTTAGATCCTTGGGGTTTTAAGCAGTGTAAATAGTTTTTAGCATCTAATATTGCTGCCATGTCATTAGTTATGTCTCATTAAGGCCATTCTTCATATAGTACTTCATGTATTCCTTCATCCTTATGGGTTTTGGATTTCGGAGAATCTTATCATATGTCAACTTACTTGTCATCATTTATCTCTTTGACTCCTGGTTTACCCGTTTCTGTTATCTACTAGAGCTACATTGATTCAAGTAGTGGGTGTCGATTCTGTTGACACCTTATGTTCCTCTCACTAATGTCTATTATACTCCCAAACTTGTGTTAAATATTACGTTAGTCAGTTAATTGTGTAAATATGGTTACTGGGTCTTCTTTGATAATTCCTTTTTTAGTGTATAGGATCCCAGTCTTGAAAGATGATTGGATTGGTCATAGGATAAGGCAACTTTATGTCTTGGATGACTTTGAGTATTTAATGTTGCTACCTCAAGTGTGATTTATCATCCTTTCGTTTGATACCTTCATCTTAAGTTTTTTTTATCTTTGACATTCCTATTTGGGACATGTGTTAGCATCATGTTTATAATTGTTAGCCTACATAGGTGTTTTGGTCATTTGAACAGTTATGATATTTCTAATTGTAGTGGTTGCAAACTTGCAAAATTCTCTACTTTACTGTTTAATAAAAGTGTATCTTCCTCTATTTCTCCTTTTGATATTATGCATATGGATGTATAGGGTCCATCCTCAGTGTGTTCAAAGGGAGGATCCAATATTATGTCTTGTTTATAGATGATTACACTCAATATACTTGGGTTTATCTCGTGAAACGTAGATCTAATTTCTTGACGATATATAGAAATCCCAAAGCTCTTGTCAAGACATAAGTATCAACTGTTATAAAGTGTTTTTAGTGTGATTCAGGAGGGGAATATACATTGAATGACTTCATACAACAATTTTCATCTGATGGTTCCATTCACTAGTCATCTTGTATTGACACTCCCCAACAAAACAGTGTTACAGAAAGAAAGCATCGACATCTTATCGAGACTGTCCATTCTTAATAACTTTCCTCTAAGGTTCCTAGTATTTTTGGGGTGAATCACTCTTAAATGTTGTCTATGTGATCAATTGAATACCTACTTCACATAATTCTAGGATGTCTCTTTTCAAAAGGCTATACAGTCACTTACCTTATTATTCCTTATTCCTAATGTTTGGGTGTACGTGTTTTGTATTTTGTCCTTATGTTGAGAAGAATAAAATATCTTCTTAGTTGGCCTTATGTGTGTTTTTAGGATATGGTATTGGTCAAAATGTATAATTGTTTTGGCCCGGTAAGTCAGAATTGTATGTCTCACGACATGTTGCTTTTTTGGAGCATATTCAATTCTTCTCCATTCCCGATTAGTCGCATGACATGACACCGTTAGATCTTTGGGATATTGATCTTTTTGGAGCATATTCAGTTCTTCTCCATACCCCTCGTAAGTCTATAGTGTTCATAAGCCTATCAAACTCTCATAAGTCTATAGTGTCCGTAAGCCTATTGATAGGAGGTTTTTATACCCTCTTTTACAACCGCAAGTGCACGGTGTCGATCAAGTAATATCGTGGTAAACACGAGTATCAATCCAAGGAACTTTGGGTATCAAGTACCACAATGAGCAATAGCAACCACTAATTGGATGATGGTAATTTGTCATAAAACTATATAGATCTTAACACGAACACAAGTTAAGCTAAAAAGACAATAATGAGAATGGAAGACGATCACTGATTGAAAGCAAATAAAGGAAGATAGTGGGAGTCCAAATTCATTTAGAATCTAATATAAAGATGATATTTCTATTTCAAGTTTAGCAACAAATGCCGATTGAAAACAACAAACCCTAATATCCTTACTACCCTCTGTCGAGGCGTAACAAGAATGTTTACTAGATGATGTGTTATATCTCTCAATTAACACACACAAATAATAAACTCATAATGTGACAATTGTAAATTTTGGTCAACGAAAATCAACTGTAGTCAAACGAAGCGTACGTTAAACCATATATTGAAAAGTAATTTTCCATGATATTGCGATGTATTATTAGATATTATAATACTACGTACGCTAATTCAAAACAATTATCGATTAAACGTCGAAAATACGGACAGTAAACTACGGTAGCATAAAAATTCGATAATCGTACAATTATTATTTTGAGAATAATAATATTCATAAAATGATCTACTCGTAAATACGAACCTGTGGATATATAGAACGTCGAAAACGGAGTTCGTATGTGAAAGTTACAACAATTAAATCGATGTGAACGGATAAATGTACACAGGGTTTGGACTCAAAATACAAAATGTGGTGCCTTAAATATCAAATATGGAATAACAAATCATATATTATGGAACGTAATACTATCTAGTATTTAATTTCAAAGCCAAATACAATTTTCGGTAAAATGCCGAAAATCGCGAAATCGGAAGAATACTGCGTTTAAACGTGTATTTCAACGTCTAACGAGTTATAATTCAATCAAAATAAATGTTTGACAATGTTTTTATACAACATAATTATTTAGGACTTCGTTACGTCAAAAACTTATAAAATTTCACTAAAACGTCTTACGATTTTATAAAAATCACATATTTATAAAAGTAAACTACCATTTTTATAAAAACTAACCTACCCCCCCCCCCCTACCCATCGGCTGATGAGCCTTCCCAACACCCCCTCACATCCCAAAGTCAATCTCTAAGGCCTAGGCTAGAAAGAAAGCTAAAACTAAATATCATTTAATTAAAAATCTAACTAATATATCACACATTTGAAACAAGTGAAAAGCTCTTAACTTTCTCCCAATCTCTCTTCTTTCTCTCGGCTCAAACATTCCACCACCACACCTCTTCAAAATAGCCACCACCTCAAACCACCACCATTTTCCACCATTTTAGATGTAAATCGTCCCATTCTTGGTAAGTTAATTTCTTTTGTTATTTTAAACATTACTACACAAGTTTTATTTCTATTACACACTCTAACATCTACATAAAACCATTGGGTAATAGCTTTGTCCAAGGGTTATTCGAGCTCCGAAGCCTAGATCCTTGCTTCTACCGTCAAACCCGCAAGAGCAAACTAGTTTTTAAGAAAAGCACGCAACAATGGTGAGTTCATACCCCTCATGTTCATCTTTTCTAAACTTTTTGGGGGAGATACAAGTTTACATGTTAAAAATAATGATTTACACAAGATTATATGCGTTTATATGCTATAAATAATGATTTACACAAGTTATAAAACTAGTAGTTGTGTAAAAACGTTTTTGATATGAAATATGGTTAGATCTATGTATTATAAACATTGTGATATATTATGTTTGTATAAAAGTTACAAAACTATAAATAAAGTGTGTAAAAATACTAGATCTTTGATATAAACGTCATAAAAACGAAAACTAGTAAAAACTACGTTTTTGTGACCAGAAATACTACTTTCTACCAAAAATGGTTATAACCAAGTTATTACACCATTTTTATGGGAAATATCTTAAAATATTATATTTATAATGGTTTGAATAAATTATTTCGTTACTATTCGTAAAAATATGATTATTACAACAATATACTAAAAATAGACTATTATAGGAATAGTTTATGAACACAAGGTTATTATGACATTTTGAACAAGACAAAATAATTATATAAAATTATATAATTATTATACATTACTATATTATCATGGGAAAAATGATAATGGATAATTTCAAGGGTTTTTCATATACAAATCTTACGTAAACAAGTTGATTGAATACATACATTTTTGTGAGACGGATCTTCACAGTACTTTTATAAGTACCTACTATAAGTCCTGAATTTATAACCAGAGTCTCGGTAAGAGAGCGTGATATTTGTGTATAGATCTATACGGGATTGACAACCCCGCACCTGAGCTATTAGCTACAGCTAGACCGGCAGGTCTGAGGTGACAAATGTCTAACATTCCGACGCCTGAAGAACGTCGCAACAGGCCAACTAGTCACAGCATGGTTATAGGGTGTCTCACATGGGAAAATAATCAACTTTATATTTTTATAAATTGTTTACGTGGAAATATACATTTTATGGATTTTACATTAAAACTATATTATACATTTTAGTCTTTGGACTTTTAAAGACTTGGATATTTTTATAAGAAAATATTGGATTTTCTTGGTTTACAACACAATCGTTTACAAACAAAAGGATTTCTCTTATATAAATACTTATGAACTCACCAACTTAATTGTTGACACTTTTTCAACTACTTGTATTCTCAAGAAATTGATAAGGTAAACTACAAGCGCTATACGAAGGGATGTTACGACGTCGTTTTGCTTATTTTTTACATCATTTGTAATTGTATTTGGAACATGATACATTAAACTATATAACCTTTACAATTATATATGATGGTTGTGTTTCTTGGAATCACTATAATTTCAACTTGTTACGATATTTTTCATGAAGTCATCCACCCTCGAACGTTTCCGCCAATCCGGTTTGGGGGTGTGACACATAAGCATAGGAATGTTTTACATGTTACTAGGGTTTAGTTGGTATATGTCTATCCAATGTCTCACCCTAGGTCAAATATCTCACAACAAGTTACAATCACTCTTTCAAGTTGATCAAAACCAACAAATCATTGCAATGTGATCAATAAAGCAAAGCATTAAGCACAAGATATTCAACTCAACCAACAAAAGTTACCAACAAGAAATATGTAAAATATACTTCATAATTTCATACTAAATTCCATCATTCTCGTAACAAAGAAGATCTAACATATTAAAGACAAATAAATAAACCACATTTTAGAGGAACAAAAGTTTACACAAGTTTATCAACAAAATTGTAAACAAATACTCCCTTGAATATGAGAAATCCAAGCTCCAAATGTGTCAAATGCTTCCATCTTCCAAAATTGCTTCCAAATCTTTGATCATCTTCCAAGGGTTTTGCTTGTGAAGCAAAACCCCCAAAAATCACACCCAAAGCTTTTCTCAAAAGTGTGTGTAAAAGATATGAAGTTTTGAGCCCTAATTTTTCTTAAAAACCCGTCCGGAGAAAATCGCCACTTGGATGGCCACTTCAGGTGGCGAATTCAAGTGGCCCGTAAAACTGAAAATGGCCACTTTCAAGTGGCGAGCAAGTGGCGAACCAGGTGGCGATTTGGGGTTGCCAATATTACTTTGTTCTCAATTCTTGGAGGTTTTTACCGGCTTGAAATGTTTGCTTGGATAACGGTATAAATGGGTATCGATGCCTTGTTTTTCATCATTCTCAATCGAGTAAGACCTACACATCAATAAACTCTAAAATATAGTTAAAAACACCAAGTTTTGGTTGAAAACAAGCATAAAACAATAAGAATGAAAGGTATAATAATGGTATAAAAATGCCATTATCACACCCCCAAACCTATCTTTTCGCTTGTCCTCAAGCAAAAACTGGAGATGAGTAAGGAATACAGGAAGAAACACTACTCGGATTGCATGATGCACGAGAATGAACGCAAAATGGGTGCATGAAAGAATTTTTCCAACAAAAATTTGTTTGTATGAAGTAAACGTGCCAAAAGATGCATAAAATGTATTTAATAAAATTTCCTGAACTTAAACATGTGCTGAAAAATAAGGAAAGGAAAAAAAAAGAATACCTTAGATAGACAATTGCAATCCTCACGTAACCAATAAAATGCTCATTTGGGTCCCATAAGTAGACAAATACCTCACTTCTTGAAACACAAAAGCATAGCAAGGAGCAAGCATTCACTAAACACATAGCATACGAACACGTAAGGCGAGGATATAAAACAGAGCAAGCAACCTTCACTAACCAAAGCAGGCATGACACAATACAAAAGACAGGCTCACAGTTGCACTGACACTCGTGTATACACTCTTTCACAATGTGTGTGAACTCACGACTACAACTATCCACTCGTGTATGATAGGGTAAACGCTCGGGTGTCGAACTAGGAATTGTGCTACGGTGACTTTGCCCCAACTCTCAAACCGACCACACTTTCATACTTAACAATAACCGTATGATCTTCCAACTCAAAAGGACAACAATTTACAACTGATAAAAATACAACTAAAATATCAAAATAAGAGAACATTGACGAAATCTATAACTATCTAAGATAACCACAACTTAACTCCACACAAGACCGAACATGGAATATATACAAGAGCTTTCTAGACATGACATTACTCAAACATGTCAACCAAAATAACTCTTATTTACATAAAACATAAATTACTTTACATTTTTTTTACTTCACCCAACTAATTGCTTTATTATGTTTTTGCCCGACTTTTTCAAAGTTTTGTTAATCTACACTAACAATTACTTGCTTCGGTTTCTTTTCTTTTGTTTTCTTTTCTTTTTCTTTTTTTTTTTTTGATTTTTTTTTTTGATTTTTTTTGAAACTCACTTTTTTGAACCAAGTGAAATAACAATTTCTGGATTTTCACCATTTACTTGATTTAGCTAAATAGACTAGATACACTATAAACAAGACTAAATAAAATACAACCTAAGAACTTTTAGACCAAAACAAATTGTAAGTTGAAACTATGTGCTTAAGACACAAAATACAAACACGACAATGGTAAAAATAAACGATTTTTTTTTAATTTTTTTTTGGAATATCGGGTATGGCTATTGATCCATATGCAGGTGTTTTGCCAAGTAAAAGAACGAATGCAACTTCAATAGGACTATCCTAGCCGATTGCACACAAATGATATCTCACGGGGGTAAAACTGTCCTTTGTATTGCTATAACTTGCTATAACAAGATTCATTTGCATGAAGTGCTTCATAACCCACCCTATGTGCATATGCTAAACATTTAGCAAATAAAGGCTCCTTAAAATGATCTATAGTTTCAAAAAGTGAGAATGTTACCTAGACATGGGCATCAAACAACCAAGATATTGATTAAATAGAAGTATTGCAATTGGCGGTTAAAGGCATTCTAAAGGATGAGGAGAATGTTGAGAGAAAAATGCATGAAAATAGAGTGATCCTAAAAAGTTAAATGCTATGCAACTAAAATGAAAAGAACAAAAAGGAAAAATATTTTTGAAGAGCAATGGTAATAACTAAAAATAATAAAATTTTCTTTTTCCAAACGTTAATTAATTTACGTATGCCTAATTTTTTTTTTTTAAAAAGACTTTCATGCAACCCTTCAAAAAAAGCAACAAAACAAGCACAATAATCACATAATAAAATGTAAGCAAAACGACCCAATGGCCCAAAAAAAAAAATACAAACCGGTAGTCATGTAAAGCGCGAGTGTTGCGATGTCGAGCAAACGGCCAATAAAAGTAAGTCTTTTTTTTTGCGAAATCGCCACTTCAAGTGGCCACGAAGTAGCCATTCAAGTGGCGAAACGGAGCTGCCATTTTTTTGTTTTTTTCTATTTTCTTTGCAAATTCGCCACTTCAAGTGGCCACCAAGTAGCCGTTCAAGTAGCGAATTTGAGCTGTTGGTTTTTTTTTCTAAAAAACACATGACATTTTTTTTAGATTTAGTCACTTCAAGTTGCATCTAAGTGACCAACCAAATGATGATTTTCCAATGTTTTGCAAAACTCAAAAACTCTTATTTTTCGGTTTTTGTTTTCTTTTTTTTTTTTTGGATTTTCTTGGCATTTTAGTGGATACTAACTTTGGAATGTCTTGCGGAGACTCCTTGTCGTCAACAATAAAAGTATATTGATGAACTCTCTTTCATATATCACACTTGCATAAAATAGTACTTTTCAACCACCGGTACAAAATTTGCAAGCTTTTTTTTTTTTTTTTTTTTTTGGAGTTTCCACCATTACACCAAGAGAAACATCCTACAAAAAAGAACATAAACTAGTAAGTAAAAATAATCAAAGAATAATCCAATATAGTGGCGCTATAACTTGTAGGGATATCAACACCACAAAGTTCCCCGGCAACGGCACCAAAAACTTGGTAGGAGGTTTTTATACCCTCTTTTACAACCGCAAGTGCACGGTGTCGATCAAGTAATATCGTGGTAAACACAAGTATCAATCCAAGGAACTTTGGGTATCAAGTACCACAATGAGCAATAGCAAC
The DNA here is from genome assembly GCA_023525715.1 of Cichorium intybus. Classification (NCBI taxonomy): domain Eukaryota; kingdom Viridiplantae; phylum Streptophyta; class Magnoliopsida; order Asterales; family Asteraceae; genus Cichorium; species Cichorium intybus. The sequence goes on from CM042009.1 coordinate 142,159,851, forward strand.
CACTAATTGGATGATGGTAATTTGTCATAAAACTATATAGATCTTAACACGAACACAAGTTAATCTAAAAAGACAATAATGAGAATGGAAGACGATCACTGATTGAAAGCAAATAAAGGAAGATAGTGGGAGTCCAAATTCATTTAGAATCTAATATAAAGATGATATTTCTATTTCAAGTTTAGCAACAAATACCGATTGAAAAAACAAACCCTAATATCCTCACTACCCTCTGTCGAGGCGTAACAAGAATGTTTACTAGATGATGTGTTATATCTCTCAATTAACACACACAAATAATAAACTCATAAGCATAGGAATGTTTTACATGTTACTAGGGTTTAGTTGGTATATGTCTATCCAATGTCTCACCCTAGGTCAAATATCTCACAACAAGTTACAATCACTCTTTCAAGTTGATCAAAACCAACAAATCATTGCAATGTGATCAATAAAGCAAAGCATTAAGCACAAGATATTCAACTCAACCAACAAAAGTTACCAACAAGAAATATGTAAAATATACTTCATAATTTCATACTAAATTCCATCATTCTCGTAACAAAGAAGATCTAACATATTAAAGACAAATAAATAAACCACATTTTAGAGGAACAAAAGTTTACACAAGTTTATCAACAAAATTGTAAACAAATACTCCCTTGAATATGAGAAATCCAAGCTCCAAATGTGTCAAATGCTTCCATCTTCCAAAATTGCTTCCAAATCTTTGATCATCTTCCAAGGGTTTTGCTAAAGCTTTTCTCAAAAGTGTGTGTAAAAGATATGAAGTTTTGAGCCCTATTTTTTCTTAAAAACCCGTCAGGAGAAAATTGCCACTTGGATGGCCACTTCAGGTGGCGAATTCAAGTGGCCCGTAAAACTGAAAATGGCCACTTTCAAGTGGCGAACCAGGTGGCGATTTGGGGCTGCCAATATTACTTTGTTCTCAATTCTTGGAGGTTTTTACCGGCTTGAAATGTTTCCTTGGGTAACGGTATAAATGGGTATCGATGCCTTGTTTTTCATCATTCTCAATCGAGTAAGACCTACACATCAATAAACTCTAAAATATAGTTAAAAACACCAAGTTTTGGTTGAAAACTAGCATAAAACAATAAGAATGAAAGGTATAATAATGTTATAAAAATGCCATTATCACCTATCAAACTCTCGGATTTTGCTTACTCATCTTACTCAGCTCTGTTTGCTTCTTTTATTGCCAATATACACCACCTATCAGAACTCGAGTCTTATAGAGAGGCTATTTATGATCCTCTTTGGTAGGATGATATGGTTGAGGAGCTTACCACGCTTTACCAGACTTATATGTGGGATTTGGTTTCACTCCCTGTTAGAAAACACATAATCGGTTGTCACTGGATTTATAAGATTAAAACCAAATATGATGGTTCGGTTGAACGATACAAGGCAGACTAGTGGCAAAGGATACTCTCAAAAGTATAGTATGGATTATGAAGAGACTTTCGCGCCAGTTGTAAAAATTACCACTATTCATATTCTAATAACTATTGCATCTATTCCATAGTGAAATATTTTCCAAATGGATGTCAAGAATGCATTCTTGAATGGTGACTTTCATGACGAGGTCCACATGACTCCTCCCTTAGGTATTGCTCACTAACCAGGTGAAGTTTGTCGGGTTCGGAAAGCTCTATACAAACTCAAGCAATCCTCTCGTGCTTGGTTTGGCAAATTCTCTACAGTGATTACTTCTATTGATTTTCTTTGTAGTAATCAAGATTCAACATTGTTTGTTAGATGCACGAGTGCAAGGTGAATTCTCCTATCGTTATATGGGGATGACATGATTATTATCGATGATGAATATGGTGGGATTGAGTCTTTGAAGCAAGACTTGGCTTACCGGTTTGCTATGAAAACTTGGGCTTGATCTATTACTTTTTAGGTAATGAGGTTGTTCAATCTAAAATGGGTTATATTTTATCTCAAACCAAATACATATTTGAGCTATTTGCTCGCCTAACTCTCTGACAATAGGACTGTTGATACACCTCTTGAGACTAATGCTCAATACTCTTCGACTGATGGTGTTTATTTATCATATCCGAATCTATATTATATTATTGTTGGTAGTTTGGTTTATCTTATTGTCACTCGTCTAGATATAGCTTATGCAATTGATGTGGTCAGCCAGTCTGTGACTGCTGCTCCTACTATCCAGTAGGGAGTTGTTCTTCATATTTTGATAAATCTTCATGGTACTCAACTTTAGAGTCTCATGTTTCCTTTGACGTCTTCTCTAGAGTTGCATGCTTATAGTGATTTTGATTGAGATAGTGATCCTAATGATAACAAATCCACCACTAGTTTCCATATTTCTCTTGGAGATTCTCTAATCTCGTGGAAAAGCAAGAAATAAGATGTTGTCTCTCGATCTTCTACAAAAGGCTGAGTATCAAGCTATGGTTGTGACTACTTGTGAGATTGTTTGATTACGTTAGCTTCTTGCAAATATAAGTGTTGATATTTCCCAGCCTACAACTTTACATTGTGACAACAACGGTGCAATGCAAATTAGAAAGAACTCTATTTTTCATGAGTGTAAATTGCATATTAAGATTGATTGTCATTTCACTCGTCACAATCTACTACGCAAAACTTTCATGAGCGTAAATTGCATATGGTCCACCAGTTTTGCAAATTGCTTATATTTTCACGAATGCTCAATCAATATCTCGGTTTCGTTTTTTTTTTCTGAAAAACTCTGAATGATTATTGTTATTCCATTGTGAGTTTGAGGAGAGATGTTAGCATAATAAGCTAGCGGGCTATTTTTGCAATAGGTTTTGTTTAGTCTTTTAGCTAGGTTAATCCTACTTTGTTTTCCTATTTATAATTGTCTTTTTTTTGTATTCATTTTTTTCAATAATAAACCTTAGCCGTCTTAACCTGTTAACTTACAACCTCATATTTCTAACTAAAAATAAATGGATGTTTTTCAAACACTTAATACTATCCAAGATTAAATTATAGCAGGATTACGACAAATGGATTGTACACTTATATTGCCAATAGATTTTTGAACCACCATGCATATTCACCGGTTTCCTAACTCTTAAAACCAAAAGGTTATCCATCATAACCATTTACATAAATGTATTTTATATTCTCGTGTTAGTAAATATCATTTACAAATTTTAGTTTTGAAACCTTCAATTCTTGCAGCAAAAAAAGCATGAGAGAAAGAAAAGGAAGAAAACTTCAACTCTTTAGAAGAGGGTCACTCTCCTACTTTCTCTCTTAACACACACACAGATATAACTCTCACCTTCATCGTCTCCTAATCAACCTCTCTTGTATCATACTTCCACACTCCCATTTTTCTAAAAATCACATTCGAAATCAAAAAATCTCGATTCTATACATTCCAACTTGGTTCAGAAGCAATCACAATCTCGATTTCTTTCACTTGTACGTCATACATTCATCTCGTTCCATGTTATCTATAACATTTTATCCATCCGACGTGATTTTAATCCGATTCTTCGATTTGGGGTTTTTTTTTTTTTTGCGATTTAATTGTCCCGTTCGACTTATTTTCAGAGACATTTATTGCGTAATAGACGTGCACGGCGATGGGGGATGGTGCTGTGGATGATAATGGCGATCAACTGGTTACCCCTTGGAATTTGTCGATTTCCAGGTGATTCAAAATCGATATGAAAATTGTTCTTGTTCGATGACTATTTTGATGTGGATTATTGGTTTCTGAATATGAATTGTTGTTTTATATTATCCAGTGGGCACAATTTGTTGCGAGATCCACACCATAACAAAGGGCTAGCGTTCACCGAGAGAGAAAGAGATGCTCATTACTTGCATGGTCTTCTTCCTCCTACGGTATCTACTCAAGAACTTCAAGTAAGTTGGTAAATCTCATGAGTGAATTTTGTACACAAGAATCGTGTTTGTTTCCTGATTATTCTATCGATCATGGAAATTAGGAGAAAAAGGTGATGCACCTACTTCGTCAATATGAAGTCCCTTTGCATAGATACATAGCTATGATCGATCTACAGGTACTTTGCCTTTTTCCTTTATATGGCTATGGTATTTGTTAAGTTGATGTAAAAGATATGTTATAGTAACATCTCCAATCCAATTCCATATCTTATTTTTTACACTAAATTTGATGTAAAATTTCTCCATTCGAACACTTTCTTTCAAGATTATGGTGAACAGTAAATACAAATTATTATAAAAGTCGCTTTTATATAATCTTACCTAATGTATAAGCTTTTTTATTTTTTTTAGTAGTTAAACATTTAGCTTCATCTATTTGAAGTTTGTATAAAACATCATTTTTTTGGTTTTTAATCAGTCATCATATTTTATATTAGTATTATTTTATCAAATATACAATTCCATTAAATGGATACATTAGATACTTAGTTAGAAATAATTTTGACATTCATACTTGATAAATTAGATACTTAGTTAAAAATAATTGAGTTATAAATATAAAATACCATTAAATGGAATTGACATGCTCTTAACATGAACATGTTGAAAGTAAAATCATAACAGATGTTTATTAAGTTGATAAATATAAAATGGTTGAAGAAATAGTTAAAACTAATAATATACTAAGATGATGAGATACTAATAACAAACCGTAAACTGTATTAAACAAAATTCTCTTCACTTAATCATCCCCAATCATTGATCATTTTGTTTAGTTTTTATGAAATTAACTAATTTATATTCATTTTTGTGAAATATTTTATAAAGTCCCATTATATAATTTATTATTTTTAACCACATGTTATTTTTATAAAATCAAAAAGTATTTGACAATAACATTAAAGAATAATAATATATTACAATATTGAAAATGATAACTATATCATATATTTTTTTAAATAAGAAAACATGATAAAATTATCATGTTTATAGTAGCAAAAATAAAAAATGATAAATATATCATATGATCATCATGAATTTAATGTATAATAGTAGAGATTAAAATAATAATAATAAATAGATAGTTATAAAGTAATAAAATTTTAAAAGTTAAGCAATTAACAAGTAAAATGAAACTATTAATCCAACCATTTTTTGTCATCGAGGGAAAATAAAATTCGCTCGTATGGTAAAAGAAATATCTTAAAATTGATTATTAATATTTTTTTTTTTTGAACAGCTAAATTTTATTAAGAGCAACTAGCAAAAGACTAGCACAGAAATAAAACAATTACATTACAATTAAGGAAGGATTTAAATGCCACAAGTTCCAATCTATTTTTTTCTTAGACCGACTATCACACCAAAGGAACGATTGAGCAACAATATCATCAAATACAACACTCTTTTTAGGAAGTGTTTTTCCAAAGATTGTATCGTTCCGAAATCTCCAGATGTACCACCACGCCACATAAAACACTCCTTCCAGAATTTCTTTAGTAAGCTTTTGTAATCTCAAATCTTGAAGCCAAGTCCTCCAATTCGCTAAAGACCAATCGTTTGGTAAAACTACATCCCACCATTTTCCAATTTTAGTAAAAATCTCTTGAGCAAAACTACACTCGAAAAAAAGATGACCAATCTCTTCAGCTTTAACTCCACAAACCGGACATAAGATAGACTCCAAGTCTATGCCTCTTGAAGACATGTTCCATCTCGTAGGTAAGCCATTCAACATCATCTTCCAAGCAAAAACATTGATTTTTATAGGAATCATCTTGATCCACCTTGTAGGCACTCCAGTACCACCATTGATCACGTCATCAATACATCGTCTAGTGGAACTAACCGAGAAAGAACCATCTGTCACCAGATCCCAAAGCCAAATGTCTCGATTATTTGAAATACAAACGTCTTTCATAATTCCATCCAACTCCCCCTTTTGCTCTTCCTCCATACCCCCCATCGGCAAGCGTCTAAAAGAATCACCCCACCAACCCGTGCATTTAGAAGCCACTGTGGCATTTTTATTCTCCTCCAAGTTGTATAATCTGTGAAACCTACGCATGAAGTACGTTTCTCCTAACCAATTATCTTTCCAAAATAAAGTATCCATACCATCCCCAATCCTCTTTTTACAAAAGCCCATCAGATCAATTCCATTCTTTGTCAAATCTCTAATCGCAATAACGACATCCCGCCACACTGAAGCTATTTTAGAAACATCGCAATTTCCTAGAAGACCGTCCTCTCCATGAATCGCCTTAACCACCTTCACCCACATCACCCTTGGATTATTCTTAAATCTCCAAATCCATTTAAAAAGTAAAGCCCTATTTAAAGCAAAATAGCTTCCAACTCCAAGACCCCCATTTTCCTTATCTGCACACACCTTATTCCACCCAATCCACGCGTTTTTTGTCTTCGTACCCTCCACTCCGCGAAAAAACCGACTCCTCAGATTTTCCAATCTTTTTATCACCCCAACCGGAGCTTTAAAAAGAGACAAATAGTAATTAGGGATGGACCCAAGCACTGTCTTTAAAAGAGTCAATCTTCCACCAACTGAAAGAGTTTTCAATTTCCATTTAGAAAGCCTATCATTAACTTTCTTCTCAACCTCTTCCCACGCACTCGCTCTAGACATAGAACCTCCAACCAGAACCCCCAGGTACGTAAACGGAGTTTTAATTGCCGCACATCCCACCAAGGCCGCCACTCTCTCAACTTCTGTAAACGTAACACCAACACCTAACATTTTCGACTTTTTGATGTTAATCTTCAGCCCTGAAGCGAGGTAAAAGCACCGCAAAATAGACACAATATTGGTAAAGTTTTCCTCTTTCCAATCTCCAATGAACACCGCATCATCTGCATAAAACAAGTGAGAAAGTGTAAACCCACTGCAATTAGTTGAAACTGACTCTTTGCACCAAATATTATATCATTTTGATGTCACAAATAAGATTGTGTTTAAAGAGCATTTTACAATATTTCATATATTAAATCAAACAAAAATAATACACAATTTAATCTATTTATATTTCAGGAACGAAATGAACGATTGTTTTACAAGATTTTGGTAGACCACGTGGAGGAACTACTCCCAGTAGTTTACACGCCAACCGTCGGCGAAGCTTGCCAAAAATTCGGGAGCATATTCCGTCGACCGCAAGGACTTTACATTTCGTTAAAAGACAAGTATGACCTCATTTTATCTTTTCTTCCCATTTTCAGTTTCTTGTTTTCACTAAAATTAAAGGGCAGTTTCGTCCGACCAAGATTGTGGTATTAAATAACTGAATATCATCAGAGGTCAGGTTCTTGACGTGTTGAGAAATTGGCCCGAGAGATTTATCCAAGTTATCGTTGTAACTGATGGTGAGAGAATATTGGGTCTCGGTGATCTTGGTTGCCAGGTGTCATTTCTTAATAAACAATTATAAAATCATTATTATTTTGTATTATTATTATTATTATTTAATAATGTTTTTTGAAAATTTCAGGGGATGGGGATTCCGGTTGGTAAACTTTCTTTGTACTCCGCGCTTGGAGGCGTTCGACCTTCCGCTGTAATTTTAATACTTTTTTTTTTTTTTTTTTCAAATCCTTAATTTTCTCAAATTTAGATGTCCAGAAGCTAAATTTGTTTTGTTAATTTATTTATTTTTTCAGTGTTTACCTATAACAATTGATGTTGGTACAAATAATGAAAAGTTGCTTAATGATGAGTTCTACATTGGTCTCAAACAAAATAGAGCCAGAGGCGAGGTTTGTTTTTATTACGTGTGACTGTGACTGTGACTGTCTGTGTAAAAAGGCGTAAATGCCCTTATCGTCTGTGAACGTTTTGTTTAGGAGTATGCGGAGTTGTTAGAGGAGTTCATGACAGCTGTCAAGCGAAACTATGGAGAAAAAATTCTAGTCCAATTTGAAGATTTTGCAAATCATAATGCGTTTGAGTTGCTTAAAAAATACCGCGACACGCATCTTGTTTTTAACGACGATATACAGGTGATAAATAATTAACATCTTCAGGATCTTTTTAATAATAAGAAAACATTTTTTGTTAAGTTGCATTTTTTTAATTCGTACATAGGGCACGGCTTCTGTTGTTCTGGCGGGCTTGCTTTCTGCTCTCAAGTTACTCGGTGGTACCCTCTCAGATCATACATTCCTATTTCTAGGTGCCGGAGAGGTAAAACAAAATTTATAAAAAATAAATAAATAAAATACTTTTTTTTTAACAAAAAATACGTTTGAGTATTTTTGTTTTTGTTTTTTGTTTTAAGGCTGGTACGGGTATTGCGGAGCTTATTGCCCTTCAGATATCGAAGATGGTAAATGTGGCATAACACTTTGCTAATTCTTGACTTTTTTATTATAATATTTTTAAAAGGTAAAGTGGTCATTTACTTTGTAACAGACAGATGTTAATGTAGAAGAGGCTCGAAAGAAGATTTGGCTTGTGGACTCGAAGGGATTGGTTGTGGACTCACGTAAAGAAAGCCTTCAACACTTTAAGCTTCCATGGGCCCACGACCATGAGCCCATTAACAATCTCTTAGATGCCGTAAAGGTATATATGTTTTTTTTTTTTTTTTTACTTATATTTATATTCAGACATTTTATTTAGGGGTTAATATTTCATCCTGTAAAAAATATACTTTAGACAGACATCATTCACAGCTTATATGGTATTAACTTCGTCATATAGGAAATCAAACCGACAGTACTAATAGGAACATCGGGTGTCGGGAGACAATTTACGCAAGAAGTTGTCGAGGCCATGGCATCTAATAACGAGGTTGGTTTCTTTTTTAGCACAATAAACATTTGTTTTATAAAATTTGAATATAATTCGATTAAATCGCTTGTAGAAACCTCTCATTATGGCTCTATCAAATCCAACCTCACAAGCCGAGTGTACCGCCGAAGAAGCATACACATGGAGCCAGGTAAAACTACTAGCAAATTTTTATTTAAACGATACAAGGGTAGTTTAGTCATTTCACTGTAATGTAAACTGTAATTTGATAGGGTCGTGCAATCTTCGCTAGTGGAAGCCCGTTTGCTCCCGTGACATATGAAGACAAAGTGTTCGTCCCCGGCCAGGTCGAAACTAAAACCAAAACATAAACATCTGTAAAACTTTGGTTACCATTTAATGACATTTTACAGTCGTTTCTTATATTTTATAAAAAAATAATTACAGGCAAACAACGCTTATATATTCCCGGGATTCGGTTTGGGATTGATCATGTGTGGTACGACTCGCGTGCATGACGATTTGCTTTTGGCCGCATGTAAGTGGCAAAACCGTAATTTCTACTTAAAACTTGGTTACTATTTACTGACATTGATTAAATATTTAAACAGCCGAAGGTTTGGCATCACAAGTAACCGATGAAAACTTCGCAAAAGGAATTATATATCCGCCATTTTCATGTATTCGCAAGATTTCAGCACACATTGCGGCTTCTGTTGCTGACAAAGCATATGAGCTTGGTACAATTTTTTTGTTTTTTTTATTTATTAATTACAATAAATTATCGAGTAAATAATTTTATTTTTATTATTTATTTTCAGGTCTAGCTTCTCTTCTCCCACGTCCTGATGATCTCGTTAAATTCGCTGAAAGCTGCATGTATTCTCCAACGTACCCTAATTACCGCTAACTTTTTCAAATATGTCTCATTTCTTTTTAGTTTTTTTTTTTTTTTTCTTTTTTATAGTTACGGTTTTACATTAAGAAAAGGGAATTTTAAACTTTGAGCTAATAAACAGTTTTATCGATAATACAAGTGAAATAAAGAAAGGAGGATTGATAGATTTGATCAAATATGGCCAAAATGATGTGTTCTAAATATTAAATAAGCATACAAATAATTAGCTAAACTACATAATAATCCGTATACTTATGAGGTACCTTTTTTAAATCATTCATCACTGCTTCTCCTCACTCTTTTGTTCAGCATCTTTCATAACTTGTCCTCCTAAAAATTCAAGTTAGGAATTATTACTTTACTTGTAAATATGATTAATAAATAATTAATAGTTTGATTTTAATCCATAAAATACCCGATGTTTTATATTTTAAAAAAAAAAAAGTGAAAAAGAAGTTACCGGATAGTTTTAGAGATGGATTAGATGAGAAAGTTGTTGACCATGATCCTCCATTTGACCCCGCTAGTGCCATTATAACATCTGCCTGAAAAAGGAATAATATAAATGTTAATTTATATGACAAAGTTACTAGAAACAATGAGGGAAAAAAGAGCAAATTACATAAAAGGAATAACAACCATGCTACTTTATTTATTCGATTCAAACTATACATATTTTAGTCATTTTTCCAAATCAAACCACTTTGATGTTTACATGTAAATTTTCTTATGTGACATTTTAAAATAAATGAAAATGACAAATATATTATTACTAGGACAAATCACAAAAAGATGATATTATATTTTGGGCATGTTTGTGGTTTAAACACTAACACTTTATTGTTTTTTTTTTTCGTATGTCATGAACATGAAATGTACATTAAACTCACAAATTATAATGGTTTGATCGGAAAATATTAACTATTAGTGATTAAACCGAAAACTGCCCAAAATATAACATAATTTTGTAATTTTCCCTTATAATAATTGATTCGTCATTTTCGTTTATTTTAAAATGTCACATAAGAAAATTTACGTGTAGACATGATATGATACAACAGGTCAAAATGATTATTTTGGAAAAAATGTCTCAAACTTATATTGTTTAATTTAAATTGAAAAAATAAACACCAGTTAACCCGAAAAATGCCCAAAATATTTAATTTGCCAAAAAAAAATTAAAAAGCATAAATTTAACCTTGTTAGGGTGGACATCATCAAACACATGAGCTTGACCACCATAAAATATGGTCATCTGGCGACTGGGGGTAGAGCCTGGTTCAATATTACCGATCAAAGACTTCTGTTTACTGCCGCCCGGCTCAGCCACTCCACCACCACCACTGCCGCCACCGCCATTGCCGGAGCTCAAAATCCCAGACCCTTTAATTCCAGTTCTGGAACCTTCATCCGCAGCTGATTGAGAAATTAAAGAGGGGCCCACATTGGCATCTTTGAATCTGTTTTGAACAGGTTGATACTTGTACGGTACAACTTGAGCAGCAGGGGGAGGGTACTGAAGTACAGGCCCAACGTTTACAGGAATCGCACGTTCCCATTTTGACGCGTTTGAATCTGGCTTACCAGGTTGCACCATTAGAGACGATGATGTTGGCCTCATTTGATGCATGCTCATGAATGATTCATCTTCGTGTGGCCATCTATGGCGTTCTCCCCCTACATTTCTCAGCATCTGTTCAAAAAAATGTTTAGGTTTCTTTAAGGCATTTCATCGAACATGTTAAGTGCAAGGTTACAGAAGATGAACGAGTTGAGAAAAACGTACCTTCATTAGGTGTGAAGCTTCAGGAAAATCTGGTCGCAGTTGGGGGATCGCTTCTCTTGAAGGCGCCATGAAAATGGAATCTGAGTTACTGCGTTTGCTCCCGGAATACCTAATCTGGGAGGTTGAAAAATCGGTTTTTTGACCATAGAATGGAACCCCTTCGAGGTGTAGTCCAGCTTGCCTTTCTGCCATGGTTAGAAGAGCAAGATCATCAATCAAATGCACCAGTATAGTTCTTTCTTTTGACATTCAAAGTAATAAGGTAAATTAGCTATATTTAGCTTCAAAATTTACAGAAAAGCGTACCGACTATGGTGATGACATCAATGGAACTAACCCACCCAAATATACCTACCCCATAAAAACCAAGTCTTTTTCTTCCATTAACTTTCATACAATACATAAAATCCTTCAACTAGATAACTAAGAACTAATGAAATCGTACTTGTATCTAATGCATCAAAATTTGTACCAAAAATGTGATCATTTCCTGTAAGATTAAAGACAATCGCTTAATTTGCTTTATCATCATTGCCCAATTTTGATGAAATTTTGAGAGACAAAAATAAAGTAAAAATCAACAACAAAATGAGCTTATCGCTTTGGTAGGCGTCGGTGTTAGTACCAGAACCCAGATCAGAAGCGGTGGAGACCGGCGCACCACCACGGCCACCGCCACCGCCAGAAACAGAAGCGGAAGGGGAGGAACCACTAGCGACATCGCTACCGGCGGCGATCTTGGTCACCGGAGGACATCCCCGGCCTAGAAAGTCATGTAAAATGGTGGGTTTAACATCATCACTGGCATTGGTGTTGTTGTTTTGAGCCATGGTATTTAATGACAACACAGCAGCCATAATATCATCTTAAATCGGCTATTGTTGTCATCATAGAGACACTGCAAAAGGAAAATTTTAAAGTGATTGTTTGAATTTTTGCTTTAAAGAAACAAGGGTTTGTTTGGTGGTTTCATGAAAATATGAAAGAGAATCAAGAGTATAGTGTTTTGGGGAAGAGAGAGAGAGCATTAAAGAGCAAAAGCTAGTTGTTGTTCTGGTGTTTGCTCTGTCCGAGAGTGTGGATGTTTGTCTGATCCCTTTTCTGCGAATTTTTGGGGCGGGGTCTCGATCTACTTGTTTACACTTTCGCTTTGATCATTACTCCATAACATTGTTATATATTATTTTTCTTTCTTCAAAGAGTATAGAGTAAATTACCTTTTACTCCTTAAATATAGATCATTCTTAGACCGAAAGGTATGAGAATCTCTTGGTGTGAGGGGTTCTTGTGCCACGTAAGTAGGGGTAGGGGTGGTAAAAGGCGATACGACATGACAAAAATACACGACACGAAACGAAATTGAGACGAAATTGAAATTGGAATTCGTGTTCGTGTCGTGTTCGTGTCATGAATAAAAAACCCGACTTCGTGTCGTGTCGTGTTCGTGTTCAAAATCACACACGATAATAACACGATAATTATTTAGAGAATTTTTTATGTTATTGTTTTGAAACATTCTAGTACCATTTTATATTATGTTTATCGTGTTGACGTGTTTTTCATCGTGTTTTTCGTTTTGTCATGTATTAATTTATGGATAATATTATGCAAATGGTTATTTTATGTTTTTTGTCGTGTTTTCGGGTTTTTCGTGTTTTAATTTAGTCGTGTTCGTGTTAGCAAAAAAAAAAAAAACACACACGACAGCGTGTCGTGTTGTGTTCGGATTAAGAAAAACAAATTCGTGTCGTGTCGTGTTAGACGAATACACGAAACGACTGCCCGATTTGCCACCCCTACACGTAGGCGCCACCCCATCTTCCCCTCACCTTTTCAATTTTAGGAAATGGTAACCCCTCACCAACCCCTCACTTTTTGTTTTAAATAAATAAAAAATAAATTAAATTAAACCAAACTAATTTTTTTTAAATAACATTTCATTAATTAAAAGAAATTAAAAATACAAACGTAAATTAAAACGACCAACGACAAATAAAACTAACGAAAAATAAAAACGACACACGATAAAACATGAAAAAATAAAACGTCAATCTTTTGAGCCGTAGGAGTCGTTGGCGTCTTCATCATCTTCGTCTTCATCGTCGTCCATATACTCATCCGCTTCTTCATCCGTCGTGAAGAACAATTCTTCGTCTTCTTCAATATCGATGGCTTCAACTGCATTCCGGTGGACATGTTCTGACAAGTCCGCTCGAAGGTTGTTATGCAACTCACGGCTACGTACCTCCGCTCTATTTGCTCGGTATTGAGCCGTGTCAAAACCGAGAGGCTCAGGATGTGGCAACACTTCATTTTTATCAAATCGGCAAATAGCTTTCCCTTCGTGTTCTAAAATCATATTGTGTAGAATAATGCACGCGTACATCACCGACTTAATTTTTATGTCATCCCAAGTCCGTCCCAGATTGTAAATAATGTTGAAACGTTTTTTAAATACGCCGAACGCTCGTTCTATATCCTTCCGAGCTCCTTCTTGGACCGCCTTAAACATCAAACGTTTTTCGTCGTTCGTATGTGACCACGCCTTCACAAAAACAAAGTACTCCGGATAAATCACATCGGTCAAATAATAACCACGTTTGTAAGTAACGTCGTTCACGATAAACGAGACGTCATGAGATATACCCTGAAATATATCGTTGAATACGGGCGATTGATCGAGTACGTTGATGTCGTTGTTAGACACGGCAAATCCGAAAAAAGCATGCCAAAACCAAAGATCCGTCGATGCGACCGCTTCTAAAATTATTGTCGGCTCTTTGTAGTCGCCCCACATAAACTGACAACGCCATGCATTGGGGCACATCGACCACGCCCAGTGCATGCAATCAATGCTGCCGATCATCCCAGGTAAGCCATGCCTGTAACACCCCGTTCCATATACAACATTTTAATAAAACAATTTACGTGTTAAATTTTTCCATAAAATTTTTTTCAGTTTCAATACAGGGTGTCACAAGCTCAATACATTACCATAATTTAAGGAAATAGGTACATACTCTGATCAATTTAGGACTCCTGTTCCTTTAACGCATCATCTACCCTTTCTTTTGCTACCTGAGTACATAGCATTTAAAAAAAACATACGTAAGACGTACGTTTCGTGAGTAATACGGGTTTTAGACCCAAAATAATTTCTCATATTTTAAACATTTCCAAATTTTTATATTATTTAATTTCCTATGAGCGCACCCATAGGTATTCCTTCTTATTTGAGAGCACATTCCTACGAGCGCACCCGTAGGTTTTATACGAGACGCACCCGTATAACTTCTTCCCCAATAACATGAAACGGATTCATGTATCAA